>JAMYGW020000010.1:1200000-1646134 GCA_025617375.2 Acarospora socialis | reverse complement strand
TTGCTAGTTACTGCTTCGATCTCACAGCAGCTAGGGTCCATCCTGAGCGAGTGAAGCTTACGCAGTGGCAACAAGAACCGGGGAGTAGGAAATGGGGGACGATGGCTACGAACATTCTTGTCACAACTAATCCAGGCACCGTTACATTTGGTTGTCTCGCAGGTTTTTCTTCTGCCATCACGGCTGGTCTTCAAGCGGGTATCTTGAAACATCCTGGCGTCTGGATCACAAGCCATTGCTGAATCACCTTGCTTTGGGTTTCGTAAAGGCTTTACTAACTCTGTTACGCTGGTTATCCTGCCTGGTTGGAGATGCTGCGGTCCTGAGTGAGACCGTTGTTGCCTCTGGGTCGCGAGACCGTAAGGCTGTTGTGCTTGTAGATATTCCCATCGCTTCTGTCTTGTTCTGGCTTCAGCTAGGCATCCGCTGTTGCCTAACATCCTCATAAATACAGAATATTCTTGAGGCTCACGCCACGCACGTAGGCAAGGGACTCAATAGCGTGTCACTGTTTGTGTTACCACGAGCTTATCACTTCTGATAGGCTAACTCACCGGTCCTCCAACAGGACAAGCCTTGTTGTTGGCAGATCATTTCTGTACAGTAACGATACGACGTCCGGTTGATCACGAAGGCATCAGACACATCACCTGAAGCCTATCTGAATATTCATTTAAGTCTGTCATATGAGGTGAATGTGAGGAAATATTGGGGTACAGGTGCATCATGCTCTTGTAATTCACTGTACCTTAGTACTAATGTAGTTAGTGCTTACTACTGGATCGCCACACCGTCACCCGGATCTTACCTACGGTGGGTAAGGTATCTGTACTTGCTGGGTTCTATACATTACCTTAAGGTAATGTGTATCCAACGCGCCTGATGATTGTGTGAAGCAGTTTCTCCACGCTCTTTCAGCTGCGACAACTTGAGAGCACGTATAGGTAGCAAAGAGAGAAGACAATAACTTGTCCAATCTAGTCTATCATTTCGTGTACAGTAAGTTCTTTACTTAAAGCATCGGAGTTTGCCGGTCTTCAACCTTACCTTAGGGGTTCCTTCCACTGTCTTCGAGTCAGGATAACGCTCATTACAAAGGCCCCAGTGCCTTCTGACATTCGCTTCCTGTGCTGACAACTATATCTCCTTTTCGATCTTCCGTCAGCAGCTTGGTAGCTGTGACTGAGGCTGTTGTTCCATCACAGCCCTTCCATGGTCGCCTTCGGCTGACTTTAACGACAAGACAGCCTTGTCGCGCAATGTCGAGCTTACCGGCAACAGCTTCACTTCAGGACATCGAGGATGAGATTACCCACACACAAAGACTGATCAACACCCTCGACGAGACGTCTATCTCGTACATAGAGAGGAAGATGGAGTTGGACATGGAGCTTGAGGATCTGGAACGGCGATACAGAGAGAAGCATATGGAGCAAGAGAGGACCCAGAACGACGATGACGATGACGATGAGGTCATGAGGATTCTCAAAGGAACCAGCGATAGCTCGACAAGTCGGCCATTAGACATATGGGCAGAGCATCCGACATCAGCAAGCCCGAATGGCGATGGGCTGTGGAATTCTACTACAGGTCTTGAGGACTTCAACTTCGATGATCTTGACAACCTGTATCCAACACCATCAGAAACTGGGGTCCAGGTGAACCAGGAGTCTCTACCATCAACCTCAAGTCCTCAGAAGACCTCTGCCGGATCCTCTCCGTCCTCTGTCCCACTCCCAAGTCGAAAGCGCCCACGTGAGAGTCTTACGGTTAATAACAACAGCGGAGGCCCACCCGAGGCGAAAGCCATGCGCTACACACCGAGTCCAGCGGTAACAGCTCCCACAACGCCCTCTTCACTCGAATCACTTGAACTGCCGGACGATCCCGAATTCATTCGTCTTACTGGAGGAGATCCTAAAGGGGACATAGAGGACTTCCGACGGTCTCAAAGGGAGATGTTGGAGCTAATTGAGCAGGAACGAAAGAGTGCAGAGCTTGCGAAGAAACTGAGCGAAGAAGAGTCTTTTCGGCGACGATTATACCAGCAACCTTCATCACAGGCGACGCTAAGTTTTGATGGGAAAGGCTCTCGACCCATGCTCACTCAACCTGCTCGTGGTCAACCACTTGCAAGCGCTTCCTCACACGATCACTCACAAGAAAAGCACAACAACCATCTCGGACGGACTGCACCGCTGCCACACATCAAGCCAGAGTGGAGTCAAAGAGCTAGTGGACAGACACCATCCCAACACGTTCCATCGTCATTTATCGACCTCGGAAGCGACAGCAGCGACTTAGAGGAGATTGCGGCCAAGGACTTCCCGGAGAGCAATAGAAAGAGCCAAACGCTAGCAAATAGTACATGGCCGGGTACAACACCTGACTACACACGTATGCCTCTATCGGACGGTTTCGCCAGTAAAGCTTCCTGGGCTGATATTGAGCAACTCGATGCTTCGACGCCTTGGCTTGACGCACTGCAGGATACTCAGAATCACTTCTCGATGGACCCAGACACATCCCACTCGTCGCTTACCGGATATGGGGATTCGAGCATATATGGTTCTAGCTCAAGCGGGACGCAGCAACGGCCTTCCTGGCTCTCGGGTATGGCGGGCATGGTTGGCCTGGGGTTGATGAACGCAGCACAAGGTGCCAAGAACGCAGCATACTCATTTCTCGACGGGGAGATCGACACTTATCCAGGGGCAATCACAGGCTACGGCGGTGTCGGCCTTCCGGGCTCTTCCACCAATCCACATGCTATTGGCAGCGCATCTGGTATGGACATTTTTGGCTCCACAAGATTAGATGAACCGTACGGGAAAGAATTACATCAAAATTACTTGGATCGCTACGACTACCTAACAAACGACCCTACACGGACCCGAGAGGAGATTAAATCTCTTTTAGAGAACATCCGGCCTGATGAGGAGCTTCCTGAAAACCGGGAGGGAGACCCAGAAGCAATGAAGTACCCCCTCATGCCGCATCAGAAGTTAGGGCTGACATGGATGAAGAACATGGAGGAGGGTTCTAACAAGGGTGGTATACTGGCAGACGACATGGGACTGGGCAAGACCATCCAAGCATTGGCACTCATGGTCTCACGAAGATCTCCCGACCCCTTACGGAAGACGAATCTGATCGTAGCCCCTGTTGCCTTAATGAAACAGTGGGAGAGGGAGATCCAAAAGAAACTCAAAAGCGGCCATCACGCTCTCACCACATACATCTTACATGGCTCCAAAAGGGACACCACTTTCGCCGAACTGAAAAAGTACGACGTTGTGCTTACGACTTTTGGCACGCTCGCGAATGAACTAAAACGCAAGGAGGCAATTGACTTCAAGCTGCGCGCTAACAAGGACTGGCGGCCAAGTAGTAAAGATAGGTTACCTCTTCTGGGAGACGAGTGCAAGTGGTACCGGTAGGTCATTCATTTTCTGTGCTGTGCCTAAAACCCACATCCATATGCCCATATCTAACTGAGTCTGGATGTAGTGCGATCATCGACGAGGCGCAGTGCATCAAGAACAAAGCAACTAAGGCCGCTCAAGCTGCTTCCAATCTTCAGGCTTTGACGAGGTTCTGTATGAGTGGGACCCCTATGATGAACAATGTTGGGGAGCTGTACTCTCTCATCCATTTCCTCCGTATCAAGCCTTACAACGAGAGCGAGCGATTCAACAGGGTAAGCTTTATGAACCTCATCAGGTATGTGTTATATACTAATCTCTCTATAGGACTTTACCCGACCACTAAAGGGCAACAGCCAAGCTGCGAAAGACCAAGCTATGCGAAAACTACAAGCGTTGCTTAAAGCCATACTACTTCGGCGAACGAAGAAGTCGAAGATCGATGGCAAGCCCATCCTCAACCTCCCCGAAAGAACAACAGAATTCCAGCACGCGGTGTTCAGCGAGGACGAAGAGGCATTCTATCGTGCCTTAGAGACTAAAACGCAACTTCAGTTCAACAAATATCTCAAAGCCAATACGGTTGGTCGCAATTATACAAATGTGTTGGTGTTGCTTCTCCGACTGCGGCAAGCTTGCTGCCATCCTCACCTGATCAAGGACTTTGGAATCCTTACGGCCAACCCGGATGTGACCATCAAGGACATGCTTGCCCTAGCGGCAGAACTCGCCCCAGAAGTTGTAGAGAGGATCAAATCCGAGACAGCCTTCGAATGCCCCGTTTGTTACGACGGCGTCGACAACCCCGCCATCTTCATCCCCTGTGGGCATAGCACATGTTCTGAATGCTTTGCCAAAATCTCAGACCCAGCACAGGCGCTCGCACACGGGGACGAAGGCGCTGCGAACATCAAATGTCCCAGTTGCCGTGGAAAGATTGTCCCCTCTAAGGTTACAGATTACAACGCTTTCAAGCAGGTGCATATGCCAGAACAAGGCCAAGCTGGAACCCTAACCCTAACCTTAACCCTAACCCTAACCCTAACCCTAACCCTAACCCTAACCCTAACCCTAACCCTAACCCTAACCCTAACCCTAACCCTAACCCTAACCCTAACCCTAACCCTAACCCTAACCCTAAGATATACAAATACATATACATATACATATACATGGTGATGATGGCAAGAACAAGATCTATGTGAGATGCAAGACACATGTGATGAATGAACTCAATGCAGACATTCTTATTGACATGAATGTCATGCAGACTGAGAACATGATTTTGAACTGCAGAAATGACAAGTTAATCATGAATAGTTATCATGAATTTATGACTTTCTTTACTAGATTCTCAAAGATAATGAGTGACTTGAAGACACAAGCAGTTGCATTTCACTATGAAATTATCATCAAAATGTCTACACAATGTTATCATGAATTCATGAAAACAATGTACAAAATGACCTCAAAAAATGCACAAAATTCAGCAATTTCAAACAACAATTTGACAATCTCAAAATCACATTCTCAGACATGTCACACATGCCATTAAGTCTTTCTATCATTGAATGATTTTCATGAGCATCTTCACATCTTTGATCACACTACATCTTGTCATTCTTGTTCTTGTTGCTGTCAACTCAACAAATCATGAAGAAAAGAAGTTGATGAAGAAACTACATAATGAACAAGACTACAAGAGACATTTTGACACAGAAGATTAGCAGAAAACATTGCTGTCATCTTGCTTCATACTAGTATGACTAGCATGTTTGATGAGAGTGTCATCTTTTGATGTTTTTGTGAACAGTTGTTATAAATTCATAGAGCTCAATGAGATTAAAACTCTGTAATAAAATAAGACTCTGTAGAAGTACTCAGCACTAGTTTTTAAGAGATCTGCATCTGAGTAAAACACTACTTTCTAGATAGTTTTCTCAAACAATCAACACTTTATCATAGACTTAGAAATCAACCATATAAATTGATTCTAACATTAAAGAAGTGAATTATTTTGTACTTGTGAAAAACAAATTTAGTTTCATGTTGTGTGATTCAGTTTTCACATTTTCTATGAATTCTTTTCAGTTTGATGCAGTTAATCTCAGTGAACAGTTTATACAAAAGAATGTTGACATCATCAGTGAAGTCAATTGTCAAAATTTTCTTTTTTAATCAATTACATTACTTCAGCAAATCTACATTGTAGAATAGAAAAAGAATAGATGATAGAGAAAAGTCTTGTGAAACTTTAATTTTCACAAAAAAGCAACTTGTCTTCTGTTCTTATATAATCAATAAGATAGTTTGATTGTGAAAAAAGCTCTGAATTCATTGTATAACTCAATAAAACATTCATTTCTTTTGCAAGTTGTTCAGAAGTCAAGTTGAATTCACTGTGTTAAAGACTCTCACTATATTCATAATCAGAATCTCATTGAAGTTGAACTCTTTTGAGATTCAGTCTTGTATACTGATAGTGAATCATTAACAGATATCTCATCAACATCTTAACATCACAGTGCTTGAACTTCTCTCTGAATAAATACAAGACAATGTTTTTTTAAGAGTAAGTCTCTTTTCTTTTTCACTTATTTTAACTCAACATCTAAATTGTCAAGCATCAATGCAGAGCAATTAATTTCATGTTGCACTGTCTGTGATGAATCTATCAAAGATAAATTTATCACAAGTGATTTATTCAAACTTGTGCAGTTTCAAGACTGATTTGATAGATTCAGTGTATCACTGTTGCTTTGATGTTGTTGACTTTACATTTACATATTGTCACACTATAAACTGTTAACTGTAACAGTAGAGAGATTAAAATTATGAATCTCAATATTTATTTATCACAGAGAAATTATTAAAATAGATTTATGACAGTGTGAAATATGATGATACACAAGTTATTCAATGATAAAGTAACACAATATATCTCTATTGATATCAAGACTAATTTCTGAAGAATCTTTTATGCAGAGAAACTTCATACTTATAGACTCTCACTTAGTTACACTTACTAAGATGTAATGCTGTGATTGCACTTTATTATTTACTCTGACATAAGAAGAGTAAACAGAGAAGAAAAAGATATGATCTTCAAAATTTAAAAGAACAAAGCTGAGCACACTGTATTCTTAATGTTCACAGATATGCAGTTGCAGAATGTATAATCAAGATGTGTTAACTGAGATCTTTTGTCTCATGCACAATGTTCTTGCTCACTGACACAACATCAAATGAGTGAAATTTGCATCTGAATTTGTAAAGAGAGAATGAGAAGAAAAAAGAAGCTGTCTGTCATTCTTGTGTAAAAACAATGTTAAAGAAAGAATGAAGAAAAGAATAATGATAAAATGAAATTTCTGAACTCTTAGAATCTCAATGATCAGTTATGTATTGCACTTTGAATTGTGAATAATGAGTGATTAGAGAGAAAGAAAGAAAAGAATGATTGATGAATGCTTTACTTTACTTAATTCTCATCTCATTAAAGAGATGAATGTAAATTCAAGATCAATGAATAAATAAATGAATGCACATACTTCTGAGTGCAATGTGTGAGAGAAAGAGAGAGAAAATAAAAGATGTTGTTGATGCTTGTCAAGATGCAAATGTGAAATCACTGTGACAATAAGAATCAGAGAACAGTCAACAGTGTTGAGAAAGAGAATCTGTGATGAATGCTGTGCAGTGTGTGAATGTGAATGTCTGCACTTTTGTGAATGACAATAATCAATTGTGAGATAAGATTACAGCATGCATCCCCTCAAAATCAATTTGAGGTGTGCTGTGCACAGAATTGAGAAAGTAATGCAGACTGGCTGCTGTAATGGGTCTGTGTGCCTGCTTGAAGAATTTGGGTTACGGTGTGACTCAGTGGGGAATAGGGTTAGGCTACTCTGAGCAGTCTATCTATATGGGAGGCGATATTCAACAATCACCAAAGCTACTGCCTAGGCTATTCCTTTAACCACAACGTTGTTGGACAAGAGGCAGTGAGAGATAAGAATCCCTGTTTCTGCTTGGACTCCTGAAAGAGAGTTGATTTAGTAAACTAACCATTGTTTCTGCAAAGTATCAAACATTCATCTCCACAACCTTCCTAACGGTCCCAACGCCGTATCAATTGGGGAACCCTTGGCTGTAAACTTCTCCTCCTGCTCCGGCCCATACTCACAAATGTCATTGAATTCAAAGACTTAGACAAGAATTGGGGCTAAATCGCCTCATCCACTTAATCCTCTCAAAGATTATTACTTTCCGTCACTCTTAACCTTTTCCCACCGGCTTTCAAATGCACCCTATGCTCTCATGCGCGTCCTGTATTGACACGCCTGCCTCAACAAGCGCCAAGGTGGAGTCTTCGGTTGCAATGAAGGTAACTTGTTGTTCAGACGGCGCGCGATGACAGCGGGAGAGGTGACGAGGCCGGAGCACACTTGGTAGAGATTAATGAGGAGCAAGTTGGCGAGTAGAGTTTGTTGGCCGTTATGAAAGTGGTGGATGGGAAACTGTCGAGTTCTCGTTCGAGCCCTTGGGCGGCGGGAGATTATAAAGTGTCCAAGAGACTCTGTCTATCATCCCTCCTCTTCGAACTTCCAAGCACATATGAAAACCAAATGGCTACTTAATGACAAAGCGCCAACCAGACTCAGGCATGGTCAACTTTGCCTTCACCTCTTTTGCAGCATCTGTCATGACTGGCAGGTCCACTGCCAGAGCATATTGCTCCTGATTTCTTGCGTCCAGACCATGAAACAGCAATGCAAGTGCAGAGGACTTCCATGTCATCTGCAATGACCTGGTCTCGAGGATTGTTGCAATCAAGAAGGCTACTGCAAATACAATGAGCACTGATGGAAGACTCAGCCACGCCCATTGTACGTGTATGCAAGTTTGGGACCCATAAACGGTGCCATGGGCGTACTCAGTAGCAGGAGTGTCTCCTTGTTGTCGGATGACGGAGGTCATCGAATCAGCCAGGCCCTCCATGTATGCGTTGACCGATTCGAGGGTCGCGTTGCCAGCCCCGAATAAGCCTAACTGCCATGGCTTACCAGCGGCTGTAGCTGGGGTATATGGTGGCAGCGTAGAATGTATAGGGTCGCCTTGGAATAGATCGTAGAGGTACAAGCTCAAAGCTTGAGTACTATCCCATCCGAAGTGCCAAAAGCAATCCTTTGGGTAGTACTTGATAGGCGGTTCCGTGTTGGTTGACCGTTGCATCGGGCCTTCAGCCGGGTTTGTTTCACTTGGTTTGTCCATGCCGCCGCACTCGCCCCAGGTCCCGTTACGTAGTACCGATCGGGACAGTAGTTCGAAACCGTATGACTGGTAAGCCATTGGCACTCGCGTCGTATTGAGAAGCTTCTCTTCCAGTACAAAATTAGTGATGTGGCCTCTGTAAGTCTTTACGCATGGGTAAATGAAGCACTTGACAGCAAATGGTTCGTAGTCACACGCCTGATCAAGTTCAGACATATTTGTACACACACTCGGCCGGTACATCAATGCATCAAAACCAGAGATATAATTGATTCCAGGAGTGGAGTCCCTGTAAGTGTAGGCGCTTGAAGCCATCCAACTGATGTTTGATGAATAAGGAATTTCCATAAATCCGATCTTGGGCCCCGATGGTAAGTAGTAGGGGACTATCCAGCTGCTTGCTTGTGTCTTGTTCCTGCTGATGGTCTCAGAGATGTCTGTGCACGAACTGCACATCGCAAGCGATGAGTGGGTAGCTCCGTGATGCTCGGGGAATGTGCAATTTCCCGTTGAACATTGAAATGGTATATTCGAAGTAGCATTTACTGGTGGCTGAATAAGTCCGACGTACAGAGCAGCTGCCATAGTGTTGTCCAGTCCGATTGTATATGATGAGTTGCGGTTACCGGAAGATTTCAAGTAATTATTGGTTTTTGGTATGCTTGCAATAGAGCCCGGAACTGGCTGTGGGCACTCGGAGTACTGTACAACTTGTTGTGAGAAAGGGTCAATGGCAAGCGCTATGACCGTGATGAAGGCACCGAATACCGCAAGTGAGCTGTTTAGAAGTTATTGAAGCTCAGGAAAGTTGCATGTGACTCACTGTTTAAATGTTGTGAATATCAACGAGCATGATCCCCAAGGCCCTCGACTGGCTGCGTCAATTCGGTCCAGGTCAACTAACGAGCGAGGCTGACGGAACCAGTGCCATTTAAGCTGTCCAATCCCTGTGCCAGAGGTCAGCGGAGTACGTGAGGGCAACTCGAACACTTTACCTGCAGCTACCGGCATCATCAAGGCGGCTTTCAAGACTGCTGTAAAGATCGCTATAAGGGCGTTGATCGAGATCAGTTTGGGCCATTGCGGCATTGGCCGATCGGAATGTATGGCAAGCGTGATATATATCGCGCCCAGTGCTAGTGTCGCAAGGAAAAGGCTCAAGATCTCAACTATCCAAGCATAGGTCCATATTCGGTTGAAAGGTCCAGGAACAATGCGCCTCAACAAAGTCTGATTAACAGCTTCAGAAGGGTTACGTGAATCAACTTGCTCATAGTCTGGAAGGGTATGACCATCAGCTGTTTGTGGCGCAATAGATCTCCTGTGAATGCTTTGATGGGTGCCGCCGGGCGTAGGCGTTAATGGTTGTAGTTCTTCCATTATCTGTATCTTGAGGCAGTGGGTAGCAGATCAATAGAATCAAGAGACGAACACCTGGTTGGCAATGAAGCAACGTGATGGTTAGTGTAATAGGGAACATTGGCTTGACACGATGGTTTTGAGAAACAGCAACAATTGTGGATATTTCAGCCTTGCAACGTCTAAGCCCATTTCCAGATATAAAATAGAAGCAGTAGTGGGGGGCATGTGAGCTGACCAAGCTCATGCAGCCGATGCTTGCAGCAGAAAACATATCCAGTAAGGTTTATCCCTTCTGTGGCTGATTGAAGGCTGCTGCATATTAGTTGGGGCCAAATGCTTGAAATACTGCCCAGCCAATCATCAGAAAATTTCCTCTGCAGAATAGGCATTGGTGCTTACACTTTCTTTCGCACTATTCAGATCTTGTTGCATGCTTCAATGCAGAGACGGCAGAATTTCTCTCTTGAGATCCATGAGTCACTTCATGAGTATGAGGCGACGGCCGAAGTCCGAGTATCCGAGGTGCGTCGAGGGCTTGAGAGGAGGGCGCATCTATTGGGCCCGGCCGGCCTACCAGGTTCAAAGTTTGCGTCATTTAATTTGAGCCCGATGGGCGTCAAAGAAGCATATCAGCCTTTGAACATTGCCTGACCCGGGCAATTCTTCTTGTGGTCTCACCGAACAAGTTATGGAGCGGATAAGTTTAACGCTGACACATACCCATAGTACACCATAAACATAAAATGACGCTGCATCCACAACGATCCTCTCGCTACTTGTCATACCGCAACCCTCATCATGTCAAAACCCCGCGTACTTATCAGCGGTGCCTCCGTGGCTGGACCGGCACTTGCCTACTGGCTCGTTCGTGCAGGATGCAACGTGACAGTCGTCGAGCGTGCACCGAGCCTTCGAAGTGCTGGTCAAGGCTTGACGTCCGCGATGCCGCTCGAGACGTGATTAAGCGCATGGGCATCTTCGACCGCATTCGGAGCAGAAGCTCACACGAGGAAGGCCTCGAGCTCGTTGACAGCAACAACCGTTGCTTCGCACGTTTTGGTGTCGACAAATCCGGCAAGGGCGAAAGCATTACCTGCGACATTGAGATTCTCCGAGGAGAGCTGGCCGGGATACTCTTTGATGTCACAAAGGAAGACGTCCATTACATCTTCGGCGACATGGTCGAGAGCCTGGAAGAAAGAGATGAGGATGTTGGCGTGAACTTTGCCAACGGCACACCGACCACGACTTTTGACTTGGTAGTCGCTGCAGATGGCATTGGCTCGAAGATCCGTGGGTTATCTTTTGGGAATGGCCACTCTCATGTCAGATCTCTGGACTCTTACGTGTCCTACTTCTCCATTCCACCCGGCGATACAGACACGATGTGGTCGAGAGCTCACTGGGTCAATGGGGGTCGGAACATGGTGCTGCGACCAGACAACGTGGGCCGGACCAGGGCTTTCCTGCTTCTTGCAGCTTACGGGTTGTCAGACGAAAGACTTGTTCGACTTGAAAAGGCTGCGAAAGAGGGCATCCCAGCGCAAAAGGCTCTGGTTCAAGAGCTTTTTCAAGACGCCGACTGGGAGATAACTCGGATATTGAAGGGTATGCACGAGTCCGAGGACTTTTACATGCAACATGTCGCACAGGTCCGACTGAATCGCTGGTCGAGCGGTCGCGTAACTGTGGTCGGTGACGCGGGTTATGCTCCCTCACCATTTGCTGGCATGGGCACATCGATTGCTTTCATCGGCGCATACGTTCTCGCAGGCGAGATATCTCGACAGCCAAACAACATTCCCGCCGCACTGGAGTCCTACGAGCGTGTCCTGCGCCCATACGTCGAGAGCATCCAGAAGTTGCCTCCTGGCATACCATGGATCGTCACTCCTTAATCGACGCTGGGCATCAGAGTGTTGGAAACCGTCCTTTGGGGTATAGGGGTGCTATCAGCGACGGGGCTAGCCACCTTGTTCTCTAAACTCGCAGCGTATCTTCCAATCGGTGGGGGACTCGTTCAAGCTGCCAGACTACGAGGCATTCAGGCAGTAGGGTTTAGTTCTGTACCTTGCTTTCATGGCATATTCCCAACACACTCCTCTCAGACTTATATATTTTCATAGTGCACACCACTTGCTCGTGCATGCTCAGCAACATGAAGAGCACCTATATCGTATTCAAAAGATTGATCGCTCATCCTCAATAAAATCTCGGAAAATTGCGTTATTACTGAGGAGACTAATCATTGAAAGAGTATGCCATTTTCTCCTTCCACGTGCACTGCAGGTCAGTCGCAAGAAGAACGCGCGCATTCCTGTCAGTCTTTCTGTCTGACCCTAATCTAATCTATATAAGTTCAAATCCCAATTGTGATGGTGTGTTTACGCATAAAAGCTCAGAGCAATAATTAATAAATGAATTCTTCGCCGCGAGTAGTACTGTGTATGACTAGGCGAAGCTTGGCAAAGCTTGTTGAAAACAAGCATTCGGAAGGATAAGGTACGTACTTGTATCTACTGCAGGGCCTGTCTTGGCATGGGGCAACAATGGAATGAGACTTTCGTCATCCAATCTTTATGCCTGAGCTACTCCGGTACCTTGAAATTGCTGTTACCCTGTTTTCTGGCGGCGTGTATTCCTTTAGCTACAAAGTATATAACAAGCCAATATTTCAGAAGATTCCGACATCTTACAACCCAATGCTTGAACATGTTCTCCCTATTGTTGTCTTACCTAGCATATTCGCCTTGAGTACCTACCTAACGGTCCTTTACTTACGGCAACCGCATAGTGTGTACATTTCCACGCGCGATATGGTGTCGCAAAAGGTGTACGATCTCTGCCAGGGCAGTGTCACCGTCAGCTCGGAACTGGCACAAGACCCCACGTTGTCCCCTGGCAAGGTAGCCAAGAAGCTTTACGGTGACGATGTTGGTGGCCACGATGAGCATAAAGTTTACAACCCGCCCAGGGCCACAGACGATGATCTGGACAGAGCATACCGATGCGGTAAATGGGGTAGTACCAGACCTAGTGATCTCTTCCTACGTGTAAGCCAAGCGTTATCCAAGCAGGACGTGAAAGGAGGACCTGAATCTGTCCCTATTTATGTGTCGTGTGGCTGATCAACATATAACTCGCCCTAGGTTTACCGCGACGTTCTATGTACACTCTACGGTGACCCGATGGTTGGAGTAACGTCTCCACCCTTAATGGGTAGCTCAGGAGTTATGCCATTGACGATCATCGCGCCATTGCCTGATATCATCCGGCATATGTCGAACTGCATTGCGCGCGCGAGGAAGGAGGTATTTCTAGCTACCAACTATTGGCAAGCCTCTGATGCATCAACCATTATAACCAACTCGCTCAAAGAACTCTCGCGCCGCGCCGGTGAACGTGGGGAGAAAGCGATCGTTAAGATCATGTACGACAGAGGAAATGCGAAGCAGGTAGGTCATCCTTCTGCTAATACGTATATTGACCGAGTCAATCCACTTCATGTATACAGGTTCTCGACAACCATCAGCCCGTCTCTCCAGCAGAGTATACTGGTAAAAACGTCCGTCTTCCTGCCCCTCATGAAATCCCGCACGTCGATCTCCAAGTGGTCAATTATCACCGGCCAATCTTCGGGACGTTCCACTCCAAGTACATGGTGGTGGATCGAAGGATTGCAATCATAAGTAGCAACAATATCCAGGTTTGTTCTGACGTACTTCATTGCGTTGGAGCTAGAGGGCTAAGCATACTTCTACAGGATAATGATAACTTAGAGATGATGACCCATATGGAAGGACCGATCGTTGATTCTTTCTACGATATGTCATTGATCTCATGGCACAATCAGTTGAGTCCTCCCCTTCCAAGCCATCACTCTCCCGCTGCTACTGGTGGATTACCGAGTTTCGAATCGCGAACGCATCGTCAGCTGTTTGATAGGGACGGCAAACTAAGAAATCATACGCTATTGAACGGGTCTACTTCTGCCACACACAGTCATCAAGCGCAACCACTGCTGGCTGACGGGGCCCAAGGCGGTTTCGAAGGCCAGAATACTACCAGCGGAGGTGATGCACGTACTCTTGAGGAAGTCACACGCGATGGGAATCTGCAGTGCTTGCCAGAGCATACCTCGAAGGATCCTCATTATGATCCAGATATTGCAGCCGAGGTGACAAGAGCCCAATCTGTCCTTTCCCCAAGAGGTTCCGAAACACGGATGAACGCTATTACGAGACATCTCAGTATGTAACCGGCCGACTCTGGGTAGTCACTTGTAGATTCATCAGCTGAGCACGATCAGACACGACCATTCAGCCTGATACCCCGGGAGATGCGCCTGAGTGTGCCCCAGGGGAGGAGATGACGACTTTGATACCCCATCCAACCCATGATCCATTCCCGATAGCAATGGTCTGCCGAAAGCCTTGGGGTGGTTAGTTCAGTTCGTTGCGTCTCCGCTTACGCAAAGTAGTCTAATGCTACTCTAGTTCCTAACCACTCATGCGTTCATGTTCCTCAGAACGAAGCCTTCTTGTCGGCAATAAGGAATGCTCGGAGGAATGTTTTCATACAGACACCAAATCTCAATGCCGAGCCTCTGCTGCCAGCACTCCTTGAAGCTGTCAGACGTGGGGTAGATGTATATTACTATGTCTGCCTAGGATACAATGACTCGGTAGGTTATGCCTCACAGCAACATCTGCCAGCCTGGGGCATACAGTCTATTAATCTCTACGATGCTGACAAGACACAGGGTGAACTACTCCCATTCCAAGGCGGAACAAACGAGATGGTTGCCAATAAGCTCTACAAAAGTTTGAGCGAGAACGAGAAGGATCGACTGCACATATTCAACTATGTAGCCAAGGATCAGACTCGACCCATCCATAACAAATTTAAGAAGCGAAGCTGTCACAGTAAGTAAATCTAGCCAACGTGGCGCTGCTTAACAACGCGGACTAATCATCGGTCGATAGTCAAACTAATGATTGTGGACGAACACCTTGGAATACAAGGAAATGGTAACCAGGATACCCAGTCGTGGTATCATTCCCAGGAGACGAATGTCATGATTGACTCGCACACCATCTGTGCCGCTTGGATCGACGGTATTCGGCGAAATCAGAATACCCACATCTACGGCGCAGTGTCCAAAGAGGACGGATGCTGGCATGACGATCATGGAAAGCAGGCTGATGGAGCTATTGGAGTGGATCCCGGAAGGTTTGCCTGGGCAAAGGGGATCGTTGGCGCTGTACAAAGGGTCCGAGGTGCCGGGGGTTTTTGAACCGCTATCACTGTCAGGGTTTCGAGATAGCGTATATATTGGATAACCATAATGAGGATTTCCTCATCTTAACCATGGCGAGGTTTGAAGTGATGGTCTCCTTAACCAAGAGTTATAACATGACGTACGAAGGTGACTGACAAAATTCTTCGCCAGTCCCAAGACTTTACAATTAACGACAAAGTAGTCAAAACAGTTCCATACCTAGCTGAGACTAGGTATAACAGCTGTTTCAAGGTACCCCAGCTTTATAGTCCTCGTTCTGCAACATTTGAATGTCTTTCTGCAAGATTATGTTGTTCATCTTGTGATCAGATCTGAATAGATCTAGCTGGGGGGCGGCGAAGGATTTTGTCAATCGCGTTCGTATACGAGCTTCTCACTAGCGCTTGTAGCTTTGCGACCAAAACTCGGACCACAAATCGCCATCTATCTCTACGCTTTCGACTTGTGTCTTATCATTTCACTCTATGCTCTACGCTAATACCGCTGCAAGTCAAGATTGGGAATTGGATATAAGACCTTGTTCGCGCCGGTACCAGTCGAGTCCGAAACAATTAGCATGACGGAATTGCTTGTACATACTTTGAAGACATGACACACGACCATTAAACAATTCCAGGTTGCGGGTTAGTCCTTGAACCTGGCTCCAGTACCGGCGGGCCAATCTCGCTCTGGCTTCCGTACTCAATTTTCACGCTCCCTCCAATACCTCTTCCCTCATGCTCGTCAGCGGGCTCGAGCCAGATTCTCAGCCTTCCGCCACGATACTCTACCATACTATCGACAGCGCGCTCAGTCTCGAATTTATCGCTTTATTGTCGATCGGTATATTCGACACAAGCAGAAACGAGCTGCTGAAAAAGGTATCGTAGCGTTGCTGAAGCGCAGGAGGAGAGTATTGAGGCAGCAGCCGGCTAGCAAGAATGAAGAACGACTCCTGAAGATGACACAGCAAGGCGCTTCCTCGTCGCAGAGCTCCACAAGCGCTGGGTCGATTGCCGAATCTTCGCAGAGAGGGGCGCGGAGACGGAAGTTAGCCGGGTACTTGAAAGCGGCCAATGAGCTACGGCAGTCGTACCAGCAATCATACGGTTCACGGGGCCAACATGATGCAGAAGCGGACGAAGACGACGCTGGCATACCTGGAGCGTTCCCTGATGTTGCTATAGTGAGGAGTGGAGATGAAGAGATGGTCTTATTCCCAAGCTATGCTCGAAGACATGTGAAGAAAGAGCAGCCGCGACCAAGCAAAGATCAGCGTGAGGCGCCCGGGACTACAACACAACTGCGTCATGATTCTAGCTCTAGCACCGGGGATGCAGAGTTCTGGAGGAAAGAGTTTGAGAAGTATGAGGATGACCATGCTGTGGTGGATGTGGACGTCCGGGGGTGGATGTATTCGCCACACCGTGGACCGATAACTCGAAAGAATCGGTTGTTGATAGGACTAGCAAGGCACCTAAGTGGTATCCCTGCGCCCGCTGGTGGTAGTCGAAGCGGCAGTCGTGCAACAAGTCCGCATTCCACGCATCACGAACGACTTGAAGCTAGGGCAGCGCGACACGAGGAAGCGCTCGTCGAAAAGCAAGCGGCGAGTATGACAAAGAAGGGGGAGGCTGAAGCAGACGTTGCTGGACGGGGTGGCTATAGCGAAAAGATAGAAGAAGGCTGGGATAAAGGCAGTATATATAGCACACCGGAGCATAGCAGATCACCATCACCGGAAAAGTCGAAGGAGCCAAAGCCCGGGGAATTTCCACACCCAGTCACTGATAGCTCGCTACCGTCTCAGCGCGACGACGCCCCGGGCCCAGGGTTCCTTGGGAAGCGTGCGTCTTGGAACCAGCCGGCAGACATGAGCCCCGAAGAACTAGCCGTTGCCAATGCCCACCTTATGGCCAGACTCAAGCCTTTCTTGACGAACCCTTTAGTGGGTACCCCTCTTACAATCTTCTTCTACAATGATCAAACTTCGCAATCTCGTACAATTGTCACCAACGACGGCGGTCATTTTTCGCTTCGTGCCGCTCTAGATTTCATCCCTACGCACGTCAGAGTACTCGCATCTGAGAACCTCTCCGCGACAGAAGAAGTTATTGTCACCGAACCGACAGGCGTCAGTTTGATTAGTGACATTGACGACACGATCAAGCATTCGGCGATCGGTAGCGGTGCGAAGGAGACATTTCGGAACGTTTTCATCAGAGAGCTAAGTGATCTTGCCATTGAAGGTGTTAAAGAGTGGTACACCAAGCTTGCCGAAATAGGAGTGAAACTCCACTACGTGTCCAACTCTCCGTGGCAGCTGTACCCAGTCCTTGTGAGCTTCTTTGCTCTGGCTGGGCTACCGCCTGGATCTTTTCATCTGAAGCAATACAGCGGCATGCTTCAAGGCATATTTGAGCCTGTGGCAGAACGGAAGAAAGTGACACTGGAAACAATCCTACATGATTTCCCAGAGCGAAGATTTCTACTCGTCGGAGACAGTGGAGAAGCAGATCTCGAATTATACACTGACATTGTAGTGGCAAATCCAGGCAGGATACTTGGTGTCTTCATTCGAGATGTGACAACCCCACCAGGTCACGGCTTTTTTGATCCATCAATGGGACCGTTAACCGGCAATAGAAGTTCGAGTTCTACGTCCCGTGGGCGCGCGAAGAACGGCCAAAGTTTGTCACCTAGCTTGGATGAACTGATACCCGAAAGTAAGCCAATCTTACCGCCTCGCAACGGATACGGTTTGGATGGCTCTCAAGACCGATCGGGTGGTAATGCAACAGGTACACTTATTGATCTCAGTGACGATACTGAGGCGGCGCGCCCTGTGTCATCTGCCATGACCAGACAGAAGCACTCGCCAGTAGAGAAAAAGTCAACCGCTCCAATGCGGCCGTCGAAGCCTATGGCCTTGAGAAGTGCCTCTGGGGGGAAAGACCACAATTTACCGTCAGTCGAAGCCAGTAGTAGCCCTCTACAGAAGAGAGGACCTGTTAAACCACCAAAGCCCCGAACACTATCCGTCTCTCACGACTCCCCGCAACCTAAGAACCACAGTCCCCTCTCACAAACGCAGAACGTCTCACCTCCCAATCCTGATAGTCGAGCGACATCATCTGAACGACGTGGCTACAGATCGACTGTTCGCAATAAAGTCGCTTTGGCCTACAACAGCATCCCTTCGCCGTCAAATTACTGGTACGGAACCACCTCTCCGACCTCACCGGCATCGTCATCGGGTGACCAACAGCGTCCTGGCATCGGTTTGAAACGAACAATGTCGTCGTCCGGAGTCTCGAAAGTAGCACAACAACATCCACCCCATCCTCCCCCGCCGCGAAGGCACCTAACGTCCTATCCCGCCGCAGCCGCCCAGTATGCCAGTCACCGCATCAGCGGTGTACGAAGCACTGGCGGTAGTAACGACGGCAGCAGTGACGGCGTCCACGCCAACAACACTACACAACCCGTCAACAAGAAACTCGAGCTCTGGAAACGGAGGTGGGCGAGGGCGAAAGAGATTCTTGACGGCAAGGGCGTCATGCTCAGGAGTTGGAGGGTGGGAACAGATGTTATGGACGACGCTGTGAGGTTGGTTGAGAGGGTGAAGAACGAGTCGGATTGACGAACAAGTGAACTTATTTGGGCGAGAACGTTAACATGAGCTGCACGGCGCTTTGGTATTGAGGAATATAGTGGCAATCATAGCGGTATCGTTCTCGGCGCTGATATCCCCTAAGCATTATTATCTTGATTATGCTCTCGTCCCCCGCGCGCATTGGTGGTCGTATGTCAGAAGCATAGCGTAACCGCAGCATGATGGCCAGTGATGGTGTGACGATTCAGATATTATCTGCTTAAAGCGGCCATTCCAATCAACTGACTGTCTGCCGATGAAGGCAAGAGAGCGGTATTGTTGACAATCTGTGTAACGGATCAGGGTCTAGGACGTTACGAACAGCCATGGGCTGATTTAAGCTCCGCGATATATTGATCCCAATCTACGCCACCGCTGAGGTCTTGTGTAGACCACGCTTCGTTACTCGGTCAGGCAAATTAGAAATGATGAATTCTAGAGTCCCTCTTGTGTTGTTGTGCATCCTCATAACAGGTTTCACAAAGGTCTGATCTGACCCCAGGTACTTGGTACCTAAGAGCGATCATTTCCTTCGCTTGTTGTTCTTCTCGAGTCTCGACCATTAACTTCACACCTATGTGTACACTACTAATGGCCTAGTTAGTCTATCCAAACCGCATGTACTGCAGACGCAGAGAACAAGGAAGTCTAGAGATCCGATCAATTATTGTGTGACAAATCAATGGAAAATGTGGAAACCCTGGGAGTGTGGTCTAGCAATTGGTCGATTGCAAACGCAGCATAAGGATGTATCTGCTTTGTCCTACCCAACCTCAACTCCGAGTCACAGCTTCTGGGTCTCAGATGGTTACAGTTCCGACGAATAAATGGTTAACATTGTGCGGACATGAGAAATGGTGAGCGTCCCAGTGCAGATTCACCTCATTCTATACGACTTAAATGACCTTTGACTGCTGCAGAAGCTCCACAAGTTCAAATTTTTGTTGGAATGCGGCAAGGGGCATGACGCCGACGTGATCGGGTGGCTGTGAATGCCTTCGGGCGTGGTTTATGATCTCTACATATCCCGAGCATCCCCGATGTAAGCTCGGACAGTTTGAGGGAAAGAAGAGCTATGTTGTTGATCGTGGCTGGGATAGCATGAGTTCAGGAGAAGAGGACTATCGACGGTGCATGTTGTGGTACACCCCGTTTAGCGGCATCAGCCGAAAAGAAAACGGAAAGGAGAGATTGGGTAACAAGGCAATTGTCAGCTTAGAAGCAGTATAAGAAGCTGGTCAATCCTCTCGTTAACTACAACCGATTATCTACATCCGGAGTGAACCTGTCAACTCAAGCTACCTCAATCTTCTCTTTCACACATACATCCTTCAAGCATCTCCAAGATTATCATTAGGAGGCACAAGACTCATAATGCCCGCTACAATAACCCCAGACATCGTTCTGCAGCGCCATTGACGAGATCACCACGAAGTCTCAGAGTTGTCAGGGACCAGCCAACCAGATCAGCATTGTCAACATGGCTCTGGCAGTCTCCGGCTTCGGACCCATTCCGGTATGAATCAGTACCCTTACTGTTGACCCATGCGGCTTATCAGAGTTATACTTAGGTTGTGATTGTTCGCTTGACTGACATTGTCACGACCGCGGGAGGTACAATAGGCCAGCTGAGTGGTACAAAACCATTCACCGTCAAGTCTGATGAAGACGCTATTGTCAAGTCCCTTACCGCTATACGCTGGATTCCTCTCCTGAAGCTGCAACGCATACTTAATCACTCATACAGTTCGTCCAAGTCCATCAGGACCTTCTCAACATCCTTATCGGCAAGGCTGGCCTAGTGCCTAACCTGCTTCCTTTTGTTGGGCCGCCGTTGGCTCAAGTCCTCAGGCAAATTGAGTCAGTGGTTGATGTAAGTGATTCCTGATCTTGTCGCCCTAGGGTCCTTCCACAGCTCCATCACTGTTTGAAATCATGATATTGGCTTTGGCTAGTCGATATTGCTGACCGCTGACGTGTCACTCCACGCAGACCTTGGCCTTCGAATTGATTGATCTGATCCCCGACAATGCAGCCGATGCGACGACCCAAAAAAACTCTCTTGATGCGACCATAGTTAAATCTATTGAGTCTTGGAACGGAGGGATCACGGTTGTTTAGATGCCGGTCAAGTATGAGGATGGGCAAGAGTATTCGAGTATATCTATGCTTGAGAAATATGTGCCGTAACGCAGTCGTCTCATATTTATCTACGTCGGGTCACGAAACATCGTTTAAACTTTAGATCTATGTGCATAAGGTTCTTTACGTTTTTACTGACTTGCTATGGTGACCCGTCTGACTAGGAGCAAAACAATACCTGTTAGTGTAGCACACGCTGCGTGGAACCCGCACGCCCGACCTGACCTGTGCAGCCAGCTAACCTGAGACAGCAGTGTTACAAGCTGCACAGAATAGACATCACTAGTCTTGGAGCATCATTGCAGAGCTACCAAGGTAGCTGCAAGACTCGTGAGCAAACCCAGATGCAACTCCATGAGGGCATTGAGACGACGAGACAGAAGTAGCTGGAGCGCTAAAACTCATTGGTGCAGTCTTGACCTTCATATATATGTTTACTGACTACTGTTTCGATTTGGATCATTCGTAAGGATATCTATAATGGGGTTTTTATAGTGTCTTTTACAATTTTGTTCTGAATTGACAATCCGGTCGATAATCGGAGATTTGAGGATGCTTGTGTTCCTAAAACTATTTTCATCATTAAAAGTTGGTGTACTCTTTCAGTCTTTCAATCAACAGTCGTTAATGTTTGAAGGTCTGAGGAAGCTTTGGAGCTAACTGATTGCCCTATCAAGATTAACTGATACACTCTACTGGAATCTTTCTCTCTAGATTGTTCTGTGACGCCGATCTCGCGGTAAAGTAATAGCAAAAGACAAGTGTCTATATCATCAACTGGTCTGCCGCTGGCGCCCATAACACTAAGTTGATTATATATGTATGTACTTTCGTACGCTCTCGCTAGTCAGACGATGCTGCTACAGGGAGAAGTACTTGATCACGTCAAGATATCTACACTACTCATGATCTGACTCCGCATAACTAATCTTCTTGGCCCTTGCGCTTTTCCTCGCCGGAGCTGCTTTAGCCGGCTTCTGTGTGGGAATTTCATCGGTGGACAAGTCGAGAGGAGCGTCAGAAACATGGTCATCCGACAGAGTAATTGCTGAGAACTTATTTCCTTCCTTCTTCGAAGCCTTGCTCTTTTTCTTCGTAGTGGTTTTCTTGGACGCCGCTTTCGCACCTTTTGCTGACGTTACGCTAGGGGGTGCAACGTCTGCTCCCTCATCCTCGCCCTTAGTCGCCGCATCAACGGCATCAGTCTCAGCCTTGCGTTTCTTAGCCGGTGTCGACTTCTCCTTCTTCACACCGTCATTTGATTCCCTCGGCTTTACCACCCTTTTCACGGGTCTCAACCATTCCTCCATGCCGGGCGGCCAATAGACTCGTCCTTCAGGCCCACCCATCCCGACTTGGTCTTCTGGGATGGCATCCGGAGTGGAGTCGTCGAGGGCATCCTCGATAGCTTCCTCTGCCAGCTCCAGCTCGTCTTCTGCGTTCTTCCCCTTCTTCGTCTTTTTCTTCGGCGTTTTCTTCTTCGGAGCTCTGACGGGCTTGTTGTCATCTTTCCGCACATGCGGGATCATGTCGTTGAACGTATCGAATCCTGGAAGTTTGAATATTCTCATCAGTTCGAAGACGGCCTGTTCTTTGTCCTTTGCTTCGATCATAAGATCCATATTAGGTGGACAAGGCGGCAGAGTCGCAACACGTGGACTGTGTTTCCGTCTCTGTCGTCCAGTGATAGCGGCAGGCGTGGGCTCGGAATAATGCATCTTCTGCGTTATGCCTTTCCTCGTCCAGGTGGCCGTGATTCTGTCGTATATATCCATTATGTCTTTTGTCCCTTCCCGAAGTCTATCGGCATCGAAAATGATGTTGTGATGATGATAGTCTAGAACCAGGGGGATATTGAGTTCCTCGCAAACCGGGAGTAAATCGTGTACAGACCAGCTAACATCGTCGTTTTCGAGTACTAATCGATCCTTTACACCTTGCGGCAGTGTTCTGTAATTCTCGCGAAATCGGTCAAGAGTCGCTGCTTTGTCTCCGAACACGCCTCCCATATGAAGGATCATAACCGCATCCCGATCTTCTTGTGGTGGTAGCTTTAACAGCGACAACATCTCGGCATGATAATCAAGATCACGCAAAGCATTCTTGATCACTTCTTTTCGAGGCGAACCTAATTGAGTAAACTAAACGGACGTCAGCGAGGATGGAGGTGTGACCCGTGCATGCTTACTTGGCCCGGATGAGTGGTCAGTCGATGACCTAGTTCTGCCGCCAATTTGCCGGCTTCGGCGAGAACCTCAGATGCAAAGGGGGCTAGCTTGTATCCATAGACCTCGTGACTCGCAAATGGAAACATTTCACTACTCAGTCTCATGAACTTGATGCCATATCGATCGTTCCACCTGATCATCTTCATCACGTCTTTCGCGTTCGCGAGACCGATGCTCTCGACATAAGCCTGACCTCGAGCAATATCGGCCGGTTCCTCTCGGTCAGGTCGATTCTTGGTAGCATGTGGCGGTTGACTCGGGTCTTTCAGAGGGTGCCTATTCTCGAGGATGGAGGCAATCCGACATGTTCGGGAGCTGAATACAGGAGGGTTGGAGAACCGTAAATAAGTGCACAGGCACGCCTACGGCGTTTAGTTCGGAGAGTAGTTGCGCAACGACTGGCGCACTTACATAGCCTAACCGCCCTTTCCACGGAAGCGGAAGGTAGTCACTGTTCACCGGCGGAGGACGAGAGAGTGCGGCTTGTATCTCTTCTTCGTCGGCCTCCTCTTCACCGTCTGCTTCGGGGTCGAGAAATTGTGGCTCCTTGCGCTCATCCTTCTTTACCTGCTTGTTAGTCGCTTTTGATCCCGAAGGAATTGTAGATTCTTCTGCCTTCAGCTTTGAGGATGCGCCAGCTCGCCCTGCGGTCCGTGGCTTCTTGGGAGACGGGTCCAGATCTGACAAGTCAGATAGCGGAGAGTCAGAATCTCCACCATTGACTAATGATGGCACATCTTCAGACTCCCTCTTCACGTCGATACCAGGAACTGTGTCCGCCCTTGTGAGTTCGGCGATGCCAGGTGAGCCATCTGAATCGGGAGATGCACGCAGGGCTTGCTGCCCGTCGAGTATATTGCTATTTTCATCCGGGTTCGTCTTTATGGAGGCAGGATCCGGCTGTGAGATGTTGCGCCGTTTGGGCCGCGGTTGCTTCGTAGAGGGAGGTAAGGCTGGTTGAGATCCAGGAGGAGGTATTGGTATTGTGGTAAGTGGCTTCTCGGCAGCCAGACTTGACATCCGCTTGCGCTTCGTCATGGCTTGGGTATATCCTGCTGTTTTGCAATTATTGAAACCTTGAAACGCAGAAAGACATGAAGAGGCGCGATCGTGGCGAGAGTCGATATGGAGATACCTCGACGGGTTTAAAGAGACTGGACTTTTCGAACAAGCAAATCGCAGTATTAAGTCGCGCACCTGGTAGGTGATAAAGCGCATTCAGAGAGCACAGTTGAGGGATACAGTTGTCCCCTTTTCTATACATGTGCACACAACCTTGCAAAAGTAATCGAATCGCGCCAAGCTCAATCTCAGATCTTGGATGTCAGATCGCGCTAGCGAGTAAGCGTCATGGGTATCTGAAAATAGACGGTTCCTGAACACGGTGCTACAATACACGAACAAAGTCCTTGTACGCTTGGCCAAGAATCGAGCTTTGTTGCTCGTATTGGCTTCCAGAGGTTTGATGGGACGCAGCCTGTGACAGTTGGCGAAGTGTTCTTTAGGAGTAGCCAGGGGTAAGTCACTAGGAGGTTGGCAGCGCATAAGCAATGTTTTCAGGACCGGCGAGAACATTATGAGAGGACGAGTGATTCTCTATTGCGTCGACGTTGTGCGTCGACGTTGTACTTGGATGTGACCCCTTTATTGCGAGCTTTAAACAGGTGTAGCATCCTCAGCCTACTGCGAGTATATGGAACCTCATTCTATCTCAGTACATCAAGTTTTAGCTGCTGTCTACACCTACAAACGCCTCAAGTCTGCAAAACAGACGCGCTCTTCTGTCGACCGATGTGGATCGGAGAGAGGAGCGGAACTGAACTCTACTTGCGATCGCCGAAGGCTTTGTCGAAGTTGACGAGAGTAAAGCGGTAGCGCACGTCGTTCGTCTTCACCCTCTCCACGGCCTCTTTGCAGCCCTTCTCACTGATATCGACCGTCTCGATCATCGGCTTGATGTTCTTCTCGCTGGCCAGCTTCAACATCGCTATCATCTCGGGCCGGTTACCGATATGGCTACCACCGATCTTCGCGCCATTCGGTGCAAAGTCCTGAGCCATCATCTTCGGAAGTGGGTTGTCAGGAAGTCCGACGTTGTGGAACTCGCCATTGACGGCGAGAGTGGACATGTACTCCTGGAGTTTGAACTCGTTGGTCATATCGGAAGCGTTCAATATGAAGTCGA
Source organism: Acarospora socialis (assembly GCA_025617375.2). NCBI lineage: Eukaryota > Fungi > Ascomycota > Lecanoromycetes > Acarosporales > Acarosporaceae > Acarospora > Acarospora socialis. The sequence continues at coordinate 1,620,582 of JAMYGW020000010.1, read as the reverse complement.
AGGTGAATGCCCAGGGCTTGGCCCAGTCTTTGTCCTTGGTGCAAATGAACTCCTTAGCCCCGAGCTTCTTCGCATCCGCCTCTTTCCCGGGCGTGTGGGAGATGGCGTAGGTTTCGGCGCCGAGGGCACTTGCCCACAACAGGCCGAAATGTCCAAGTCCACCGCTGCAGAGCTGTTAGCAGGCGGACTTTCGAGGGAAACCAAGGAGGATCACCCACATGCCGAGAACAGCGATCTTTTTGCCGGGACCGGCGCCAGCACGCACCAATGGACTCCACGTCGTCAGACCGGCGCACATCATCGGCGCAGCAATCTCCGAGGAGATGTTGTCAGGTATCTTGAATGTGAAGTACTCGTGAGCACGGACGTGCGATGAGTAACCGCCCTGCGCAATGGTTCCATCGGGGTAAGGTGCGTTGTAGGTGTCTGGCCAGACGTAGGGTTAGCTGCACTCAATTCTGGGAACGGGCGCCATAGCGAAAAACGCACCGACTTGGTGAGGGCAGTAGTTTTCATTGTCCGATTTGCAGTTCTTGCACTCCAAGCAGGCCCAGATCTGTGCACCGACACCAACACGGTCTCCGACCTTGACGGTGGTCACTTTGTCGCCGACTTTGACTGCATGGCCAATGATCTCGTGGCCAACGCAGAGAGGAAGGCTTGCTTCTCCCCAACCACCGGTGATGGTATGGACGTCGCTACCGCAGACACCGCACGCTTCGATCCTGATGTCAATGTCACGCTCGCCGAATGGCTTTGGTTTGAACTGCGCAAGGTTTAGCAGACTGTTGCAGAGTTATACACCACGACGGATAGGGTTTGGTGACCTCTTGCTTTTTGAAGTCACTCCAGTTCTTCTGCGACTCAATCATGAAACCCTCGAAAGTGTCTGGGTAGCCCATTGTGACTTTAGAGTGAGGTTGCTGATCTTATGGTGAATTGGAGATGTGCAGAGAGTAAGATATGCAGCGATTGAGGTGTGTGAGTGGGGAAGTGTGTTATCTTCCGGAGTGAAATAGTCTCGGCTGTGGGTTCAGGAAAGGTGAGGTCATTTCCATGTAAAGAGCGAAGTGCCGCGTTACTGCGGCTGGGTGAAGAAGATCTTGTGGATGAGACTGAAACCCTACACGTACATGTATCCGACATCGATAACGATCGGATATAGTACCATAAGGTAGGTAGGCTTCCACCACCCCGATGCCCCTTGCTCCGGCTCAGTCAATAATGAAAACTTGAGTATACTCGTTGTTTACCTTAAGGTATCATCGTGCGTTCGGTTCGGGCGAAAACAACGCGAGGCGAATCGGCAGGGCTTTAACGGAGTAGGTACTTGGGGAAATTGTGGATCGTGATTACAAAGTAAGGTAGGTATCACTCTCATAGAAGATATTCAATACTTCGGTGACCAGACTACAGTATAGCATATCGAGACAACAAGACCTAATGGAGAAGAACCTAGGGCTGATGGCGTGTCATTATAACGAGCTGGGGCCCTCAGGCTTGCTTTGCACGGGTAAACGCTCCCGAGTTCTCTCGACTCCAGTGCAATGCTTTCCGGCGGTCAGGATGCCCTATTTATATTACCTTAGGTGACGGGCTTGTCTCGAAGCCTGTGCTGTCTTAATCACTATCAATTGGTTAAACATGTGAATCGAAGATCCCACCCTTTTGGATGGATGACAACCCCGCATTTATATGGCGGGGCTGAATATCAAATATAGTATCTTGCCCTCTGGCATAACATGAGATGTAGAGACAATATAACACAGAATAAAACCACTGTACACTATCACAAGCTGAATATCGATGCGAATTTTGCGCCCATACACTGAGCCATGTCAGGAACGAAGATGAAAGCCCTACGGTATCACGGCCAGAAGGACATTCGACTTGAAAATGTTGACGAGCCCACATGTGGGAAGGATCAAGTCAAGGTGACCAGAGTTATAGAGAAGGATACTTGGAGATACTGATATCGAGGATACCTAGATCAAACCAGCATATGTGGGGATTTGTGGGACAGGTATCTCATCTGCCATTGCTCGTGAAGTGACTGTTTATAAAGCGTCCACTAGACCTGCACGAATACTTGGGCGGTCCGAATCTGATGCCGACAACACCTCATCCAATCACGGGGGAGAAGGTCCCATTGATTCTGGGACACGAGTTCAGCGGCGTCGTCGAAGAGGTCGGTCAAGGGGTCAATGACATGAAAACGGGCGACAGGGTCGTTGTCCAGCCAATAATTTATGATGGAACATGCGGGGCGTGCAAAGAAGGGCTCATCAACTGCTGCTACAGCGGCGGCTTTGTCGGATTAAGCGGTATGACTTGTCCGCCGTCGAGCACATATCGAATGCAAATCAGCTAACAGAAGTAACAGGCTCGGGTGGCGGACTATCGGAGCATGTGGTCGTGCCTCGAGATAGTGCCATTGCTATACCAGACTCGGTATCGATGGAGATTGGAGGTAAGAAGATACGTTCGAATGCCGCCGTATCAGAAGTGCGGATAGGCTGATGATATCAGCGCTCGTCGAACCGTTGGCCGTAGCATGGCACGCTGTCGACGTTAGTCCATACAAGCCGGGTGACTCTGTTCTGATACTGGGAGGTGGTCCTATCGGACTCGCGGTGATTCAGTGTCTCAAGGCTCGCGGAGCTGAGAAGATCATCGTTTCCGAAGTCGCTTCGAAGCGGAGGGAGTTTGCGAAACAATTCGGAGCAGGTCATGTTTTGGACCCGACGAAAGACGACATCGTCGCCAAAGTCCGGGAAATATGTGATGGACAAGGAGCGCATGTGGCATTCGATGCAGCAGGCGTGCAAGCTGGGCTTGACCAGGCCGTGTTGGCGATCCGGGCAAGAGGGACACTCGTCAACATCGCGGTTTGGGAAAAAGCGGCAACCCTGCAACCCAATGACCTAGTGTTCAAGGAACGAAGATATATGGGAGTCGCAACATATGTCAAAGGAGATTTCCAAGATGTTATCGATGCAATTGCTTCTGGTAAGAAATGACCGTTCCTCGTCCATGCACGACGGTAGAAGCAAGTACTGATTGCAACAGGGCGAATCAAACCAGAGTCGATGATAACAAGGAAAATCAAGCTGGATGAGGTAGAGGAAAAAGGTTTCAAGGCTTTGGTACACGACAAGGACAATCATGTGAAAATCCTGGTGGAGATTGCTCCGTGACCTCTGTGGCTGTGCTCATAGCTTGATCATAAGGTACCTACCTAGTAGCTTGGCTGGCTGCTGTGGCGGTGAAATTGGAATCATTGGATTAAATTGAAATTAGGTCGAAAACTCTAAAACTTTAATCTGGACCAGAAACAAGATCCCGGGGGTGGGCAACGCGAAGAAATCGATCGAAAATCATCGTCATGGTTGCGTGTTCGTTGCATCTAGGTCTTGGCTCGAGCTTTTTTGCACCGCCACAGGGCGTTGAATCATGACGGATCGGCCGCGGCGCACGGCAATTTGGATGTCTGGTGATCTCTCATTGGTTGCCAACCAAATTGTTGGCAGATCAGTTCAATACACCAACTTCCAAGGTTCTGCATCGGGATCCATGTATGATGCAATAATAAACGTCAACAACTCTAGTGGAAGACATATAGGCCGCTTCAGCATCTCTCTTCACTTCTTCTCTTCCTTTTTCTTCTCTATCTCACATCCTCTTCATCAGTTACATTAATTCCTCGTCCTACTCTCCCCCCTCCTTTCAAGCTCGATTACTTCTAATAGCAGCCATGAAGCTCGGCGGCGCTCTTCTCAAGTCGAACTCGTCCCTTATCCGAGCACTAGAGCTTCTCATCTCCCTCTTTGTGCTTGGGACCTTCGCCTACTACATCGGTGTCATCCACAGGAACAAGCTCTATGTACCGACATGGATCCGGGCCGTCGAGGGCATAGCCGGAGCGGCGGTCATCTATACCTTCCTCGCCGTTATCCTCACCTTCTTCTTGGGAGGAGTTATGTTCTTCGCTTTCCTCGGCATCCTTCTTGATCTAGCCTTCTGCGGTGCCTTCATCGCCGTTGCCGTCCTTGCCCGCGATGGAGCTCACAGCTGCAGTGGTCGTGTCTTGACGCCGCTTGGTAACGGTATGGCTTCTGGTCTTGGTGTCGGGGGCAACCACCTCAACCGCATTTGCAAATTGGAGAAGGCTATCTTTGCTGTTGCTATCGCAAACGCGTAAGTCCTTGATCACATTCTCCCCTCATCATGATACTAACGCGCCGTGCAGGGTGCTATTCCTCATCTCGGCAATCGTGCAGTATTTGCTCGGGAGGTATCACCAGCGTCAAAAGCGCTATGGTCCATCCCCGTCGAATGACTACACATCCGGCGAGGCCAAGGGACCTTTCTGGAAACGACAGAAGGCACATGACATGGACGCAGACGCGGCAGAGCTCGGCACTGTCGGCACTGCCCCGGCTATCGTTGAGAAGCACCATCACCACAACAATAACACGGTCCGACCATCGCATGATACGGCAATGACCGGGTCGACCATGGCTAACCATGACGCCGGTGTCGGACTTACCAACAAGCCTAAGCACGCCGAGCCTACTGTCCCTGTCATCTATGATCCGGCTCCCGCAGCGCCCGTCCATCGCCCAGGGTACCCTCACATCGAGCCTGAAGGCGGCCACACTCACATGCCAGCCGCGATAGGCGCCAACGATGGTTATGCTACTGGTGGATATGGCACAACTCATCACAGCCATAGCAACTTCTGAGCGTTGTTGGTACGCAATTGAACCATCACTCAGTGTAATCATCGACGAGAATGGAGCATCGTGTATTAGCGGGAGCTTGGGTTATTCTCTTTCGGTGTATCTAACGATAAAATATTAATCATTGTCATCAAAGAATCAGAAGAATATTACCATCATAAACCTGGCATTAGCTTTAACCTTTAGGATTTTCTGGAATGTAAGCGATTGTACATTTCAATCCTTGATCATGCCGCACGGCTTCGTCTACCATTTCCCTTGCTCTTGCCCGCTTGCGTTTGATCGAGAAAACTCCTAATCACAGTCTCGAGCCCCTCGTTCCTCCTTGTAAGGAGTAACACGTCGTCCGTTGATATCGTATGACGCCCAGCATGCCTACCTATGTTGACATGCCGTGCATCCACTAACGGAGGAAGCGGACATACTTTGCAAAGCTCTGAAGATCTTGACTGACGGTCTCTATAAGATTATCAGATTGTGCTACCGCGCAAGATCTCAAAGCATGAATCATTGAAGCTAAATACCTATCTGAGCCCATACCATCTCCGTAAGTGCGCCGATGAATTGAGGCGTAGCATTGGCGCCGAGCTTGAGGGTTTCCTCATCGACTATCTTGCCGATCGAGAACCAAAGAGCTGACTTGAGGCGCTGGTGATAATTTATCAGTCCCATGGTCATTGGCATTGGTTGAGCGCCGAGGTCTTACTTCCTGCACAGCTTCATCGTTTTGGCTCGCCATAATGCCCTCGATACCTTAAGGTAGGGTAACGTACCTCATACCTTTGGGCCTCATGAGACGTGCGGAATAACCCGACACGCTTGACCAGAAGAGGGCACTACTGCTTGACCAATCAACAGCCGGACAGCGAAGTCGACAATATAGAAATGCTCTGTCGCAATTGTGTCCATCACGACATCATTGCTCGAGTAACTTTCTTCTATTCTACTTATAAGCTTATTCTTGCACAACATCATCCAAGTGCGGCATCTCGTCAGTTGTATGGTAGACCGTTATTGCAGCACACAGGTTTGAGCACCCCGCAGGAGCAGTTCACGATCTTCATGCTAATGGACTATCAGGCAGCTCAGTATCCGTGGGGATCAATCACTACTACTCGTCGTTTTTTCTCAGCGTGACTTTACAACGCCGCCATGGCCTCCACCGCCTTGATGGATAACATGCATGTCTGGGCGGGGAACCTTCAGCACAACCTCACGGAAACGATAACGAAGTTGGCATGGCAAGACTACATCCGTATCGTCATCGTGATTGGAGGCTACTGTTTACTGCGACCGTATCTGATCCTCCTCGGTGGAAAGTTTCAAGCGAAGGACCACGAAAGGGAGCTCAACGTGGACGAGATGAGCTCGGCCGCGGCGATGTCACCAAACTCCTTGAGAGGGCAAGTGCAGGTGCCGGAGGATAGCGATGACGAGGACGGAGGAGAGGGTGGAGGCAGTACGGGAACGGACTGGGGCCGGAACGCGCGGAGGAGACAGCGGCAATTGATCAGGAAGATATTGGAAGCGGAGGAGAAGCTGAAGGCGGAGGAGGCGGAGGCGGATTCGGACAAGGATATTGAAGAGTTTCTAGAAAGATAGTATGAAATTTCAATGACAGACTGAATTTTGATGGAAGGAGCATGGTATGCACGGAGTGATGATTTGTTGACCTATACTCTGCAATACAACGGTAATTACCAGGTGATGGTTTATGCAATTCTCCATACTCATTGACACTCGGAGTCGGTTTTACCCCTCGGATAGAATTATTCATGAACGTCAACGAAGACTCCCAACAACTTCCCCAGAAGTTGATGCCCCACCAGAACTCTCAGTTTTCCGGCCCTTGCAGACGCTTATGCAAGCCACAATTTGCGACCAAGGTCCAACGGCATAAACGTACGCACAAAATCCAGTACTTTCCCTCTACATCTCTATGCAACGCCGCAAGCCAGCGTGAATTGGCTTCGACACCGCTGTTTTGCAAGGTTCTGCATCAACCGATGGAGAAGTTGTGTCAAGGTGGATTTTGGGGCGGCAACCTTTCGTGCCGCTCCGAAAGTCACTTAATGTGGTACTGTCAGCTCATTGAATCTAGAGGCATATGAGTAGCACAAGAACGTGCTATTCGTTTTGATTTTCTTTCTTTCTTTCTTTCCTACTATTAGAACAAGGTGGACCGGAGCAACAGTACGGTCTCTAAGGAATGATACCGAATTATTACGAACGCGAGCAGCCTGCGAGGCCTATTTCTCAATCTGCGGAGTGGGGTAGCCCTTGTCGATACCAGTAAGGCCTCAACCTTGGACAATATTTGGACGTAAGAACTCGATTACATCTAACAGTTGTAGCAGTGATCACATCGGCCATCGATCAAAGTCTTACCACATGCCTTGGACTCAGCCAACCCACTCCAATGTGCGAGCAACACCACCTCCTCGACGTCGATGGCCACCTCCGCCCAGTGTAGAGGATGAGGTAATTGCTTTGGCCAAGGAATTGAACTCGGAAGATAAACCTGGGGTCGAAGAAACGGCGGACGATGATGCGGTCGCCCGTGGAGCCGTTGATCAACAACCAATCATTCTGGAGGTTGCAACATCAACTCAGAGTCAAGCTCATGACTTTGCCAGTGGACGCTCCAGTGTGAGGACAAAGTCATCGAGCGAAAGTCTTGGACCACGAACACCAGCGAACACGCTTGACACAAATCATGACCGTCGTTATATCTACATTCCACAAGAGGGAACGGGAATACCTATATCCTATGATGACTCCGAATCAGAACGCCCTTTCACCGTACCGCGCGAGACATACGCCCAGAGCGGGAAGGATATCACACCACTGCAAACCAATATAGATGATGCACGGGGTCGAACCCCTGCGGACTCCTCAAGAAGAGATCCTTCGCCATACGCATACACTCCCTCGTCTAGTAAGGGGCGGTACTCTGGAGATTACTTCTTGTCGCCAGATATTATGTACTCACCGGCCTGGAACCAGAATGGCCCCAGCAATAAAGACAAAGTACGTTCGGAGCGGGGCCAATCTGCCGAGTCAAGATCACACGAGTGTAACCGTTCCCACCAAGGAGGGAAGAGCTCTTGTGGACCTGCTCCTGCACGGCCTTCAGTAGTCAGACACCAGTCGGCCATGGCTGACCCTGGATCACGTGTCCGAGCGGAGCAATCAAAACATGCTTCTGACCTCGAGACATCGTCGGACGAATCAGATTTTGAGACCTATAACCAAACGCATTCCGCACGTGCCAGTCCCGCAAGGGCAACTCGACCCTCTGCACACAGGGCGTCTAATTCTTACCATGGAGGCCAAACCAGTATGCCCGTCAAAGACCAGATTCAGTCTCCGAAACGACGCACAATGTCGCCACCTCGCAGACCATTACCGGCGTACGATAATCGGACGCCATTGACTACAGTATCTTCTCCTTCTGGATTGACACCGCAAACAGCCCTTGATATCGATGCGTACTTCACCAGCAACCTCTTGAAGCAGAGGAACAGGCCTTACAGATCTTCACCACTCACCTCACCGTTTTCTTCGCCACCACGGAGTCCAAAGACAGAAGCGGAGAAAGTTTCAAACGATACGCCACCAAACGGACTGAGGTCTCGACCCACGTCACGGCCAGCCTCACCACTACCAATACACCCGCCAACACAACATCTATCTCACCTTGCTTCCAATCGGAGCATGCTGCCCGATCCAAGATGGGATGGATACGGATCAAGACGTTCCTCGCCGCTGCCTTCTCCTGAGATTAGAGAGTATACGCCTAGGTCTGGGCCTCGACTTGAGGTCCAAGCACCTCCACCCGTTAGCACTGGACGCTCTTACTCTTACGCTGGGGACGGGCATGCACGATCAACTAGCCGCCCGTCATCACCAACGCCTCTTTCTACACTTCAGTCAGCGTCTCGCCCAAGAAGTAGGGAGCCATACCAACGATCTAGCTCCTACGTTGAGCCTAAGCATCATATGCCCCCAATGGCGAGGTCCTCCCATCCTCCTCCCTCCGTACCGCCACGATCGCGACCGACTACACCGAAACTCTCTGTGGATGTTGCTAGCGCACAACCTCCTCTGCCGGCTTGTCCGAGACCGGCTTTTGTCTCTGGCTACAATGATTGGTACATGCTTGTTGAGAGACCGAACTTTGACGTATGCCCGTCATGCATGGACAACGTTGTTGGATCTATATACAAAGCGTGGTTTGCACGAGCTCCTTTGAAACCCCCCGGCATGAAGACCAAGTGCAATTTCAGCTCACCTTGGGTTAGGATAGCATGGTTGAAGTCGCTTAGAGAGAAGAGAGAAAAGCTTGACATTCTATATGCAATTGCGAGTATAATCGAAGAGCCATGTCCAGGGAAGATGGGAGCGATCAGGGCTTGGTATAGCTTACCTGATCCAGATACTGGGAAGCCGATTCCGAACTTTGATGTCTGTCCTTATTGCGTGAGAGCTGTTGAATGCATATTTCCTTCTCTACGCGGGGTCTTCCGATACGATCAGAAGCAGAAGCCCACGGAACAGCGCGCCTGTGACCTGAGATGTGATAGCAAGAGATATGCAGGGTATATCGACCGACTTGATGCTATTGCGAATAAGGCGGATGCCGAAAGAAGGTCACCAAGAATGCGAAGGTTTGCGGACCATGTACGCGAGACTACCTTGACGCGGGAGTGTTCCAAGGACGATATGGTCCTTGACCAGGCGTGGCATATCATACCTCAATTACCACAGTTTACAGTCTGTGAGGAGTGCTACGATGAAGTTGTGTGGCCTGAGATTGATGCTGGGTCTTCTCTGGCAGTCAAGTTTAATCGCAGCATGCAGGTAATGGGACCCATCGGTGTCAGCTGCCAGCTCTATTCACCACGAATGAGGCACGTGTTCAAGGACGCTGTGAGGAACAACGACCTGGCATATCTTCAACAGCATGCGCTAAAGCGATATAACGTGGAACGAAGCTTACAGGCACGGCATGCGCAAGCTCAGGCGTATGGTGATAGCGGGGAGATTGCAAGGATTGTACAGGAGTGGAAGAAGTGGGAATAGCTTGTAATGTGAACTTACTACGATTCATTGAGATAAAGATGATATGATATTGCGGAAGACTACTAGATCCATGCCTATTGATAAAGTTCCATTTCCTTCGTGTCAGTTGCGCTCATATTACCAGTAGTGAGGTCCGCTATCCTCATCTCTCCCTGATCATGTTTGAAGCTACTTCAACCCGATTCAGTCACTACACTGACGTCCCGGTTCCTGTTGTCTGTGAATATCTAACCGCCCTCTCTTGCCTGTTCCTACCTTCTCCGAATGCCAAGCCAATGCTCACTTCTCGCCTCATATCTGTGAATGGGTGAAGTGTTAGCCATTGTGTTAGCCATCTTTTTCGTCGTATTGGCCTTTAAGTACCAAGTCATATCTCACCAAACTCATCTTTCTTACATCCATTCGCAAAACATTAAATATACAGCCCCGGGAATTCAGCCCACTCGAGTGGGTAACACCCGCCTTGAGGGCTATAGCCCACGGCTCTGCTTACCCTGGGCTGTCGTTACCTTAAATATCTATTTCCTTCCTAAGTGCATGAGGATAAACTACATCTAGTAGTCTTGCAGAGTCTGGACCTTCGCCTTCTTCCTACTTCTTCTATCTGGTAACCCAACCACGCAAGCTAACACGTCCAAATCTTCACGACGACCTCCCATACACTCAACGTACAAAGACCCTCCTCAAGAACCACCATTGGTGTCTACGTGGGCGTTCAAGTCTACCCAGACTGAGTTTGGACCGGGCTGGGCCGGCGTCCTCGCACTGTGTGGTTCCCTTTACCACGCCACCTCACTCCGAAACACGTGGGCTGGGCGGTGACAAAACCTCACTTCAACCTCGAGACCGACTGCTTCACAGGGCTTTACGGCTGACTGCACACCATACTCACAACAAGGTGAAGGATGTCAGTCAGCAGCCTAAGGTCATTGAACCACTCCACATTTCGCGTTACCAATCCTAATCTTGAAGTCGACGACACGACCTGAGACAAATTAGCACAGGGTCATAGCTCCGCCACATTTCCACCTTGAACACCAAGGCAAAGCTCAAGAACAAGCTCAACGCCTCCCAGCCGGCAATAAGGCACTGGACGACGTATGACCAACCTTGTGGTGGAGTCGATCTTGCTCTGCCTTCTTGTTCAGCATGTACGCACCCTGTGTGCTTTACATGCCGCTTCTAACCGAGCTCTATGTGGCGTCGCAGATCAACAGCAACCCAAGTTGCGAGTGAAACTCGCATCGTCGACAACGAGGAAAGAGATAGAAACCCCGATAAGTAACCGGGTTCCATCAAAGCAGTGAGCAAGATCTCATTGTCCAGAGTTTCTTCATCGAATGTGAGATGAAGAGGAACAACGAACAGACATTGCCCACCCAAGTTGTACCCCCAAAGACAACGGCGGGGCTTCAAACTTTCCACCCTGTGGTGTTGTGTCTGAGAGTACCCGGGGCATTGAGGATGAATGGCAGATATGGAATGACGTTGACCGAAGACCTCTAACGAAAAGGATGTCAATTCTACCACCCGCTCACACTCGAACAGCCAGAGACAAAAAGAAGCTTGCAGAGATCTGACAGAGGTTACATTATACCGCCTTTCCGAAGAACATCGTTTCGAGGTGGTGTACACCTCATCCTTTGTTGGGCTCTCAATCCAGACTACAACGAGCCGCCAGCAGCAAGTTTCAGTCCAAAAACTTGACGAACATGTTGACACCGTTGAGCAAGCATGACCAAGCAGTGAACTGAATAAACTCAACAAGAATTCAGTATAGGAGAAGTTTACGTTCATAATGAAAGCTTGCGGAACAGTCAGAATGGTACGAGACATAATTACATGACTGATTAATCGGTTGATATGCACAAAATGTCAAAAGACCTCACGAAAAGATGAGAAGTTTTGGCTGACTGAGCCTGAATATCTCATAACAAACATCATTGATCAGGAAGACCTGAACCTTGAAAAATCTTGGACAAGTTAGCTGAGCCGACAAATGAGCGCATTGCAGTCAGCAATGTCAAGAGAGATTTACAGCAGTGGTAACTCGAGGGACGAGTGTCTATGCGGAGTTCTAGAAAGACAAATGGATCAGCAAATCACCCTACAAGATGAGGAGACAGTTCACCAACAAGCCCAAGAGCCAGATTCAGCCTGAGCGCAAGCCTTATCTTGAGGCGGTACGAACACAATTCAAAAAGCTTCTCACCAGCTTACGAGAGCATGTACTACGTATGGCATCTATCGTGGTCTGCACCATCAACAATGCAGGCACACCTAAACTCTTCACGGTATTCAAACCGGCAGTTGTCTTCATGGATGAAGCTGCGAAGATGATTGAACCAGATGCTGTTATTGCCTTTGCACACTATGCGTCGGCACCAGTTGTCATGATTGGAGATCACAAGCAACTAAGCCAACTGTGCTTAGCAAAGCGGACCCTAGTCAACATTCTGCCGGACAGATGACTATGTCATTCTTCACACGCCTGATACGACTAGATTGAATGCATCTGGAATCAAGCCACTTACTACTTGGGCACGACAACAGGAGTTGATTCACGTACTATTTGGGCACAAGACACTGGGGCCATGCTGTTGTATAAGCGGAGAAAAAGAAGTGGGAGGATAAAATGAAACAATGACGGAGAGTGACTGGACTTGGCAAGGTGACCGGACTGGTTATACTCAATGTCAGTCAGTCAAAACATTTGTCGATTGAACATTCTAGAATCAAATTTCGACCTTCTGTTATACTTTTAGAGCCTTATCACAAGGGTTCTCATTACTCACGACCGGTGATCTCGCTACAGGGCCACCGCCAACCGTACCTTCTCCACATCTCAGCAACTCATCATGTGTTACTCCAAAAGAGAGCGATATAGACCACAGAAATTGTGATGATTTCAAAGTTCATCTTCAATACAGCAATGCGCTCAGGCGGAAGCTCATGCAGGACCAGCCTCTTGCCTTAGCATATTATTGGATGTCAATTTGCTGCGCGGCTTGAGGAAGATCTCTCTTGAACAATCATGAGTGCAGCAGATTTGCTGTGCAACAACAGAGTAACCAGTTCCAGATATACTTTTAGAGGAGGAAGGTGCACTTGTTCTGCAAGACGAACCCACCAACAAATCACTCAACGAGAACATTTTCACATATGCAAAGGGCTGAGGCCCAGATGACTCCTTGGTCGTTGAATGTCGAAGAGATTGGGCCACGTCACGCGAACGACCACTCCCTCGGCCTCACATGGTCCCTTAACGTCCTTACGCCCGTTCTCGAGCTGTCCGTTGTGTCATCTTCTAACATATCTCCTTTCAGCCAGGAAAAGAAAGCAGTTAGTACTCAGGTCTGATTCCTATGTTCGTCGGCCCCACAAAGACACAATTGTTGGTGCCCCCGGGTCTCCTGTGCAGTATATCAGTCTGTGTAGCGGACCTTCTCATTAGGAGGGCGAAAGAAAGAGAGGAACAATGTGTCCAACAGATGCAAGCTCTAGAGGGTTACGTTCTCTAAGAAGAAATATCCAGAAGTCAAGTCAAGACGAAAGTTCCAAGGCACAACAGTAATTACACAACCGATGTCATCATCTGCCTTTCATACAGGCAATACTTCGTATGAGCGAGGCTACGATAAAAATACTGAGGCAGTAATACCTTACATCCTTTTGCCACTTTACAACATCCACCGCTTTCAATCTTTCGATCCCGCAACATCTCAAAGTCCTCGCTGCTTGCCCGACAATGGAAGGTAGTTCTCACATCTTTTATCGTCCTCGCAACATAGACCTCATTTTACCTCTTAACCCTGCAAGCTGTTCCCAACTAAACCATCATAAAGGAACTGGCAACAACCGCACACAAGCAATTGATGGGCCTATATAGCCATTCCAGATACAGGCGGGCAAGGCGGTCTTTATCCAACTCTGCGAACAATGTATTATCGCATCCTCCGCGTGATTGCCCTAATTGCCCAGCCAGTGTTTGTATTCGATGGCCCAAACAAGCCGCCATTGAAGCGCAACACACCGACGCAGCCACATTCAGCTAATTTACTTGACGTACAGGTGAAGCAGCTGCTAAAACTCTTCGACTTCCCGCATATTACTGCTCCTGGGCAAGCGGCAGCGAAGTGTGACTATTTCAGTGGCAGGGTTTGGTGGATGCTGTACTGACCGAAGATGTACAGAGCAGTCAGAAAGCAAAGAAAAGCTTCAGATTGCACCGTCGATTACTGTGAGGAAGAGAAAGCCCAGTCAAGAGGGCGACTGCTCCCCGCAATGCAAACAAGCAGACATCGTCCGTATGCACGTTGTGTACGAATCAGAAATCTGGATGCATTCAGAAGATATCGACGGTCGATAGTTTTTCGAGCCAATGAAGAGATCCTTCTTGGTTCACGACTGGGAGAGTCGTATGGCTCATGACGCGAGAAGAAGATGACGGCGAAGATGAAGTGGACAAAGATGATGCCGGGGAAAGTGACTACCAAGATGAGGATGTGGACGGAGATACGGCGCTGAAGAACCCAGTCCTATATGAAAGAGGAAAGGTTCTACACAGAGGTGGTCGGAGTCGTTTACTACCGCTGGGACATAGCTCGATTTTGCCTCAGCTGGGGGTACTTGGGAAGAAGAGCAGAAGATCCTCACCAAGCTACTTATGGAGCGGCCAATAAGAGTGCACAAAGGCTCCAAATCGCATGACATGAACATCAGAAAATTGCTTTCTCATGAAATTTGCAATCAATGATCTTGGCTATGCATTTAGTCTTTTCTCGACGCGGTTGATGAATGGAAGCGGTGAGGATGCCCTCCAGGACCTAGGTGTCCCTCCGGCAAAAATTCGCTATTGCCCACCATATCTCAAGCCCTCGCCAACGCATGCTTCAGCAAGGGTTTCCAGTCCCACGGACCGCGATTTCACCCAGCTAAAGGTCAATTTAAAAGAGTCAGATTCCAATGCACTAAATAATTAGGATATTTGTCGTTGCAAGGAGTATCCAATACACTATGCACACTTGTCTTCACATGCGGAGGCATGAGCAGCAATCGATACGCAAGTCTGATCACTGTTGGTTGGCCTGGCAAACAAGCAGTTCATGGTGCCAACTCTGAGGCCATGGAGGAGGACGCAGTCGCCGCGTCTTCAGAGTACGCATGACCGTCTCGTCCCAAGAAGTATTACCACGCGCAATTGATTTAAAGTATTTTATTGTGTGCGATTAATCTCTCAAAAAAAGACTGAAGCACAGAGACTCAAACAGTCAATATCATGCCAAGAGACCTTAGTCAACTTGCTGCTGGCGACGGCAGCGAGCAGAAGAGACGTGTCCACTTCGTCAGACACAAACTGCAGAGGGTCCCGTGCCCTAGGAGAAACCACCCAGGAGGTCTCTTCTACTTCTACTTCAAATTCAAAGCATACCTCTATCATTGTGTCGACGGTCATATCCAGCTCAAATATATCTGACACCCATCGTGACTACAAGCCCTACTATTGCCGGTCTTATATTACCATCAGCCTGAAGTGCTCGCAACAGAAGATCATTCTAGAGTCCTGTCAAGCTAGCTCTGTCAGCATCAGAGCCCTTTCTGAAAGTGGGCATTCATCCTGGAAAACTAGCCGCATCGGAGACCGACACATCGACATACAACATCAAAACCGCCCCGTCACGTTTAAAGAACTTAGCTTAGGTCAAGAAGAAGGCTTCGAGCCTTCAGCAAGGCTCTGTAATGACCTTGTCCCAGGAGTTGACGGCAACGCATGAGCTTCTGGACAAGCTCGAGGGCTTAGATGAGGTCAAAGTCAGCAATATCAGTGAGAACGAATCCACAAGGTGCTGAAAGCGGGTTTCAGATCCACAGACATCCCATCATTCCAGCAATGTAGCATCGAGAAGTGGATGCACTTGCTCCTAACAACATACAAATGTTGTCACAATGGTAGCGCCACCACCAAGGAAACCGCTGCCGAGAGCACCGAGGATAGCCCCAGCTTTCCGAATGCTTCGGAGGCGGCTTTGGAGAATTCTAGACACTGGCTGTATAAAAACTAATGAACATCGCCACAGCATACGACAGTTGCCGAAATGAGACGTGCCGTCCGTGACTCGATGGAGAAGATCCCTCCATCGAGTTCACTGTTCTTCCCTGTTAGAGAACAGGGAGAGAAATAAGGGCAAAACACTGGCGCAAGGGCCATGGCTGCCCTTGGGCATTTGGTACCGTCGATCTGCTGCTATTGTTCTCTCATTTGGCATAGCGCTCAAAGGTCGCAGCGACAATAGCTGGTGCCAACCTAATCAATCCTTCTCCTTCTTCAAGACAGCCAGACATACGGTTCAACATGAGATGACACACTTAGATGAACTCGGAGGTTAGTGAAAAGGTGTCATCTTAAAGAATGTCAGGCTTCAACAGTCTTTACTAGACTCGCTGGTATTGGCCCACGTCCAATTCCTAAAAAGAACCATACCTGTGATTCTTGACAGTGGCAGCACAGTCATTCTTGGCCTGCGTGGGTGGTGCGTGATTGATCCAAGAGCCTGTGAGAGGCAGGAAGTAGGATTGGCAAGAGTCAGGGGGTAAGAGCTCAGAGCGTGGAGATTGAGGGTGCGCGACGGTGGTTGTTCTGTAGCGATGCAAAACAATCATGCTTCATAACAAACACAAGAACCGAGTCACAGTCATTTCTAAGAAGTGCTTCAACGCTACAAGCCTTCCTTCAATGGCCTATTCGAAAGCTACTATCATACCTCCGAAAGCTTTCTCCAGTCTTCACTCCTTCCGCCGCACCTCCGGCGCCGCCCCTAACTAACTTCTCCCTCATGCGCCTTCCGACCGTCCGCTCGTGGACTACAAGATTCGCGCTGCACCATAATTGCGTCTGCCATACGCATTACTTATCAGTAGCGAAAATATTTCCGGGTTTTCACCCTGTACCTGCCCTGGGTTTATGGCCAAGACCGCCCTTCCCGGATCACAATATATTATTACTGAATGCGGTCAGAAGATACCAACTCGAAGGACTCGCAGTATATAGCTTACAGTACCAACGAGATAGCTAAGAGATACAAGAGTGTGTGTCTACCTTACATGTACCGAGTAAGCGCCCGTTGGGCTGCCGGTTGAGTAAACATTTCAAAAAGGAAGTCACTTATGGCTACTTCGTATCGTCCGGCCACTCTTAAGATGTGAGTCTTATCAACTATTATGGTGGAAGACTGCGAGGAGGACTCGGATACCAGGTACGGCGAAGGTACTGGGTAAACCTGGGAAAGAGCACCGTTGCCGAAGGAAAGAACTCTGTAGCAGATAGGCTATATGAACAAGCCATGTTCCCACGTAGAAAACACCCCGAACCTTTTTCTGACTATACTCCGTAACAACTGCCATCAACGCTCACAACGCGTTTCTTCATTCCAACTCCATTTGAGACTCGCAAATATATATATCTGTCCCAATCATCCTCTTGCGCCGCCTCCAGAGATAGCCCCGAATGAGTACACGCTGGCGAAGGTGCGCAAGCGGTTCGACCATCCCTGATAATCTGGCAGAAAGGAAGCCGGCAGACATCTAGTGAGGCTCGTTCAACTGGACAGAGCTGCTGTCGGTAGCGCCCTTGTCGGTATCCGGGTCGATCCTCCTTCGCCATTGACAGAGAGAGTTCTCCAAGTACGACCAAAAACTATCGACTGTCATCCCATGGGGATCCTCGCAATAACGAGACAATTCCGCCGACGCAATCGAGCCTTCTAGAAGCACAGGATCTCACCATGCCGCCAAGGGAATGCCAGCACCCCTGGCCTCGCTACGCGAGAGACTATAAGTTGCTCGTCCACGAAATTGAAGGTATTGGGGAACATTGGGAGGCCCCCGAAAGAGTACACAGCTGCCGAAGGAATGTTCAATTGGCCTTATCCAGGAGTGCTCCAGCTTTAATAAAGACGCCGCCGAGAACGCCGTGGAGGCCGATGACGAGAAACAACGCCTGCCATACTGTACACAGCTGTAACGGTACGACCTTATCATCCAACAGAACTCTTTC
This sequence comes from Acarospora socialis, assembly GCA_025617375.2. NCBI lineage: Eukaryota > Fungi > Ascomycota > Lecanoromycetes > Acarosporales > Acarosporaceae > Acarospora > Acarospora socialis. The sequence continues at coordinate 1,602,702 of JAMYGW020000010.1, read as the reverse complement.
CTGTGCAGAGAGGCGTCCGAGAAGCAGAAAGATTCGGAGGAGAAGTTGCTAGAATTGAAACGACTGGAATATTATGCTCGTTATGGTGATTATTTGGGGACAGAGCTTTCCGTCTTGAAGGAAACTGCTGTCGCCCATGAAACAGCGAACAATAAAGAAATGCAGCAATACTGGACGACAGTTTGTGCGAAGATGCGGAAGGAAAAGAACATAGTTGGAAGAGGAGGGCCAGAATCTGGAAATCCTACTATGTTTCATTCGTTTGGGTTTTCAAAGAAACCTGTTGTTCCTTAGCTCCGTCACCGCAATTCCTGTCACCATGGCGGCCGTCAGGTATCTACCTGACCTTCGAAGCGATCACCTAGCTGCGTTCCCGCCCGCTTGAATGCTAGCTTCGCGTTCTAGATCTTCGCAGCCCCAGTGCTAATTCGCACGGGGGACGCCCTGTTCCATCACGCCTGTCACCTGGGGGACTCCCTGGGCCGCCACTGTTCCAGGCACAATGGCGAGCACCTTGTCATCGATGCCGCGGGCTGACATAGATGCCCTATTCACAGATATGCCGGATATGGAGGCCGCCAGTGTCTCAGATGCAAGCATACAGGGATACGCACCCGGAATCCTTCAAGCATATACCTATGGGGGGCCATGACCTCTTGGGTGCTGGGGTGGATCACGGTGGAAGCCCTCAGATGCTTGATACGCCGCACCCAAACATTGGAGTTAAGAGTGGCTTGATGCAACCAGGGGCTCCTCTGGGGCTTGACATCGACCCCACCCTCCTCACTCTCCCACCGCAACTCGCCGCAACCCACCGCAACCTGAGCCGAAAGCCAAGCTGGCGGAATTACTTTACAACGACGCTAAGGATTTAGCCGATGTCTGCGATCATCGCCTCCCTTCGAGATGAGGTCTTCAAAGATTGAGGAAGGAGACGAGGATCCCCCAGAATCCTGGAGACCAAACGAAGACGTGGAAAAGTATCGGAAGCAACTTCGCGCGCAAACTGAAGCGAAGAAGAGCAAAGATGCTCATGTCATGATGATGGTCAGGCGGGCCCCGGAATCTGCAAACCAAAGAAAGAAGGAAAGCGACTTGGTCGACCAGGCGATCCAGGGAAAGAGAAAGGCCAGCCAACCGTCCCCACTGGGGGAGGCTATCTTGGCAAAGAAGACGAAAGAGTTGGAGAAGGTGGTTGGCATTCAAAGCCAAGTGAATGTCAAGGAAAAGGAGCGCGATAGGCTATATGACAAACGGGACGAAGCCGTCCACAACCTCGCCAAGCCAAACTCCGAGTATTCGACCGGCACTTAAGGAATTCAGACGAGGTTGTGGCTTGTTGAGCTTAACAGAAGGGCGATAGATTGCTACTTTGGGGCTGCAACTTGGGTACGTTATTCTTAGGTGGACAGAAGTTTTCAATGTATTATGATATTTGATTGTCTCCCTCGCACTGCCCAGACTACCACTTCTCGACATATGGCCTGAGATCGATCTCGCTCGTGAACGTACTCCTCGGCTGTGTGTGTAAATGCCAGTAGGCGTCCGCAATCTGCATTGGCCGCATTCAGTAAATAACTGGACCACTCCACGAGTCCTTTAATTAGAGTAACAGAAAACGTATGAGAGGAAGAGGGAATAGAGACAAGCATACCGCATCAGCATTGAGCTTATCATCCGGCGCATCCGAAACCTTCCACTCCTTCGTCCTAGGGATATCAATCACGCCGTCGATGACCGCATGCGCGACGTGAATACCCTTGGGTCCGAATTCACGCCCGAGAGATTGGGCGAGGGCACGCATGGCGAACTTGCCGGTGGCGAAGGAGGCGCAGAGGGCGGAACCTTTGAGGGAGGCGGTTGCGCCGGTGAAGATGAGAGTCGGTGGGTGTTTTGGAGGAGAAGAGGATTGAACGGTCTTGAGGAGGAGGGGGAGGGTCGATTGAGAGAAGAGGAAGGCGCCTTTGCTATTCACCCCGCCCGTTAGTCAGATATGTTAGAAACTTTGAAGCCTCCATGCCCCTGATGGAAGCGACAGATGTCAACGGGTTTGTTTTGACCTACCCATTCGCATCATACCCCGCCTCAAATTCCTCCAGATTCATCTCCAAAAACGGTTTCCTGACGAACCTCCCGCCCACGTTAAACACGGCCGCCGCCAACGAGGCACTTCCAAACTCCCTGTCTATTTGTCGGAAGGCATTCTGCACGCTCGTGGCGTCGGTGACGTCCGTGCTGATGCCTAAAGCCTTCCCGCCGTTGCCGTTAATCTCGGAGACAAGAGGGTCGTAGTTTTCAGGATTGCGAGCAAGGAGCACGACGGGGTAGGTAGCGGCAAATTTGCGTGCAACGGAGGCGCCAGTTCCGGGCCCGACACCGGCGACGATTGCGAAGGCTTTGGAAGCTGTTGTGGCAGTCATGGTAGGAGGTATGGTTTGGAGTATTTGATGCAGCCGGTGGTGTGGTTTGGTGGGGTTTGGGAGGAGGGACATCCAGTTGATCTTTATGCCCGTATGTCGGGCTATGACGTCTTATCGATTAGTGATTGTAGGGCTTGCTTGGTCATCAATCAAGACCTTATTACCAACTCTACACGCGCATTCGGGCTTTTCCCAGCGCGAGTGCGAAGCTAATCAAGCAAAGACAGACACTACCAGGTAGGTAGGGTACTCTACTCTGGAACTTATTCGCTACCATGCAGTTCTGTCAGGTTTAGAACTTTATCTAGATTCAGAATCAACTACAGTACATGCTCATTGTGCAGCCAGTCCATACGATCATTCATCCGTCACAGAAGCCTATTTCGATGTGTCGACAACGTATCTGCCGGCAATCTTGCCCTCATCTGCGGTATATGTCAATTACAGGTATTGTCACTGTTTGCGAAGGGAGAGACTCACGCATAAGGTCATAGACCTTCTGCAACTCGCTCATCCCAACAGTCTTGAACGGCGCCTTAATAAGACCGCGCCGGAAGAAGTCAATGGCCTCGACGGTATCCTTTCGGTTTCCGACGTACGATCCCTTGATGGTGACCATTCTTATCACAGTCTCGAATACGGGAGCGCGGAGGTAGGCGCCGGCTGGTAGACCGATGACGACAACGGTGCCGTGAGGTCGGACGTACTTCACAATGTCAGCTATAGCAGCTTAATGACAACGCGGGAGGGGGAAAGGATACTTCTGAAGCCTGCTGAAACGGCTTCTCGTTGACAGCGACCAACAATACTGCGTGTGGCCCTAAGCCATCTTCCGTTGCAGCTTGAACATCCTTCACCACATCTGAAGACTTGGAGAAGTCGACGAACGCAGAGGCACCCATATCCTCGCACATCTTCTTCTTCTCATCTCCGGCGTCGACAGCAATGACCCGTAGCCCCATCGCCTTTGCATACTGTTGTGCCAACGACCCGAGCCCACCACCGGCACCGACAATAGCGACAGTTTGTCCGGGTCGGGCTCCAGACTCCTTCAAGCCTTTATAGACCGTTATACCGGCGCACAGGATGGGGGAAATGGCGTCGAGGGGCACATCTTTGGGAATTCTGGCCACGTGCGCAGCCTTGGCAACACAGTATTGCTGGAAAGTGCCATCGACAGTATAACCAGACATGGTTGCCTTGGGGCAGAGCGGTTCATCCATTTGCTGGCAGAAGTCACAGGACAAGCAGGAACTGTTGAGCCACTAAATTCATCAGAGTCAGCTTGCATCGCAGATGTTGGGTTGAGAGGAGAGCACAAACTTTGACACCCGCATGGTCTCCGATCTCGATGTCCTTCACCAGCTCACCACGGGCGACGACGACACCGGCTCCCTCATGCCCTCCTACTAGAGGAAGCTTGGTCTTCAACGGCCAGTCTCCGTTTACGGCGTGGAGGTCAGTGTGGCAGACACCGGAGTACTTGATGTTGACGAGGACTTCATCTGGGCCAGGCTTCTGTACGGGGATCTGCTTGTAGTCGATCGGTCCGCCGGTGTTCTCAATTACCTAAAACCCGTTCAGCCCAGATACACCTGACAGCCAACAGTGATCCAAACCTGAGCCCATTGCTTTTCTGGAATCTGCTGGCCGGACATAGTGATGATATTTCTCGAGACGCGATAGATCTGTTTCGGTTATGTCGATGTATCTAATCGTGTGGATGTGAGAAATGTAAGAGTATGCGATCATCATGGGTCCCTTATATAGTGACTATTTGATGACAACTGGGAGTTCATGGGAATCAACCCCGCCCTCAGGCGAATCGAAGCTTCAGATCTCACGATGTGGGGCAAACATGGCTTTGCTTCCGTGCATGATGATCGAATGGCCAGACCCCAGATTGGCGCCGATTGGCAATGGACGATGTACACTTGCTCCCGGCGAAATGGAATCATGACAATTTATTGCAGAGAAGCTTAGGAACACTGGTATCGTAGCCATCCCTTGTTACAGCTTCCAGAAGCCGGGATGTTGCTGGGTCATTTTAGGTCTGGTAGAGGACGGAGAATCAGGGTCTAGAAACGAAGTATGCCTACAGCCGGTCAAAAAGCTCCTCGACGGCGTATCTAGTCCAAGATCGAATGTGAAAAAGTATGGCTTCGTAAAGGTCTCGATCCGAAGCCATACTGCGGATGCTGGCTTTCCCCGTGCCTAATCCGGATCTTCAGGGTTGACGCAAACAGTCCGTCGACGGGAGAAGATCTGTATTTGCGGGGTAAGTAGGGCGGATCCTCTATCTGCGGGGTGTTCCATGCAGAGGCTTCGAAGGAGTATGTGAGACTTGCATCCACTGCAGCATCTGGACTGTTTTGATGAACGCCACGAGTGGGAATGTTGCTGTTTATAGGAAAGTCACTGAGATTCTTCTCTCGTGGCAGGTCAAAGGGGTTAGCGTAACTCGGACGAACGCATGTCGACAAACAACCACCTGAGATAACGGCATGCCCTTTTATACTACTAACAACCTACCTACCTTACCTTTCAAGCAATCGCAGGTCTAAGGTATCATTATTGATTATTGATACTCACTGCTTTACCCTACAGCGAAGCCCTATCGCTAGCCCCGCATGCCTTCATACTATCACGCGGGCTAGAGATCCTCAGCACCCCAGCTCTCGGTTTCATCACTACCGTGATATGCCTTGTCTTGTCCTTGGCAGACCTGCTCGAACTTTGCTGCCACACTGCTGCTGTGTCACTGCCCTCCTTATGCTCTTCTTTTCCGGCTCCACCTCATATCAACTTCCTCTATAGCTGCTATACTTTTAACTCGTTCTGCTTTGCAGCTTCTCTACGAGTTCATGTTAACGACCTGAATTAGGTGGTGCCACCTTTACTAGGGGAGGTGCTCGCTGCGTGCTGCCTTCATATAGAGATGTATACGACCTCGAGGCGATGGCAATGCATCTACAATCCGGACAAAGAACAAGGTATGGTTGACGGCTCCTTGGAGGGCTATATCTACTTGATCAGTGGCGTTCAACGCTCAAGGATTGGAGGCCACCGAAGCAGTCGAGAAGGTTCACAGAGTCCACAGCAGCGCGTCCCGCAAGAGTGCGGACCAGCTATGAATGAGCATGCGTGGAGCAGGGGAGCCACTTTATACGTTCACGAGAATCCTGCGCACCTCGTGCTGCCCTGCGTCGCAGGAGTGTTTGCTTTACTCTCTATCTAGCCGTCCTGGAAGAGATCACTTACTGAAGCCATACGGCTTATATAATGGTTGGCCATGCTCACAAGGAAGGGAGCAGATGTATGGAATACATGGAATCCCACGATCTGGTGAGACGTTTGGTTCTGTTGTTCGCCCAGCTCTTCTCTCCAGAGTCACAGCTAATTCGGTTGTCTGTGTTTGCAACACGGTATGGCCACATGATGGATGCGGTGTGTCTCTTTCTATATTTGCCGTTTTCTTTGCGAGCAAGCTACTAATGCTCTTTGTTGTCTCGAATACCCGGGTATGACCTAACCTTGCTTGGGTCATCAAAGACTGCAGACCATCGATACTTTGGAACATGTCCTTGAACGGGTTGGAATCAATTTAGAGTCACCTATATCCGGGGCCTTCTGTGCTCGTTAATTGTTCACATAGATCATTTCTTTACGTGCTTTACTTGCGAGATTAGCAGGAGCTCGATATCCGGGGGGCAAAGGACTATCCATGCTTATTTGGAGAGGGAAGAGGGCAATGCCCTCATTTCACTGATCCGTTCTATCATCACGTAAACATACTCGCGGCACCCGACTGTCACTGCTCAGTATGTGCAGCATCTGAAAATATCCTTTGATTTGTCCAAGGCATCAAGGGAGGAATTTTAGATAGCACAGGAGGAGGCTACGGTATACTCGGCGAGCAACTCGCCTCACATAACTTTGATGAAGCTACAGTAGCTGTATTGACTTTTGATGCTTGCCCGACGGAACTATACCGGCGCTGCTAGAAGCCCTCGTTGCAGAGCTCTCTTTAGAGTGCAGACTGCGGAGCAGGGGTCGAACTCATATTTCCTCGGGCGGAGGAGCTCACGATGCGCATCAACCGCTTCAGCAAATCCACGAAACTCCAGAAGACCGAGATTGAGCCTCTAGATGAACCTAAGGCGCGGAAGAGATCGTTTCAATATTAAATAATCATGATGATACATGTAGGTAATTGTTCCTTCACCATGTTGTGGTATGTGCCGATACCTTAAGCCGTTGGTTGCTTTCATGATGCGTTTACCAACAGGAGGGTGAACCAATAATGACGCAACAAGCTGGAGTCCCCTCGCGAGATCGGGGAAGATGTGTGGCTGCACATCAAAGCTTCACGCCTTGGACCCTACCTTAGGCTATCCTCGAGGTTACATCAGTCTCCATGTTACGCGTACTCTAGTCGCAGTTCTTCAAATCATATCCTGTCATTAATTCACTTCCAATTATTGACCTTTTTTCAGCTCACCTGTAACTTACTTCGCATCATACCAGCCCATACCTACACCGAGGTATTATTGCGCGACTCACCTTCCTTAACAGTCGTTAGGACGGGGACACCGACCCCGGACAAGCAGTCCCACCGAACATTCCACCTTACTCAATTAACTTAATGTAACTGTCTGACAGGCAAAACATCAGCCCAGGAAAGACCAAGCTTTCCAAGAGATCAATGGCTCCGGAGGCTTAACTTAAACTATCCCCAAGTCAAGCAAGCGGCATCGCCGTCGACTCGGACAATATGCGGGCTCTGTGCCGTGTTGCCCGACCTTGACGGCATAGCTGTGCCTTGTTCTTCTATGACCTACCTTTGAGTGAAGAAATGTCTGTACTTGTACCCTAACAAGGTGTGACCCACATGAGCCATGATTAAAGCACGTTCGGCCCCTCGGGATATTTTTCCAGCCGGGGTGATCATAAAGTAGGGTGCAAGTCTCCAAGCAGGTCGTAAAAGCGTCCTTCCTTACCTTTCAACATCATCATCTCTGCATCACTTCCAGCTTGACCGTCGACGGAGTCAGCAACAATTGCTGTAAATATTCTTCGACCTTCATCTGCTGATAAGCTCTGGACTTCGGTGACCCATCATGGCTTCCGACGATGTTCACCGTCTTCATACAAACGACCGTAAGCTCATCCATCCGATCATGCCATTGTGCGACAACTAGCTGACAGCGATATAGTGGAGATTGGTGCCACTGAAGCGGTGCAGCAACATTTTGCCAGGCATGTCGTAGGCGCCAAGCCCGTTTCGCAACGGAAACTAGACTTTGAGCATTCCAGACCGCGTTGGCTACGAGAGATGGCCGCCGAAGCCACGGGGGTCTTCTTCTACGTGTGAGTTGCGCGCGTTGTATCTACATTGCGGTGGACGGCAGCCAACGAACTCCCTACCGAACAGCTTCCCAGGGATCGCTTCCGTTGCCACCTTCACTCTCAACTTAGAGAACCCTCTTGGCGTGACCGCGTTCGGGAGTCTGTTCCAGATTGGTTGGGGTTTCGCAATTGGTATAGCTTTCGCTATCATCACTTGTGCTCCTACATCTGGTGGACATTTCAATCCTGCGATCACCCTTTGCTTCGCCATGTATGTTGTACTCTGCATCTCCCTCGGTGACCGGCCGTACTAACGCTGATGTGTGGAAAGATGGCAAGGCTTTCCGTGGAGAAAGGGTGAGCATGGAGGGTATCCTCTAGACGTGATTGGCTCTCAACTGACCTTGACGCAGTCCCTTACTACATATTCGCACAAATATTCGGGGCCTTCATAGCAGGTCTGCTTATAGTGGGAATGTATTGGCCAGAGATTCAAGCCTACAAAGCTGCGAGTCTCGCCAAGGGATTACCGCTGGTTGCCAATGGCGGGGTTGCCAGCATTCTCTGTTCCTTCCCCAACCCGAATCAGAACAACCTCGGATACCTTTTCTTCGTCGAGTTCTTCGTCGACAGCTTCATCGTAGGTGCACGCTCCGTACGAGTCGAGGTCCGGCGCGCTGACAGGTCGCTAGGGTATCGTAATCTGGGCATGTCTTGATCCGGCCAATCCTTTCGTTTCCCCCATCAGTATACCGTTCGTCATCGGGATGGCATATGCGAGTATGGTCTGGGGCTTTGCCGGTATCACGATCTCAACCAACTTGGCTAGGGATCTGGGCACTCGGATCGTCGCCGCGATCTTCTTCGGCGGAGAAGCGTTCTCATATAAGCACTACTCCTGGATCGCCATTCTGGTCAACATCCCCGCCACGATCTTCGCCGTCGCCTACTATGAGATGTTGATGAGGGATTCTTTGCAAAAGATCTCCAAGGGTCACGCTGCGCACGAGGGTGGCGAAGAGGGCCTTCATCGGCATTTGACCAACACTGGAATCGTCGAGAATGCGGCAACCAGTATGGTCCGCGGGCACCAGCATGGGGCTGGTGACTACAGGAATGGAAAGCAAGATATCTGAGATATCACAGATGCGGATATCTCTAGGTATACGGTCCATACGGTCCATTCGATTCACCTGGGAGGTTGCCATCTGAACAAGAGCTTTTCGTCAACGGGGAGCTACAAGGACTTGCTTATGTTACCCAGTTCAGCTTACATATGTGGCTATACTGTAAAATAGCTGATAGTGCTCGATGTGTATATATCTGCGCTAACTTGTTTGATATTCTCACATTCGTATCAGTAGCTGCCCCTAAGGTAAGTCTCCTTCCCTTGAAGAAATGCTTCGTCGTGGGCAGTCACGCTCGGATAATTACATGTAGGGCATCTACGATCCACTGGCTTGGCATTGAGCTGTCAGACTAAGCTTTCCTCGTATCAGGTGACGGAATGGACGTTTGAGGGGCTGCGCTGCAATATCGTTGCACTGATGATCCTCTCCGGATTTAGGTGTTGTAAGCCTAAAGCCAAGCCCGTTGGAGGGTACGGTGTTTGACCCGTACTGTACAAGGAGGCACACCCCACTACCTAGTAATGACTAAGCAATCTATGAACTTTAGGTATCAGCCGCAACATATCTGCCTTGAGGGATACAACCTTTGCGACTTTACAATTGGCTACTTTCTCTTATGAAATATATCTACTCAGCGATATAGTATATAAGATGGAATGATAAGAACAAATCTGGTTAACTGGAAGTAGACAAACTGACAGTTCTTAGTCAGCAGTCAGCATTACTAGTGGGCTGTGCCTCCGTAGAGGGCACGGTGTTCGATGGCAGCGGCCAAGCATTTCCGTGGTATGATGAAAGAGTTTCAGTTGAACACTCGCAGCCTGGTGTGGATCAGGAGACATGCTACTCTCTACCTCGTATATATATATCTTCGTTATGCTCTGGCTGTCACCTTTCATCAAAGTTGTCCTATACTTATGTCGAAATACCCTAGATGGGGGTATATGTTTTGATGTCTGTTATTTAGCTTGCCTTTCTACGCGCGTTCTGCCCTATACTCCTAGAGCGAGTTACTAGGGTTCCCAACTTCTACATTATGGGAACCTTTCAAGTTGAGCTGTCTCCTCCTATCTTGGCTTCGGGGACCCCCTTCACAGATAGAGACAAAGTCTCCGGAACCATCGTCCTAACAAGCTCCAGAGTCGAGGCTATCGGAATGGTCGACATCATTCTCCGCGGACGTACTAAATCACAAGTAATCATCGAGAAACACGGCGCTTAGGGGGAGCGCAGCCACACTACCTATCGAGGTCGAGCCACCCTATTCGAGTTCGTCGAGCCACTTCATTGCGGTTATCCCAACCACTTCACCTTGCCCGCAGATCGTCACGAATGGCCGTTCCAGTTCACTTTTCCAGACACAGCGCTGCCAGGCTTCGGCGCCACCTCGTGGACTGAGTCTGATTATTATGCCCACCGACCTGGTCATCCGCTGCCGCCGAGCTTCTCGACCAAGCACGACGGCGGCCGTCATCAAAAGGATAATTATATCTGCTACGAGCTGGAGGCCGTACTGGCACGGCCAGCGTCGACTTTCTCGTTCCTGAAGTTGCCCCTCAAGTGCAGGCTCGAGTTGCAGTTTTCGCCCTCTCGCGTCATCGAAGACCCTGACCTAGATGTATCCCATAAGGAGCAGGCATTTACGCGTCGGAGCCACCGATTGGATCCCAGCACCGCAGGACGATTGTTGAGTTTGAAGGAGGGCACGCGCACTGTGGGCGCCTGAAGACCAGCCTAAAGCTACATTCGCGATGGTTAATTTCCGGACCGCTTGACATCTCCGTCGGCATTGAACACGATCCTGTCAACTCAACGGTTACAGCACTATCGCTCGTCTATCTAAAACGAGTTCGCGTAAGGTTACTAGCTACGACGCACGTTCGATGCCAGCACGCCTCGATTTTTGGTGATTGGGGAAAGGGGAGGCGTTCAACACTAGATTCGACCTTCTTGATTATTCGTTTTCCGAAACGCCCATGGCGGAGCATATGAACATGATGCAGCTCTGCCCGACACTACAAGTCGGCCATCATCTGACGCCGACATTCAGCACGTATAACCTGGCTCGCGAGTACAGATTGGAAGTGAAGGTGACGGTGGAGTGCGCGCAACAGACGTTCAAGGCGGAGTTTGGCGGCTGCTGGTTCTTGCTCTTGCCTGAGGCCTTCCGATATCTCCGAACCAACCGAACGAACATACTTCACGCAACATTATGACCCGGATTTGACATTGGTAGACCGAGAATCACCAAGTACAACGCGACTCTGGACAGCGTCGTGGTGGCTTAGGCGCGTCACAGTCATGCCAGCTCATTGAGCAAGGGCATGAGGGGCAGTGGTCTTATGTATACTGTCGAGACTGCAGTGCTGGGAAGGAGCCATTTTTACGTTCCAGGGCGATCTGAGTACCTCCCGAACTCTAGACTCTGTTCGGCATCTAACATACCCTATATCTGTCTGATGCAGCTGGTAGGCTATCAATCTTCTACCGTACGATATAGACGTCGCCAGTCCAGTGTTTGGAATTCCGCTCGTCATCGAAAGACGACCGGTTGCCTTCGTCGGTATCAACAAACAGAGAGTTCGAGATGGCTCCTCTTTCAGCTTGTCTATGAGGAACGAAGCTCTATCTGACAACATGTACTACGACATTTCTTCTAGCCCTATCACTCAAAGTCAAGAGGAAATTGAGATGAATGGTTCGAGCATCTTCTAGAAGACAATCAGTTGTACGAGCCCAGACGAAACGTGCACCCATCTTCTGTACGCATAGGAGTGTAACCCGTCGTCAGCATCGCCTTGATCCGCCTCCAAACATTCCATCTTGACTGTTCATACCTAGCCAACCCCCCACACAACCTACAGAGCGGATTCCATTCCCACCCTACAAGAATTCCGGTTCCGTCGCAGCATCCTTCCCCTTCCTTCCCACTTCCGCCTGACCAGTATCCATTCCACAACCAGGCGAGTTCCGTGAAAGCAGCAGTCTCTTCACTTCCCGCGTACATACAGATTTACACATCTGTTTACCTCTGCACGAGCTTTCCCTTCCCTTACACCTGGGGCTCTGCTAGCTCTCAACTGGGATCACCTCCTCCTGCACGGTCAGATATGTGATCTGGTGCGAAAGAGGCACGCCAGTACGTCGGCTGGTCAGTACCAGGAGAGAATCCGTTCAGCACAGCAATATGTCCTGCGGTCTCAGTATGCTACGCTTGAGATTTACTGTCATGGGGCCTGGATGCTTTCTCCTTCAAAACGACTCACGTAGCTGGGATCAGGAGGTGGGGGGGTTCCGACGATATTACGAGTTGGAACTCAGGCCGAGGGCCGTCGGTGAGGGAAATGCTGGCGTAGGGGGTAGGTTTGGGTATTGCTTTGCCATGCCTGGCTTCGCTTTGCGTTGTCACTCGTCCTCGCTCGTCTGCTTTGTCAATTGATGCACGGAACAAACTCACTTCAGTCTCGGTTTTGGGACGTAAGAGCGTCGTGTAGATGTGGAGATTGGCCTATGCTAGTTGGATTGATCGAACTCAGATCGTATCGAACGTGCATGGCTATTCTTCTGTGAGGTGCCTGGCTATATATGTACATCCACACGCACGCGCATCATGCTGACTCACTCCACTCCATCAAGGCTCCCCCCAATAGAATCTGCCTGACTGAAAGGCCCTTCCTCATCATAGGTCCCCATCCGCCTTCTCCACCTCGCCCTCCTCCGCATCCTCGATTTCAACCATCTTACTCAACGGCCCCTTCTTGACCATGAGCGTCATGACCTCAAACAAGGCATCAGCCGCCGCCATCGTCGTCAGCTCGGCATTCGTATCGTACGCCGGTGCGACCTCGACGATATCGGCCGCGATCAAATTGATGCCTTCGAGGCCGCGGATGATGGTGCGCAGTTCACGCGTCGACCAGCCGCCTGTTTCGGGGGTGCCAGTCGCTGGGGCGACTATATGTAACAACGAATGCAATCAGTACAAGTCACGAATCCATGGGGGTGGCAGCGGGAGGAAGCTAGGGACGGACATACAAGCCGGATCCAAGGTGTCGATATCGATGCTCAGATAGACGGGCTTCTTCGTCCCGACGCGCTCTCGGATCTTCCGGATGATGCCATGCATGCCGATGGTGTCGATGGCGCGCGCCTCGACGATCTCAAAGCCGCAGTAGCCGTCGTTCTCGTAGTCGGAGGGGCCGGAGAGGGTGGTGCGGATGCCGGCGTGGATGTTGCTGTCGTTGGCCAGGAGACCTTCTTGGCTGGCGTGATAGAAGTACGTGCCGTGGTTGACGCTGGCTTGTTTCGTAGGGGCGCCGCCGAAGACTTTCGGCCGCCATGTGTCGCTATATGAGGATGAGGATGAGGACTAGTCCCAGTGATCGGGACTGGGGGCGTGGGGTGAGCTCGGAGAAGGGGAGGGGGGAGACTTACAGGTGGCTGTCGAAATGGATCACGCTGACAGGGCCGTAGGCGCGGTTGATGCTGCGCAGTAACGGTAACGTGATGGTGTGGTCACCGCCGAGGGTGATGACTCTCGGCAGGGTTTTGCCATTCTTCGCCGGACCCTGTTTGTGTGCGTCCGTTGCGGGTTTGCGTGACAGGATACTATTGTGTCCCTCCTCAATCTGGTGGATGGCGTAGGCGTTGTCGTATCTACCGCTATCATCAGGACTGCAGCCCACATCACCAGCTCAACGGGAGAGCTTACGATGTCACGGGTATGTCACCGCAATCCAGCACCGTCGCCCAGCTGTTGAACGGGTTCGCGTCGAGAGGCACGTTGTACCCTCCACTGAACCGCACTTTGCGTGAGCCTTTGCGGTTGCAGTCCACCATCGTAAGCTTGATGTAGTATATACATACTACAGGTTGAGGCGGCGAGAACCTTGTCTGATACCGCTAGGTCCGAAGCGGGCTCCTGGTCTGTACGAGGTGCCGGTGTCGAAGGGGGCGCCTGTCTTGCAATTTAGCAAGCGTTGTGGTTTGCAATGGCATAGGGTAGACCTTCTGGTCTTCCGTACCAATGAAGGCGATGTCATACTTCTCGTCGTCGCTGGCGAGACATGGGAAGTAAGGCAAACGGCCAAAGGTCGAGATACCAGAGAAGACTGAATCTGCCTGCATCGCCGATTAGCATCCTAGCCAATTAGTTACGACCGCACAACCCACCTGCGTGCCACCGTCGCCCGGAATGGTGTTGTACCACAGACTCTTATGTGGGCCAGCAATTGGACTCTGGTCGTGATCAGCGTGGGCAAGGGCAGCAGCAAAGGCCGTAACGGTAACGAGAGAGGTCAACATCGTGTGAGATGAGCTGAGGTAGGCTGAGCAATTGCAACAGCCACGGACAGAATAAGTAAAGAAAGGGCCAAACGTCCGGGAGGGAGAAGAATAGGTCAGATAACTATGCTACCATTATTAGGTCAAAGTGAAGGTCTAAGTCAGCAACAGTCATGATAATGACAATAACCATGACAATGCCAACGATAATGACGACAGCCCGGCCAATTCTCTCCCTACGCATTACAGCACGTAATTGCGTAATACCCAGATCCAATTTGAGCCAATTGCTCTAGCTACTTCTAAGGCAGCCATAACGACTCCACAGACAGACCGAGTCGCGCTCTTTGCCCTACCGACGATGATCATCACCCATGCGGTCCACTTATTCCTCTTAGGTAACAAAAGCCACGCCTCTCAAGCCTGACCAATGCAATCGTAACGTGTAATAGCAGTTGTGCCGATGAAGTAAGCCTATCTCAACGAGAGCCTACACCCATGCATCTGTTGCATCGTACACACTCGACGCATGGACACTAGCCCAGACGTTACGCAATCGATCCACCGCACCGGGATAGGAAGCTTCTATGTATTCGTTACCCCACGATGGCTTTGGTGAGGTGCATTAGTTGTACACCGCGCCGCTGTGCCACGGCCGGTTGACGGAAGCTGCGGTTCTGTCACTTTATTCCTCCCACAGCTGAGCAACTGGCACCTGTAACGGATTACAGGCATGAGGGATTCCAATGCATCACATAGTGAGTACGAGTACGTAAGTGATGAATGTGCTCGGGCAAGGCCGCGCTCGGCCCTCAAGCTGTGAACTTGCTTTTCCTTATCGCATATCCTGATTCGATCCATTGGGGGTGTTCCTTGCGGGCCAGAACTGCTCGGATGGATGTCGCGGCAAAAGCCAGATGTCTCCGTCATCGTACGGTACAGTAGCACGGTGCTTGTCGTTGATTGATTGGAATATGTTTCCTTCATGGCGACGTTGACATTCAGAAAAGGGAGATTCCTTATCGGTCCTGACAGAGGTTGGTCGTTGCTGGAATGGATAAGGATGCGAGCTAATGCCGGTGCGGGTGATGGCAGGGTTCGGGATGCAGTGGACACGTTAAGGTATGTACCTTAGTCAGGTGTTAAACGCTATTGCATGTACTCAGAACTTACCCTACCGAACTATAAGGCGCGAAATGGTAATTAGGTAAGAGTGAGATTGGGAATCCTATCAGAGTTCGTGGAGGCGACACGGGGGCCGATGATCGTCTCTATCATGAATCTATTATTCACACGAGCTCGTCTACCTACTAGCTAGGTACGCAGCCAGGTCCCATCCTCCAGCTATGACATAGATGTGTGACCGTGTGTCATCTAAGTCCGAGATATTCTAGGTAGCCTTCAGCAGAAGCGCGCCGTGGAACGGCATCTGGAACCCGAAGGCTAAGGTCTCAACCTTGCCTCTCCGATTGTCAGTGCTCTACATGTCCATTTCCCACCTGATCCGGGGGCGTCGCTCCCGTCTCGACCCTCTCGCCCTCGTCCATACGCTCAAACGCCTTCTTGACCTGATACTCCCAATTGCTAAACGCCACAATAGCCCATTCCAGGAAGCCGACGAGGTAGAGAGCGATGCATTGCCCTACCCACAGTCCCTTCAGGCCCCATCCGTGAAAAGCCAAATAGATACCTAACGGTAAGGCACCGCAGTAGTAGCTGACAATATTGACTGCCGCACCGATATGCTGCCGGCCCATACCTCTCAAGCTGCCTCCACAACTGCCATTGAGCCCGTCTGCGATCTGGAAGAGGGCTACGAAGGGCAGGACTTCGGCGGTGAGTTGGACGACGTTGACATCGTCGTTGAAGATCTTGGCAAAGTAGTCTTTTGTGCCCATGAGAATGGCGAGAACGACGGCTCCCAGGAGCATACTAAGCCAAGCCGCCGTATTCGCCGCTCGGGCTGCGCCTCGGGCGTTCCTGGCACCTAGCAAGTTACCTACTCGGGCGCTGGCGGCCACGCCGACGCCGAAGGGAATGGTGTTCATAACTTGATCGGAGGTCATGATGACGCTCTGAGCGGCAAGCGAAATCGTTCCGAGGCGTCCGGCCGCCAATGCCACGATTTCGAAAGCCCACCATTCGGTACCAACATGGACAACTCCCAAGATCGCGAGGCGGGAGAACGTCCCCCATTTCCGCAGACACCGTCTTGACCAGCCGCCCCAGGCCTCCCATCCGCGACTGAAGCGAGCAAAAGCCAAAAGTAGGAAAAATGAGAGCCAGTACGATATCCCCGTGGCAATGGGTGCACCGAGGAGCCCGATCTTAAAGGTGTAGACAAAGAGGTAGTTTAGACCGGCATTGATGGGAGAGGTGATAAGAAGCACGTAGGTGCCGGCCCTCATGATTTCTTTGCCCCGTCAGCAAGAGGCCGAAGCTTAGTTCTAGGTCACAAGGCATTACCCTGCGCCTGAAGATATTTCTTCATTATCTCAAAGTAGATGTACCCAAGTCCGCCAGGAGCCAATACGCTTAGGAACCTCGCGCTGTCCCTAGACAGTCGTTCGTCCTGCCCGAGGAGTTTGAACACGGGCTCTGAGCAGAACCACAGGATAGCGACTGGAAGGTAGAACAAGCCTAATATGATGAACGCCCGCTGAAGAATGATGCCAAGATCATGAGGATTCTTGCTGCCGGTAAAGCTTGACGAGCAGAGCGTGTCCAGGGCAGTCGTCCCTCCCAAGGCAATCAGCCAGCCGGTCGACATCGCGAACATGTATGAGAACGCCGCTGTTGCCAGGTCTTCCGGCGATGCTCGACCGACTATGGCAACCGAGATGGTTTGCAACGAGTTTTGCAGCGCGTAGGCCAAAACAACCGGTACGGAGCCTTCGAGCAACAGCAGGAACTCGTCGAGAACCAGCTTTGACTTAGACCTCCCGCCATCCTCGAGATCATAGACCTCTCCCCGGTCACGGCTCTCCGTAGTCTCTGATCCATTGTCACATTTTGGGAGCAAACTTGAAGTCTCATCCGGCGGTCCATCGCTCGAGAGCGTCTTGGGCCATTTGAATGATTTCAGTGAATCCGGGAGCCAGCCTTTGCCAGATCCATTTTCGTCCATGACGTCCAATAGCCAAAATGCAGTACAAAGGAGGGATTTAATCTATATGAAAGTGGAGTGAGGACATGACCCTTGTACTCCGTCAGAGAAGACAGGATGAGGAGTAGTAGTGACTGCGAATACAAGCCCTGCCAAGCTAACGGTAGCCCCGCCCCGAGGAAGGTAGGTAAGAGCATGGCAGTTGAGGCGCTTCGACTCCATGCATCCTGCATGCAGATATCATTGCTCGAGAAAACCCGGGACACATACAAGTCGAGAAGAAACTCAATCGAGATGATATAGAACGCTGTAACTGGTTGGATGCAGGTTTAGAAGAGTCCCACTGGATGAGAAGCAATTCGCGGATCACAGTCAGAAAAAGCAAGGCATTAGTGATCTTCGGCTGGGTAGGGGATATCGAGTACACAGTAAGGTAATCGCAGGGCCTTATCTCTCGAAATGTCACGGTACAGTAGTAGGATGTCAACCCTGCAGCTTGCCTTGAACCAAATGTCAATGGAGATAAGTGAGTTACATAATTCATGTATGTAAAAGCAGAGTCGAGCACCGCTTCTGCTCCCTTGTATGCACGAGCGATTACTATCTCACGTCAGCGTTGCGGTGCCTAATAAGGAGAAGCTAAGATAAGGAGCTTCTAGGTATTGATGGGCCACTCTGTTCGCCGCGCATAACGGTTCTGTAAAGGTGATGATTGTTATTTCCGACCAGAATCCAGATTATCAAAGTAGAAGTATTTGTGCCAGCTTTGTGTCACAGTACTCGAGTACTCAGTACAAAAGCTCCCTAAGGTATGTGTTCGAGAGACTCGAGATGTGGTGCGAACCGTGCGATATGGACCTAGTCAAGAGGCGTATATCTACTAACTATATATGGTAAGGCACTGTTCCGGGACGTCAGTTCCGACGCTTTCTCATTGAACATCATCCAAGAGTTGACATTGTCGTGGTGAAATCATGGAGACCGGGAGGCTAGTTAAAAATTGACAATCCCAAAGAAATAACGGAAAGACGACACAGGTCCAGGCTTCGTCAGTAGAAAATGATACCCTAGACTTTGTGATATGGCGATCTCATACTTGATTGTTCTCGGGCGTTTCTGGCAATCAGAAGCGGCAGGTGTATATCGCTCCCCTGCCCTGACCCCGAGTCTTTTGCGCCGTAGCCACACCTCCCTGCACACGCCATCGTCCGAGTGTGGAGGGTTTGAATCACTGGCGCGGCGTGTTGATGATGCCTGCCCGTGATCCAGTTGAGACAGATTGCGGCACAGTCGCGCTCGATGTGATATTGGTAGAATCAGAGACATTCCTTGCTACCTCCATCTTGCGCGGCCAACGATCCTTCTGTCTTCCCCTTCGTGTTTTCACCGTTGAGGTCTCTGCTGTAACAATTCGTTCCCTGCCAATACCATGGCAATGACGACGGATTCCAGCGAAAAGAAGGCCGAAAAGGTTCTAGGAGTAAATGATCACCACAATGGTTCGTTGGAGGGCATGCGCGGAAGAGACGTGCCCGGCCACAACTTGGAAGAGAGCTATGATAGCGGAATCACCAAAGATGGGATGAGACTGCACCCTCAGCCGACGTCAGACCCGTTGGATCCGCTGAACTGGTCGAGCTTCAAGAAACATTTGATCTTATCTATCGTCATGTGGAAGTAAGGCCTCCCTCACCACCGTCGAAACACTGAACGTTGCAGCTTCATCTTCGCTTGGATCGTGACACTTTGACAGTCATGGTGGCATTTATACCTAGGGTTAGCTCACCATCTATGTAGATACTTTCTGTTCACCTACATCACCACCACGACCGTCCCTTCTTTTCCGCAAATCCAGGATCAGTATGGCATCAGTTATTCTCAGGTCAACTGGACGGTTGCCATCCCGGCGCTCGGACTTGCTTTCGGCCCTCTTTTCTGGTCTTCGTTGGCGGACATCTACGGGCGGCGTATCATCTTTATCATCGGGACCATCATCGCTCTGGTAGCCTCGATCGGTTCGGCAGTAGCAAGCTCTTATGGCGGCTACATGGCGGCGAGATTCTTCCAAGGATTCGGTGTAAGCCCCGGGGCCACGGTTGGCATGGCTGTTGTAGGCGAGTGCGTAGTAGACCATCGATGAAGGAAAGAAGTTAACTGATATACTTTAGTTTATTCTTCGAGTATGAGCGAGGACAGAAACTGGGACTCTGGGTACTGGCTATCGATGCCGGCCTTTTGGTCGGACCTATCAGTAGGTTTGACAAGACGTTGTGAGAGCCGATTCACATGCTGATAATTCTCAGTCGGCGGTTTTATGGATCTCGTCAGTGCAGCTTGGATAAATTGGCTGACTGTTATCCTCTTCGGAATCCTTTTGGTGTTAGAATTGGCATTTATGTCGGAAACCCTATACCCCCGCAACCTGATGCTGTCTCGGATGCCATTGATTGTCGGCAACGCGGTTACGACCGACATTGAGAAGTTGGGTCGAAGGAGGAGCGATGCCGCGGACGTCGACCTCAAACGGACGAAGAAACTTCCAATCCTAAATATCAAACCTGTCCCGGGCATGCGCCATCCGAAAGCGTGGGATTCTGTCATTCGGTTCTTCCTGACTTTCAGATTCGCGGTAGTGGTCATTGCAGTCCTGATATATTGTTTCGCGTGGTATTGGTGGATACTGTCCATAATCACTATGATCCCAGCGGCGTATGTTCAGTACTCCCCACAGATCCAAGGCCTCTTATTTCTAGGCCTCTTGCTCGGTACTCTGTTCTCGGAGGTATTCTGTTCAGGCCGCCTTAGTGATTGGCTCGTCCTGAGGCTTACGAGGAGGAATAACAACGTCCGCGTGGCGGAGATGCGGTTGTGGCTCGCATACCCGGCTGCCCTTCTCAGTGCAAGTAAGTACCTAGTTGGTATCTGTCCCAATGACCAGCTAACCCAATGGCAGTCGGCCTCACCATCTGGGGTGTCAGCGTCGATCGAAACTACCATTGGATGGTTGGCCAAGTAGCACTCTTTCTATGTCAGTTTAGATCATCCTCAGAGCCCCCGGGAAGCAAAGCTAAGCTCTCAACAGTTGCTGCCGGTATACAAATGGGCAACACCGTGATCACAAGTTATATTGTCGACTGCTACCCTCTTCAGTCGATGAGCGTCATCACATTCTACTCTGTCTTTCTCAACCTCAGTGCTTTCATTGATCCCGTGAGCTCCTCTGCATCGACAGTTCCCAGAGCCCACTGACCTTGCTCTTATAGTTCTTCATTGCACCTTGGCAAGCGACTTCCGGCTGGACCTGGGCTTTTGCGGCGCAAGGGATCATCACTTTCTTTGCTTCCGTCCCAGTCTTGGCGGCAATACATAAATTCGGTCCGAAAATCCGTGCCAGATCTGGTCAACCGTTTTGGGTGAATCCGGAGTATGATACTCTGTGAAAGAGCATTGATTGAGAAGAACTGGAGCGACTGGAAACATTGGACGAGTGAAAGTGATGCAACAACCTGAACTCGATTGTTCGTGGTATATAAGGTGATAGGTGAAACGGTTTGTATAAGGTATCGTTGTCAATAAGTCTACGTAGGGCAAGAAGCCGCTGTACCAATCAAGTCATTCGTATTCCAACCAGGGAAAAGACACCTCGTCCCCAAATTAGAAACGGAAGAAACTGAGGGAACTTATATTTCTATGACCCAACGACAAACTTCATTGAATGACACACGGAATCAACACCAAATACTCCATGATTAGGTAAACCCGAGTTCCTATTACGTAGCGCTACCGAACATGTGCCGTTGAGTTTACTCAGTGTTAAGACCACCTGCAGCCTTCGACGGAGGTATATAGAGTTTGCGTCTATACATGCACGATAGCTTGAGACGGATATACCTCATCAGACTTCCTCAGAGCTTCTCACCTTTGCAAGCACTTGCGATCTGAAGCAGCAAGCCATCTCCAAGCCAAACTACTTTTCGTGCGCCCTCGTGTCTCGTAGTAACACAATCTGAGCCTCAACCTTACAGGGCTTGAACATGGCCCGAAGCTCCAGCCTGGACCGTCTCCTTATTACAGTCGCTGCCACGCCTCGAAAATGGCGGAGTGTAAAGTACACATGAGGTTATAAGCGGGAAGAACTCGCAATACGCTTGTGTCTACGCTATTCGGCACTCGACCGTGCTGTCTGCCATGACGGCGCGCCGAAGCACGTCCTTTCCGGCGTCTTTCAAGGCAACCTCACAGATGAGAGCGTGCAGAGTGAGTACTGCCATGAAGCTGTCCCACCTCTAGCGGCGTTAAGATCTTGCTGATTCTCAACAGCTCGCTCGATTGCTCACTTTCGTATGGGTGCACGCGATGACCGTCCGACCCAGGCTATACAGGCAGTTGTGACGACCACTTCATTCTCCGGCAAATCTTTTCCGCTGCTGGAGACAAATTTATAACTCCTGACTACGAGCCTGGGACGCGATGGACGGCTACGATCCCTCAAGCGTTCGACAGAGTTGCTGCCAGCAAGGTTGGGTACAGGTAGAGAGGGCAAAGGTCCTGGAGATACTGACCACGGCTGAGAGCTGGCTATCTCGCTCCTGATGTGAGGGGTCGTTGAAAAGGATGGAGAACATCATGTGTACCCTGGCAACTTCAACGTTACCTGACGTTGAGAGAGTGCCCAATCGAGGAGGACAGTTTATGATTTGCTAAGGTTCTCTCCTTCATGTCTCTTTCATAAATCCTCTACTATTTCTCGGAACAGGCTCGATGCTACTTCTTTAAGCGTTCCCTTCCTCTTATACCACTGTCCAAGAACGGACGTGTTCTTACTCTCTTATTCTCCAATCGGAAGCTTCTTTTCGAACAGAGATTCACTGTATCTCCTACCATCTGTTCGTCACCGCGAAAGCATCCTTTTCCTCCCCCGAATCTTATCGTCGAACCTCCAAAGTTCCACCTCAGATCCAACGGTGCCATACCTCGTCTCTGGCTTGGGTGTTTCGCTCCACATACGGAGTCTCGGACCTAGTCTCTCAGATATGTTGATGGGCACAAGTGACAGATACGGGTGTCGATACGACAGGGCAGAGGAAGAACACCGGGTCAAGGAGTGCAGTATGTACATCTGATGGGAAGAAGTCAGAAGTCCAGCCTGTTCCTGACCGAGCACTCAGAGGCGAGGAAGGAAGTGCGGACGTATTGCAGTCTCAGCTACTACCCGAATACGGATGCTACGCGTCGACAGGATGGAGACGGTTACGTGGACAGTCTTCGTTCGTCAGTTTCGATGTCCTGGTTGATGTGCCTGGCAGGACGTGGTTTGGTCTTTCCCTCGGAGGGTCTTTTGAGAATCCTGACACTTAGCATGTACGCGGTCGATAATACATCTACGACTTGTCTGAGGATTGGTGCGAGGGAGCCTGATTTAAGGTTTGAGGGAATTTGCGTCATCAGCCTTCCTTCCTAGCGAGTGGTTCACACGTCTATGCCGGAATTTCTTGGGGCAAGAGGGTAGACGGTGAAGCCTAAGGTCTGTTCAATCAGATATCTTGATCACAGTTCGATTCCGCAGGTGCTGAGATGCTGAGATACACTACTAATAGTATCTACACTCGCGTTCTCGACATGCTTCATTGATCCCCTTAGATCTTGTAAAACTGTTCACATCCTCGCACCAGACCCGCACGATCCCATTGCATGGGCCTTCAGATCCCGAGACAATGATAATCTCGCCCGCTTGCCATACAAAGTGGAGGAAGTCATCGTCAAGCGAAGTACGTGCTCGATTTGATTGGAATGATCTCGGTGGAGAAATGGGCTATGCTGAAAGTTCTCCTGGTATTGCCGCTGCCGATAGACCATATATATTGCTCTAAATATTTAGAAAGTATCCGTAGTCCCAAAGCCCTTACCGTCGAAATTGAGTTCCCACGCCGCTGGTACGTTTGGATTCACTTGGTACTATGCAGTAAAGATAGTATGAAAGCTGGCACTCCTCGAGCCACTTGCGATGACCCTCAATGCGTCTCAGCTCCCCTGCGTTGATGTCAAGTCACGAAAATGCTAAGCTGCTCTTGTTCCTGTTATTGCACAGGTCATTTCGAGACTGCTATCTTGCAGTGACGTCGACGCAGCCTAAGGTAAGTCTAAAGTTCGAGTCAGTTGTACTCTTCATCGTTCATTGAATCCTTCCCATGCCAGCGTAGTGTTTCAATGGCCGTCCTCAGTACTCTGGGGATCCTGATACGGCGAAGCTTCGTACTGGAAGATCCAAATACATGTAAAGATCAAGTTGTCTTCGGGCGCAATACGCCTACTCGTGCTGGGAGTCAACGCACGGTGTTTGGGAAATGACAGGAAGATGCTGTCGCTCGGTAAATCCAAGGGCAGAACGTATCTTACGAGGTTCATCTCTCGCATCCACTCGTTGACAACCTATGGCCAATAGTAAGCGGCCGAACGAGGCTTGAGAATAAGAGCACGGTCCGGTATGATGTGGATTCTCGACCCGTATCACGGACCCCCAGGTGTAGGTCCTGCTTGCGGTTGAACCCTAGTTCCGTCAATACGATTGACTGGAAGTCGGACATCTTTCATTCTTGAAGCAGTAGGTCGCCGAATTGGGATAGATATTCCGTATCGTTAGTCATGTCATTACCGCAGCGTGGTCTTTTTCCGTATACGCTAGCAGTTATAGGGACAGTAATTCATCGAGCAGCCGGTCATCATCATCTGTCGCTGCAACAGGATTTCTCTCGTCTGTCTCTTTGGATTGACCATACGATAGGTTTGTGTCGTCAACGCAGCCTGATGCAGCCCAAGATATGAGCAGCCAGACCGATGTGAAAAGCCTCAAACTTGGAACTCCAGACAGCTGGGAATTGGGCGAGTCCGAGGTTGTAGTGGTTACAACTCCAAACGGTAGAAGCTGCTTCATCTCATCTCATCATGATGATCCGCATTGGGGGAGCTAGTATGTGTGGCAGGGTTTGATCAACCATCCCGAGACGTTCATGCACCAACACCCGACTCGCCAAAAATCGTCTGAAGTAGGCAATCCGACACGGGTAAGGCGCAGATGTCTCTTGACGCATTTCTGATTCTTGGGTAAGGCTCGCCATGACATTCTCCTCACTTCACCCCATGAACGCTGGTCTTTTGGGCCGCAGGCTTCCAGATGGTCCATCGTTCATGCAAAGCGCTCGATCAGTTGAAGGGACACAGACGTCGGCTCTTGCTTTTGCAGGTCCAGTTCGATCGGCGGCGGAGAAAGCGCATGTGGAAGTGTCGAACAATTCGTCGACCAGGTCCGTGGCGTTGGAGTCGGGCACGGGCGTTCTGTCTCCAGAGCTAGAACCGGGCGTACAAGGCAAGGTCGATCTTCTAGCTTTGACTCTTGTAGTATCATGCGATAGTATCATGCGATGCGGTGCTGTATGGATGATCGAATGAGCCAGTGGATAATGTTCGTAGGGGCATGGTGTCTGAACTGATTCGAGGGTTTGGTGTTGAATTGCGGGGGATGCGTTGGTATTCGGAGGGCCGGATTCGTCATTGTCGATGTGTAACGCATGAATGCCTGATGATGAGCTGTCACTCGTCAATGCCTTGTCGGTGTGTCTCTCCGTTTATCACTTTGTCATAGGGAGGGAAAGGATGGAAAGTTGTTGTTTAGTGAAGGGCTCTGGGTTCAGACATGGGAGATGTAGCCTTTATTGATTGCTGAACGGACTGAATTTCATGCGAGCATGGCGATATATTGCGTTGATGTAAATTGTTAGGTTTATGCATCCATCCGTACTTTTCTCCGTAAGGTAACATTGAAGATGCGACGGAAACTTGAGATGGAACTTTAAGCTTATGTAAGCGAGACCAATCACGGCACGGACTGTCTATGTGTACATAAGATACATTATTTATGCGCAGTTGAGGTCAACTCTACGGTAACTTATTATTTATTACATGCACACCCACATCTTACACATTATTACCCCTCGCATGTGCGAGTAGTCCACAGGATGTACCATCATCTCCTTGTGGCTTCTGTGCATTTGCGCCCGGTCAAGTGGTGCAACCTTTGAGCTGACCAAAGTGCAGTCCCAGAGGTAAGTGGTTGACATGGGCTGAAAAACATACCTAGAAAACATATCTAGGGTGGCGGCTAAATCACCAGTCGATTGCTATCTTATCCTTGCCTCTCCTACCAATCATGTTTTGTTTCCTGTCCCTCACTTTTGACTTGACGAGAATAATGATGTCGTTGCAAGACAAGTCAAATAACTCGTTTCTATCGGGAGGGAAAGAAGAGCAATGCTCGGATGGGATCGCGGATGTGCAATGAGCTGTGTCTTGTCCTTTCAGCTTTCTTCTCTTTCTTCTGTTATGGAGAGCATGAACCAAGCACACCACCCGATCTAAGGCAATTGTCCGCGAGTCAAAATACACATACGCGGCTCTTCTCTGTTTGCGATGAACTCCATGCAAGGATCTTCCCTCTGAGAGACTCCCGAGGGTTCCCATTCGCTGATGCTCGTCAGGTCCACCACCCGTCCAGGTTTCCATCGAACGGGTAGCTGCAGCACCGTGGCCACTAGTCTCACCTCTACAGCCGCTCGCACAACCCTGACATCGTGTTGAATTACACTTTCACTTCGTACCACGGTAACTCATTCTGTCAGTCGCGTCGAGATAAAGTACCTCCCTGCCGGGTGCTGTGGGTAAGGCATTCTGCATGGTGTTCACTGCTTGACTGAAGGAGCTGAGTTCCCAGCAAGGTAGGTGACACAACCACAACCTCCATTCAGATATAACTATCGATGTGTGAGTATACATGACGATAAAGGTAACCCCCTCATATGAAGAAAAGAGAAACATGGCTTTGTCAAACAACAAGGGTTTGACCTCTGACCAGCTGACTGACTCACCTCAGGACTCAAGAGTTTCCTGTCTGGACATTCGCACCAATAGTTCCCTTCTTTCTCCATTTTGGATTACTCCAGCTCACATCAATAAGCCTTTTTATGCAGAGTTATGCCACCGGCTTTCTCACTCATGTCAGCAAACTTACCATAACTATGCACCGAGAGCTGACAAAGTGTGGCGAGGGAGGGCATAAAGACACCATCCTGCCGAGAATCATAATCGCAACCAAGTCCATCACATCCATGATCAATCATCATTAATCCGTTTATCATCATGCAGTTGTATTCAGCTGGGACATCGGTACGCTGCATAAGGTCGTTGTACATGACTTTGTACATTTGATATTTGTGTACGAGTATTCAAAGACGCAACACACACCTACCTAGGTAAGCATACCATATTTTATGCCCATCTTTGAAACCGAACGTTGGGCAGGTACGGCATGGCGTGCGGCATGGATCGCATGAGGTGGGTCGATCAAAGAAGCAAGGTAGGTAAGATTTCGCTTGCGGCAAGAGCAGCAGGGACAGAGCCTTCAGATAGGAAGGGGCACATAACAAGAAATAGACCGAACGCCCCAAGCAATAATAATAATCTCATTCTTCCTCTGTGAGATTTCTGGAGTAGAGATTGACGACAGATCTTAAAAGATACTGATCCGTCAAATCTGACTCTTATGAAAGTGACTCGACACCGAGACAACAACAACAGTTACTCATCCTCTACTCCTACAAGATTACCTTATACATACACAGTTCTATGATTACTGGTATCTTGCAGACTTTTTATCGTCCCTTCACCGCCGTCGAGACTAAATTGACCTATTTCGCGCTATTGATTTCAATCCCTGTCTTTTCGTCTCGTCTGGCTCCTTTCGGTCAAAGCATAAGACTGCCGATCCCCTCCCTTTCGCCCACACACACACACGAACATATACATCCCAACCTCCTTCTTTCTAGTCGTTACTCTACACTAGATAGAACGGATCCAATTCTCGTGAGAAGGACCAGACTCTTGACTGCGCCCGCGACGATTACAAACCCGTCTTCTTCGCGCTTCTATCGCCATCGTCAACTCCATTGACCATATCTTCGTCCACACCGGACCATTCTTCCTCCACCGACCATATGTGCGATCAACGCCGCCAGCAGACCTCCTTCCTCTATCTCTTCTCGCAACATCCCGGCGCTCCAAGTCGAGGAGTAGCCGTCTGTCGCTGACGGCATACAAACCGTTCTTGTCCGTCTTTCTCCTGTGGCGTTATCAGATGCCAGTAACCTCATAATGTACCATTACTCCATACCTCCGCCGGGCTACGTCCTTTACGATTACACGACTTCGGCGGCGACATCACCTTCGCCGGAAGACTACAACTACTACATACCTCAATACAAAACCCCGACCGCGTCGCCGAACGCGCGAGGGTCATCGAAGCGACACTCACGAAGGGTCAGCCAAGAGGCAGGTGGCCACAGCTACGCGACACCGCGAGGGCCAGGAGGATGGCATTCGCCGGCGGGATTCCCGTCGCCTGGCTACTACTCGACGATGCCGGAGTACGCGTCGCCACCGCGCAAGGCCGACTATGTGAGTACCTCCGACCGCACCAAAAGCAAGAGTCGCCGCTTTTGGAGCTCCGGGCACGGTGGCGACGGTGGCGACGAGCCCAGACGCCGCGCGTCCGTGCGATCGCAGAAACAGCGCATCTACGTAGATGTCGTTGACGACGCAGATGATTCGCCGACAGACAATTACCGATACCGCGAGCCGGCGTATCAGAAGAAGTACGCCAGAGCTGACGAGTACTTCTATTACAACCATCAGGTTCCGATCTACGCCGAAGATGAGTCACACCCGACCAGGTCACGCCCCCGTCGACCATCCCACTCGACTCGCACCACACCCGTCAAACCGGCTAAACCGGCCCCGGCGGCGAAACCGACGCCCAAAGCGACGGAGGAAGACGCACGAAAGGCGAGGATCCCTGCCGGTTACTCGATCAAGAACTGGGATCCGACCGAGTCACCGATCATATTGCTCGGCAGCGTCTTCGACGCCAACTCTCTGGGCAAATGGATCTACGATTGGACGGTCTTCCACCACGGTCCGGCGACCCCGATAACCGAAGTCGCGGGCGACTTTTGGTTGCTCTTGATCAAACTTGCGGGCAAGATGAAGAGAGCAGAAGAGTGTTTGCATCGGATCCGGAAGGCGGAGAGCCACGAGATGGTGGCGGACTTTATCGAGAGCGGGATCAGACTGATGGGCCGCTTCAAGAAACTTCTCAAAGCGTGCGAGGAGTTCATGTGGAAGGTGGCCAAACGAGAAGGTGGCAAGGGGGTTTCGATGGGGAAGAACAGCGGTTGCGAGTTTGTCGACTCGATGTTTGGGCGGGACCGGGAGTTGGAGAACACGGAGCGGCTGATGACGAGCATCCGGCTGTGGAGCATGCGCTTCGACGCGAACTGCGAGGCTATCTTGAGGCGTCCTTCTGCTGCCTAGCGTGAGGACAGCGTTCTTTTCGTCGGTGAATCCAGTCATATTTGGGGCGAGGTTGCTATATACCCAGTGAATCATATGGGAGGCTTGCGTTTTCGTTTCTTTTCATCGCTTTCTACAGTCTGTTGGTCGTTACCTTTATGATACCATCTTCTTTCGCAGGATTTCGACATCTCAAGCTACGGTGGATTTATGATTTTACTTTCATCTTCTTCGGGCAAGCATGGGACGGTGCATCGGCTGTGGCTGTATCACTACATTATCGAGCGATCCTTCTTCAGCATTGGGTGGCTCCATCAGGACATCATCGCTTCCTCGCTCTGAGTCAGTCCCAGCTTTTCCGTTTCATCATCGCTGGAGTCAGGCTACTACTTGGTTGCATTGGGCTTGAGGCTTTCTCAAAAAGTTTGTACGTCGATTCGTACCGCAGACACTTAATATCGAAGATCAAACCGTCCAAGCCATCTACATCACTTTGCCTCCGTGACGCCCTCAGCACGAGTAGCTTAAGTTAGAGGATCGTCGTAAAACCAACTCAAACTCACACTTACCAAGGTAAGGCAAGGTACTCAGGCACTCGAGTAGACACGGGAATCAGAACCCCCTTCCCGCTACCTACCTACCTACATTATGCCCAAGCCCTGTCATTGTCATTGGCCCGCCAAAAACCCCCGACATGAACTTGCAGCAGACCCCTACTTTACTCAACCTGGTACGACGATGCAAACCACAGGAACAAGTATGTAAAACCCCCGAGAGAGACGAACGATACGATACGATATATGCGAGCCGTGCGTTCCGACACACGGGGTCCGCCGTACAACCAAGTACTCGTAATTGCGCACTTTGTGCTTGCTTGCCTACCACTGTGGTACAGTACTCGGACGTGGTGCTTTCGCTATCCCCAACCTGGCCCCAGCACCCACCTACTTGAATGCACCGGTCCCATATGTGTACGTACATAGCATACACATTACACATACATGGTCGTGAGGGGGTTCATGTAGCAGAACTGTAGCTGCCCTTGTAGATTGTCCACGAACATGTACTGTACCCCGCTCTCCACCCGGCGCTGGATCTGGGATCCGGATCTGAAATCGGTCCAACAAGGCCGGGTCGAGGATACTGTCGTGCGGGTATATCTGTGGCCCCCGCTGTCTATGTATGCATGCACGGGGAGCGTGCGGAGCGGGTGGTCCAGTGCGGTGGGATGAGGGATCGGTGCAGGTGTAGTGCGGGTGGTGTACGGAGTATGTGTAGGTGTTGGTGTGTGGTTTGTGCGACGGAACTGTAACTGTGGGGCTGTATTTTGGGTGCGGCGTGATTGTAAATAATAGGTACGAGTAGGCGGACGTGCTGGGTTGGAGGATGAAGGGTGTGGGCAGGGAGGAGAGCGGTTGGTAAGGTGGGTAGAGGGTGTGTGAGAGTCGGGGTAGGTAGAGTAGGGTGTGTGAGAGCAGCTTCGAGCCAGGGTGCTGCGTGAGGAGAAGGGTGAAGGTGGAGTGACGATTGAGCGTAGATGAATAGATTTGTGCTTTCGGTAGCTGACTTGATTAGGCTGGAGAGGTGAGATGAGGGGATAGACTCGATGTTCACAAAGTGAAGCTGCAGGACAGGCTCGTTGGGCGGGTACTCATACAAGAAACACAGTCGTCAGCAGAGAGTAGCAGACTACGATGACCTGAACACAGTGCAAGATGAGTCAAGAAGTCAGCGCTTCGATCGGAGATATATTCTATGATAGATGATAATAGAGTATGGAGTACTCTGTAGTTCGGTACCTATCTTACCGTCTCTCAAGATACAACCCTAAGATAACCACTTTCTCTACGGTAGGAAGACTAGCGGAAAGCGTGGTGTGGGTCACGAAACAGGCCAACATCAACCGAGCGCTTGTAGCCCTGTGAGGGTGTGCAACTCAGCCGATGTGATTGTGATTGTGATGAGATGTGATGGAAGTGTTAGACCGCCAGGGTGGTGGGTGGTTACGGGAGGGTAAGCGCCGTGATGGGGGCTGGGGGGCCGAATGCGGCGTGGAGCTGCTACGACAAGGTAGCCTTGTGAGGCTGAGATGCGTGTCTGACACCTTTGATAGCGCTTACCTTGCTATCGACATCTGCTGATTGAAGCATGAGCGAGTGGTAAGGCATGGGAGGAGGGAGTGAGTAGATAAGAGGGGTAGCGCTTGGAGCCTTGTAAGGCTGGCAACTGAGACTCATGTGGGCTACAGAGGTACTCCCTGATGCAAGGCGGCAAGATAGGAGAAGGGAAGGTCATCAGGACGGCCAACAGGCGCTTTTGGCTCTCCGAGGGTGTGAGGGAGATGTGATAGTGGTACTTTAGGGCTCTGGTGGCTAAGCGCTGTGAATAGCCGGGATTATATTAGCGAATGTGCTTAGGGCTTGAGCAGATGTGTTGGACGATTGCCTTATGGAGATGGAAATGAGTTAGACGTCGTCCGTGCACTCGCGGTGTTGCATTATTCTTGTCACTCCTATGGCTTACCCCTTGCCTCAGGTATCCCATAGATTGGATAGCAACAAGAGTTCGGTTAGTAGGACGACTAACTTAGTATTCTTATAGCAACGTTCTTATGTCTAAATCTAGTGACTCGAGTGTATCTTAGTATTGGTAAAGTCTTGTAACCCTCTGGCGGCGATGTTTCGTTCCCCCCGTGCCCTACAGTACTCGTACCGTCATAACTTCGACAACGATCCAATGGCACCTTAAGCAACGAGATCAGTATTAACAATATGTCAGCTGCCCAGCTTCCAGACAGCCACCCTCTTGTCGGACTTGATCTGTTCGAGAGACAGCGGGATGTCCCTATTCTCAACGCTGCTTGACCTCCCACCACACATCTTCTCCTACTCGCTATGGCCGTGAAATCATGGAAGGAATATGTAAGGTATTTCGAATAATGCAGTACTTAAGGAACAAATCGAAGATGGGCCGGTAAACCGACCGACATCGGTGTACAGTCTCTGGTTGCAGCAACGCTGATGTCGCACGCCGATGCCTTCCCGTAGCGAGAGCATTCCCCACCTATTCGAACGTCAGCAAGGTCATCATCACCATGATGATTCTGAAGTGTGTTTCCCTACCATGATTATCGATCTGCCCTGCATACTCCGGAACCGTGCACAGTCCTTGAGGAATCCCCCCGCTGCCAACCTTACCGGTGCATCTGTGGGAGATTCATGTCAGCATCACTGCCAGGCCCTCGCGCCCTGCTTTCACTTACTTGTTTGGTAACCTATCGCATCTGATATTTATTCCAGGTCCTCGAGGACCGTCTTCGAGCAGTCTATGGCCCAGAGGAGGCGAAGGAGTTGTTGGCGGGGCGCTATTCACGGGAAGCGGCTCACACTTCTCCACGCACTGAAAGCATTGCTGCGAAGCACCAAAAATAACGATACAGTTCTGATCAGCCCCGTGTCCGTCAGCGAGAGATCTTCTCCAAGCAGATATCCCGCCCCGAAGCAGTGGACATACCGCGCAGGCAAGCGGGGTGAAAACCTCAAAGGGCCCGCACGCAGCAACGCAGCCACTGAACCAGCCGAGACATTGCGCGATGCAAGTCACGCATTTGAGGGACAGTGCACGCTCCTCGAGCTCCCGTTCGTAAAGGCCGAGCCCGAGCTCGACGGGAGACGCATTGGCTATCAGGAAGATGCCTCCGAGTAGCAGCAGACAGGAGTTGATCAGATGCATATTCAATCGGAAGGAAAGGCACGATGATTGCGACGGGCTGAAGTCTTCGTTGGGGTTGTCGCTGAAAGGACATCTGATTTTCTTATGGAGGCGGGTCCGATATATACTGGACATGGGGGCTTATGGCATCATCCCATCCTTTCGTTGAAGAAGGTTCCTCTTGGAGTTTCCAGGTGAGGATTCACAAATGTCCTCGTCGGGCTGTGCAAGTTCGGGAGTCGGGTCGTTGCATTGCCCTGGACCAGGACCCATGTTTCACCTCAAACGAAGCCTTCGAACACTGTAAAACTTCGTGTCTTACCTTATACAGCACGCCGCGAGTCTTTAGTACATTCTACCCCTTCCAGTCGTGGAGTCTATCAGTCTCCCCTTCCAGTAAATCCGAACTTCCTCAGACATCTTTGGTTGAAAGCCAATCTTCTTCGGCACAGCCCCGAGTAGATTTAGACCGCTAAAGATTTGACTTTAGTTTCGTGTGGCTAAGCCCAAAACAAATCGAAACCAGGACTCGCCGTCAAGTTAGTGGTTTCGGGTTTGAGACTGCATACATACCTACCTAACATCAACCCCGGCCATCCGGTATACACATACACAGTGACGTCGTACAGAAGAGGCACATGACATGGCTAACTTCCAATAATATCTGCTTCCGGATTCAAACGCCCGTTCACCAGAACCACATCGAACTTGAGGACTCTACCAAGCAGCTTGTTCCTCATGACCGCAGTCCCGGGCGGGCAAAGGCTATTGAATAAGCTGTACGCTAGGACCTCCTTATGCGGCCGCGATGGTCTAAGAAATGAAAGTCGAGTCGCGAGAGTTTGTCTCGAAAGCTTCATCAGGTGTTGGATTTGTATCAGTCGTCTTCCGCCAGACATGCGATTATTGTCGGTGTGGATGTCAGATCCCATGACCATGTCGTTGGGTCTAGATGTCACACCTCTTTCCTCGTCGGCTTCAGAGTGAGTCTTCTCGAACTTAACGAGGCTGTACATGACATGTTCACTATGGGACGCCGTCGTGAGGCATGAAGAGTCTACGATACCGCCCATGGGGTCTTCTGCCAACATACCCGACGCTGCTTGGACGAAACCACTCCACTGGCCACTGCGTGTAAGGCATCTTGGAGATACACCTTCTACAGATACTCACCAGGTCTCCTCGGTCGGACGTACGCCCTCTCCAGGTCAGCCCTCGGGAACCATTGATTTAGAAGGCTCCGCTAAAGGTAAGCAGCCCTTCCCAACCAGTCTTATGGTAATCGTACAACCTCGCCGGCGTGAAAACGCTCACTTAGAGCGGGTATTCCATTTGCATCCTTCTACGAACCGTTCCAGCTGGTCGAGAGATCAGATATCATAGTTGCTTAGCAGTCAGTATTGGATTACTTGAAGATTCTCAGTTAAGCACTGGCGTGACGGACTACTCTCAAGAGACTTCTGTCTGTATGACGGCCTGGTTCGTCGTCCCATCATTCCTTCCTCAGAGCTTGCGTCGATCTTTGCTCCAGAGGAAACTTTCTGGAGTTGGAATATTCTGTTCTCCTGCTACCGAGACAGTTGCAAGAGAAAGTCGTTCCTCCTCTAGGACCTGAAGCTGAGAGACATTCCGTCCTGCTTACGCATTCTGTAACGCAGTGTCACGGGGAACTGTAATGATGATTTCCTACTACGGATCATTTACCGTAATCCACTCATTGTACATTATTCTTTTTCTCTTTCAAGAATCATTGTCATTGCCGTGGGTGAGCTGTGGGAAGCGCCATATCATTCTACCGCTCCAGAAGCCCTTCTCCCAAGCTCTCAAAATCGCGCGAGCACAGCAGCCACTGTCAGCACGGAATGGATCTTTACCCTACGATCTTCTTCCGTGTGTTTTCTCTGTCAAAGCTGTTCTTCACAGCCGCTCTACAGTGAGAGTGTGTACAACATTCCCGAAGGGGTCGACTGCCGCGACTGTCAACTTACTTGTTCATATCGAAGAAATAGAGAGATATATCTAACAGGCGCTCCACTCACTACCACTAGTATGCCTCCATCAGCGACGCGTAGCGATGACCAATCTGTATCAACCGCATTATCCGGACCTCCAGTGTGGTGATTGTGCTATTTATAATCGACCGCACCTGACTCAACATCGCTCACGCGATACAAGACAATGGTGGAACGGCCAGTTTCTTATGGCGCCACGAAACTCGCAAAACGACGCTGAAACCACCTCGCCCAAATATTGATATCATCGTTGGGCACTCGGTTTGAGAATATCCCTCATCCACTCGTGTGTGCGTGGAAGGGACAGTGCACTCGGAAACAACAGTGGATAAAGACAGACCGGACAAACAGTCCACTACCGCACATAGGAAACCAACACTCACTGAACATTCAGCGGACAGTTCTTCGCTCTGCTCTACCGGCGGAAGTCCCAGCCCTACCGTGGAAAGCGAAGTTGTTGATCATGTCAACTCGGCATTACAATCCCGAATCCTCCGCTAACATGCGCCGGCGCCCAAGGGGCGAGTCTCAAGAAGTCGCTCACCATATCGTATCCACAGAATTAAGCGCAAGCGCCCCAATCCCTCCACCTGCAGTCGGCTCCCTCCCTCAAGCCGAGCCGAGCTCAGCCACAATTTGCGCACCTCACTTCAAGCACCGACGATGGAAATATTGGGCCGAGGTTGGCTTCAAGGTTAGCATACCACTGTGTCAATGAAACAATATATACGGGTACATGTCATACATACGCAACCTCACTCATTCGTTGACACAATACTCTCTATGCTGACCCTCGCCGCCACGTTGCCCTGCCAAGAGTACAGTACCTCCTACTCTCCCTCGATATTCAATCCCGGACTTTCGGACAACCCACTTCCTGACCATATTTTCGTTTATTTTCTCTACCTTCAGCGTCCCATTCAACCCCCCAACAGCCATAGAACTCTCCACTGCCTATTAGCCCGTTTCTGTATATCTTGACCACCCGATAAAGCAATTTTCCCCAAATGGATAAAGAGATCTTAACGGAGATGGGTCGAGGGAGTGGAGATTTCGGCGGCATGCAGATGGATGTGACGGACAACTAGGGAAATGAAGGTGAAGTGACTGTAATGATCATTGTGACGGCGACATCCTAGTTTAGGTGCGTAAAAGGGGAGACAGTTGACCTTTTCAGCGTTGGAGGGGGTTGAGGCACAGGCGAACTTATTGTAATTGCGAGAGATTTCGTCCAGCGTCTTCGTCGTATCTGTTATGTACCCAAAGGGCAATGTGGGGCGAAGGGTAATCCGTACGAGTCTGGAGTCACGAGCCAGCCTATCTATTACGGTAGGGTTATCTGTCGGTACTCGACATGGAATAAATAGTGAACGGATCTCCACCGGGCTGGAGAGACCCTCCCCAGTCTGTCGGCCAACTGTCATGTGGAGTTCAATGTTGCTGAATGGAACTTGACATTCATATTTTGCCTCCCACGATCCTTAGGGGAAGTGATGGAGAGATGCTCTCAGCAACGACAGCTTAACCGTCGGTTGGGCCTTATGTACGCGATATAGAGCTATATATGAGATTCCACGCTCGCTGTGCCGTCCTTGAGCCAAGCAGAACAATCTGTGGGAGCTTCAATCCCTTTCCTTTGGAAAATATGCAGGCTAGCGAGGGAGACGACGCCGTCTCAACCCAGACACAACAATCCCACAATTTTCGAGCTCATGATGACTGCTCGCGGCGTTCCCGAAGGTTACGTATTGCTCTCCCACCATACGCGGTACACGAACGTATCCGTTCTCGTCATCGGCCGACATTTGGACTATCGAAGAGATCCTTGGGCATCGAAAGCGTGTCCGATTCGAACCAGAGGGTTTGAGATTCGTCTCGTCGGATTGTCCAGATCACGGCGGGGACTTCTGTGTGCCAAACCTGCGGCCATAAGCCTCAATGTGCATTATAACCATGCCAGCCACAAGATGGAAGGAGGACTGACTGTCTGTTTGAAGTCGCCTTCGAAGTAGGGCCTGGATCTAGTGGCTGGTGAAGCCGAACCGAGGCCAAATGTTGGTCAACATTGGATCTCAACTCCCATCAGCCGTATCAGCTGCATTTGACAAGCGGCAATCCAAGCTGCTTTCAACTATTGTGGAATTACCCAGCTTACGATTGTGCAGTCGGATCTGGTTGAAAGTCGCCGAAACCGCTTCACAAGATCCGAACATAATCCCCCTAGGTAACAGTGTGACGCTTGATGCTCCAAGTGAATTGAGCGGCACGCACAAGCGCAATACCGACTTTATGTTTGGCCGATCCTGCATCTTGACAGACGAGGCAGAAGAATGTGGCTAGAGGCGTCGAGGAGCTCGAGTTTGAGTCATTCTTCCAGAATTTGTCGTCTGCCGTCGGTGGTTCGACCTGCGTCACGGCGATGAGCTCCAGACCCAGGGTAGAAGCGTGCGGGGCCGTCTTGAACAGCGTATATCCGTTGCGTTGCTTCCCTGCAGTGATTTGAGATAGGGTGCCGACGTAGAGCGTACTGCTGTCTTCGAGCGCTCCGACGTTCACGCAGCGCGGTTCTTCCGTCAGATCGTTTTCAATATCGAATGAGAGGTTCGCTCGAATGCTCGGGGCGGTGATGAGCATGCCTTGATGGCCCATGAATTCCGCCGTGCCGAGGGTGCGGACGTGTTTGAGCATAGGGGCGAATGAGGTGTTGCCGTCGTCGATAAACGAAGGCAAGACGCAGTACCCGTCGATCCAAGAGCTGTTGCGATACGCTTCGACGACCGTCAGCAGCAGTCGCTGGTCCACATGCATTGCTTCGACGACGACCGAGAGGGCGCCACGGAGGCCGATGCCGTACTTGATCGCGGAGGGAGACACGGTCACGTCGAGGAGCGACAGCGTGCTGTAGACCAGGTCCTCGCTGTCGTGGGCCCCACGCCGATACATCTCGCGCAAGACGGACCAAACGTTCCACTCGCGTCGTGAAGATAGAATATGTATATGGCGCATCGCTCGATCTCGGACATCACGCTCTGGAGGGAGATGTTGAAATGCTCGCGTCATGTACGAGGCCAAGTCTTTGCGCTCTACGAGGTGAAGATAACGCCGTTTTCCATCTTCATCGGCAGGCGGATGGTCGTTGTTGGTAAAGTCTCCGAGAAGCTGCTCCGGGGCGGACGTTCCTCGAGCGGTACGGTAGATCGAGCTCTGTAGGCCGGGAAGATCAGAGCTGGGATAGTCACCCAGATAAACAGCGTACAAGACCTTGGTGTCTTGCCCAGTCAGTGTTGAATTCGGGCGGTCGCCCTTGACGATTAAACCGGACAGGGCCTCTTCCTGCACCGTCCAGGCTCGCGAATGCCAAACGGGGAGAGATCCGTTGGGCATAAGCGGAGGCCCGACTTTGTCGATGCCATAAGGAAAGATGAGGGTGCGGGCGGACTTGGCGTAGTAGCTTGCCATATTAACGACCTCTCGTGCCTTTTCGAGAGAGGATTCTTGGTCGATGCAGATGCAGTCCAGCCAGAAGTATTGGAAGCCCATGGTACGGCATATGCTCGCCAGGAGATAGAGCGACTTTTTGGAGACGGCAGTCACCTTCATCCCTCGATGTTTGGCGGGGTATGGTCTCCGATAGGCCTCCCATTCCGGGTTAGCAAGCCATCGGTGGGAGATTGCTACGAAGTCCCAGTTTTGGGGTTGAACGACTTTGAGCTCGGGCATGGTATCTCCGTCCGGCCACAGCGACGTGGCGCAGACGACGCGAAGAGGGAGATCGCGTAGACCTATAGTGTCGGGTACGCTCGTCGTTGGGCGGAGAGACCGCAGCCATTCGTTCCATGATTCGTCAGAGCCAGTGGCACCAGGTAAAGGCATGAGGGCGGCAAACTGTCAGTGTGGCTGTTTCCTAATCATTCCTAGCTGACGTGAGAAGAGTACGAGTGTTGTTGATATTGTTTGTTGTGAAGTTAGGAAGTTGAGAGAAGCTCGGAGATTGAACCTCGAGCGGCGACTTCGCTGCCAGATCTGGAAGGAGTTACGGTGTGGGGACTGACAGTGGAGGGTGCGGTGGACCTCTATATCATAGATATAATGACCGGTCTTTCAATGTGAAGGAGCTACCCAGCCAGGGCGGACAGATCTCAACTTTATTCATGCAAGCATTGCATACATAGTAACAAATAAACTTGCAACCTCTCCAACGAGCAGTGAGCAAGAAACGGTCCAGTTCAATGAATGTGGCTTGAGTGTTTCCATTGGAGTTGTTAGTCTCGTGACGGACTGCATCGGACGTAATGTTAAGGGACTCTTCAGCTCTTCAATCACCCGGAGGATTTGTACTCCTATACATTTAACTTTGCGTCCTCTGACACTAAGAACTCTCAGCCCGTATGTGTAAGTGGACATCATATCGACTCCATGGTTGGCGATGGCTACCTTAAGGTGTTTAGCTCGTAGCGGGATAAACACGGAGGGATTCTTTCCCCGCGCTCCACGCCCTTGGAGGGCCATAGCTGAACTTATTTATCCAAGTCTGAGAGCTGAATCTTTCGTACTTTTACAATGATATCTCAAAGGCAAAGATAAGAGTACAATTGAATCAACCCAGAACCGACTTTTCTCACAACAACAAACCCCTCCCAGAAACACCCCTACCCTGAGAATGTCTATCCCAGCACCACCCCCCTCCCGCCTCACCTCGTCACCCCCAAAAACCGGCCTCCCGACCTCCATCCTCTTCCACGCCGGCACACTCCTGGCCCTCGGCACCTCCTTGATCCTCCGCCCCCAACAAAGCGCCGAATCGCAAACCATGATATCCCTCAACCGATGGTTCGGTTTCCCCACGGCGAGCTACATACCCTCTTCGACCGGCGCGGCCCTGCCGGCGCTGCACGAGCAGATGACGTCGAACACGGGGATCGCGGCGCTGGCGGTTGGATTGTGTTATGTCGGGACGGCAGTGGCGTCGCGCGGGATGCGGAGGGAACGGATCCAGTTCTTGTACGCGAGCGTGCCGATCCGGTTGGCGGTCGCAGGGATTATCGCGGCCGTGCTGCTGTTGTGTCCGGCGAAGAGGGATGTTTTGAAGGTGGCGGTTATGCTGGGCGATGGGATTGGGGGGACAATTTTGGGGTTGCAGTTAGGGACGTTTTCTGGGAGGGTGCCAAGGCTGGGGAAGGTTGATTGACCGATTTGACTGGTTCATTGGATAATTGTGACGGATGGGTGCTGAGTTAGGTTTCCAGGGAGGTTGGAGCTGATATTAGTGAAATTGATGAACAATGGGTATGACTGATTATATGACAATATATTCCCCATCGGGTCTTTCCATGGCTTTCCTCCACCGAAATCTCTGTCCACAGGCAGTAGTGTTCTCAGTTCCATTCGCGTTCAATTCCGTCTTCACGCCCTCTTGCTGCCCATGTTTGTTATCACGCCATATCTTCTCGAGCAGTTCCAGCGTGGAGATGTTGTTGAAGAAGCCCGAGTCTTGCTGGATGTGTAAACAGCGCTGTCGGATGAGTGACCGGTGATGTTCATCCACGCACTCGGTGCCGGTGATGAATAGCGGCCAGAGTAAGAACACGTCTGATTTGACACTCGTCATATGATAGATGGCTTGTGCGACAAGGTTCTGAAAGTTGGGGTGCAGAGAGCGAAGGTGTGGGTGTGCGAGGCGCTCAGTATAGATGAGGGCAGAGTGACGGAAAGACTCGGAGATATGTAAGAGGTCGCCGCGGTCAATGCTCGGCGAGGCGGTGGAAGTGGATAGTCGGTCATGAGTCTCCGGGGGCTCAAGCTCCCAGTCTTGGAGTTCCGTCCGAATTTGACTCCATTCTTTCCAGAATTGTACGTGTGAGTTGTCTTGATCCGTCATCAGTTCCTCGTCCTCGAGGACACTTGCCCAACCGTTGCCGTCGAAGCGATTGTGGTTCATGCTGTAGTAATCCTGCCTTGGGATGCTGGCGGTTCTGCTGCAGGTCATCAAGTGCGAACGAGGAGGGTCTCGATGCTCAACCTGTCTCCCCTGGCTCAGCATGTTAAGCCGTCCGAGTTTGGCGATGATCTTGAACAGCTGCCCATCGCACCCGGCAAGGTTCTCCAACGCCCACTCGTTGCCGGAAAAGGCAGCTATATCCAAATGCGCGCCTTGCAGCTGTCCTTCCCGATCGTTGACCGTTGCAGTCATGGCATCGAACCATGTGAACATGGTCGTCAGCCAACACGTCTCATTGAATCCACTGTTGGTACCATTGCTCCTCATCTCTAATATCTTCTTGACTCCTTCGAATTGTGTCCTGAATTTGGCCACTCCAGTGTCACAAACATGATAAAGACACAAGATCAAGAGGGTTGCCAATATGCAGTCGTCCTTCCTTCGCAGAGGGTCGGCTAGTTGCGTGTTCAAGGACTGCACAGAAGCGCGCTTATGATAGAGTTCTTCAGGAGACGGCGCCTTAGTGATCAGACCTGAGTCTCGAGGGCCAGTACGATTCGTCGAATTTCCCTCGGCGGGTGGCTCACCGCCGGAAGGGTAGTCGATCTGCGCGGGTGACTTTCGATATGCTGATATGGCATTGTGGTATTCTCTCGTTCGGAGGTTACTGCACGAAAGCGCGGCTAGGGCATGTTGCAATGTTTCGCTCTCAACTGCTAGTCGTAAAATGTGGGTCCGATACGGGTTAGAAGGCCCATCAAATGCCACGATGAAGGGGGCAATGGCTGTGTCATAGTAGTTAATGAGGTACTGCAAGCGCGGCGTTTTGCCGATGGATAAGGAAGGTAGCGCTCTCGACATGGATAAGGCGATGCGGGACGTCACATCACCCACTGAGAGCGCCACTGGGTTTAAGTCTTCCGGCGATGATCTGGGGGTGGTGGCGGTATCCTCGAGTTCTTCCTCCGACTTGACTGTGGTTCGCACGTCCAGCTCTTCACCCAATGTACCATCGAGGGTTGGTGCCACTGGGTCAGGCAGGCCTAGATTTTCCGATTGCTGTAAATTCCCCACGAAGAAGTCGGTACTGCTGCGATCGGAGCTCAAGCTCGAACTCAGACTGCCGCAAGGCCAGACATCCGGACCATGGTCGTTGAAAGGAACACAGTCAGTCGGACTAATCGTGATACTCTGATCTGATGAAAAGTTCTTGTAGTAGGGAAGGAGTCCGGCGGTAAACGTAAAATCGTCAGGTGTGTGCGGATATTCAACAGGCGAGTTGTAGCTTGGACAATTGTACCCTCCGAAGAATGGAGCGGACTTTGACACACCGAAGTCTTGATAAGAGCTCGCGAGTGGAACATTCAATGGCCGTAAAGATCGACGACGGAACCCTGCCTTTTGCTTTGGCGATCCACCCATTTGACTGTGGATACTAGGTATAGGCCATGGCTGATACGCCGAGG
Source organism: Acarospora socialis (assembly GCA_025617375.2). Classification (NCBI taxonomy): domain Eukaryota; kingdom Fungi; phylum Ascomycota; class Lecanoromycetes; order Acarosporales; family Acarosporaceae; genus Acarospora; species Acarospora socialis. The sequence goes on along the minus strand of JAMYGW020000010.1, from coordinate 1,560,890 downwards.
GCATAGGAGGTACGGGGGAAGACGCGGCCCCACCGATACTGACAAAGTCGTAGTTTGTCGGAATCATTGTAGGGCTACTCGCACTCATCCTATGTTGGCCTTGACCTTCATAAGGAACCTGAAGCGGGTGCGTCGGACTTCGAAGTCCGGGCGCACTGCTGATGGAAGATCGAGCTCGATGCGCCTGAGGGTTTGCCGCCGGCGCCGCCTTCTCGACGATCGGCAATGTGAGTCCTCGAAGCTTCCCGCGACTCGCCACCCCAACACCCCACGTCAATGTGGTTTTGTATCCCGAACAATCCTTCCCTTGATCCAAACATTGCGTACAGTACGGCCTGCGCCGGTCACATTTGGTCTTCCTATCCAAGCAGGCAAAACAATCGTCGGCAGCACCTGTCGCAGGAGCTCTTCTGCGTCGCTTGCGAGGCGCCGTCGCATCCACGGCGCTGGACGGAGGCGGCGGGCACGCGGCCTGTATCGAAGTCGTCGCCATTTCGAACGAGATCGCGAAGGTTGTAATATAGTAAAGGCGGCAATCAAGATGGCATTGACTGGCCGATGCTTATCTATGAGAGCTATGATGCACGATAACGAGCGAACCCTGATAAGGGTGTCGTCGAAGTACAGGAAGTGAGAAACTTGGAGTAAACGAACGGACAGGGTGGCGTAGGGTTGCGACAAGTCAAGTGCTCATCGAGCAAGGTATGTCCCCTCTTATAGAAGTCTGATGTTGTAGCACGACAGCCAACCACATGCAAAGTCGCGCATTCAATGCAGTCCGTTGTAGGCCGGTAAAGGGTGACAATGGAGGTATGGTCCTCGGTTGCTGTAATCGCGGCTTTGAACGAAAGGGTCAAGGAATCATGGATGGATGGATGGATCAAGGTGTACCTGCGGGAAGGAGTTCCCTGACATCAAGCTGTGCTGAATATAGAAGAATAAACAACAGAGAGATATGCGAGTCAAGGGAAAAGGGTGTATGGTTCAATAATGACTGATTGACGGACTGCGAGGTGATGTATGTAGAGTTGTAAGTGGTCAGTGATCGGCGTGAGTTTGTAAAATCGGATGCACCCGTTACACTTGGAGCTTATCACACGGGCAAAACCACATGTAAGGCAATGAGGTGTGATACCGTACCCAAGGGACCGAGAGTACCTTATATGTAGCAATACCTGACAGTCAATCCGTGATATCGGCGACAAGGAGCCTTGAGTTCGAATACCTTACTTGTCCCATGAGTGCTTTGCAAATGCGTGGCAAGTACTCACAGGGAGGTGGGTACTCTACCTAGGGTAGATACTAACAGGGGACAAGGGCCGTGTCTGAACGCCTCCTCGGGACGGCGGAAAAGCTTCGATAAAGAGGATTGCGCTCTTCTACCGTATGGCACAAGATAATGATGGAGGTATACCTGTACCGGATGACTACGCTACTCCAATCCTGCATCTATCCTTCTCTCTCGCCTACCGACCCTACCTACCATCCTACACATAAATCTTCGCCCTGATCGGCATCCAGAAGGCTGCAGAGAAAGGCTTGGTGGAAGATGATAGAAGACTAGAGGTCTAATAAGACTAGAGGGGTGCTAAGGAGCGACCGTTCCGCGTGTTTGCTCCAATCTTCGGGGACACCGGTGCCAGACAAGCTCTCGGCTAACCTCCGTGACTGCCGTTGCCCAGTTTCTCATCGTGAAGCTAAGGTACGGGCAGCAACTTATATGTACTCGAATAAGATGGCGAAGGTTGACTTAAAGTTCATTGCGGGGTAATGACTACAACTACCTATCCTACACATGCAGACGACTTTCCACTTCCTTCGGCTTGACAACGTACCTCACGGTTCCTTGCTCACAGTACATAACCATGCATGTATGTTGGAGTCCTGTACCGTTGTCGAAGCTTCCTCCACAAGAGCGGAACTGTACCCTGTACCTGTAGCTGTAGCTTGAACACTTCTGGCAACATCTCCGCTCCTCTGTGTGCCGTCAACATACATAAGCGAGCCGGACGCAGCGAACCGGTCGGACAGGGCAGAAGAGGAGATGGCTGCGAGAGAAGCATACGTCCGTGACTAAGGTAATGGCCACGATGTCTTGTGAGATCCTGCCAACAATCAATGATTGTATGCGCAATCGTATAGTACATTCTCCGCAGTGTAGAGCAAGGTACATCTGCATACTCCTATCTGGCCATGTCCTTGTCCAAGCTTATCGACGTTGCTGCTGATATCTCCATGCGGCCAGGGTGGTGGATCACACGAGCGTGCGTGGGGGTTCTAGAACTGACATGACGCATTGGCCCGTCTCGTCGGAGTACTCAGACTCGCCCTGACACGAGGACTGTACGAGGCCTGATTGCCCTTCGGTATAAACCTAAGAGTAGTATACCTGCCGTGAGTCGAGCCCGCCTGTTCAGGTACCAAACGATATAGGCGTCGGTCGCAGTGCCCTACCGCCATGGAGTGCCTCGGTAACTGCTATGGAAATAGATCACATGAAGCCACACAGGCGGTTAAGCACGAGTACGGGAACCAGATATAGCATCCCGCGAGCATGATGCTCGTCCGACCGGCAGCGCATATAACTGTAATGAGCCGCTCCTCTCAGTCGGGGAACCTCAGGCGTTGTATGCGATCAAACGAAGATGGTGAGAGCAGCCGGGGCTTTGAGAGGGGATCTGTGTGTCCGATGCTTAGATACGACTTCTCTCCGTTTGGACTGTCATGGATTGCCAAGGTCGAACAATACTGAGTACGGCTTGGGTTTCTTGCTATCGGGCGGCGAAGATGCATTTCGACCGTGTAACGACCATTCGTATCAACCTCGGGCATTACCTTTGGTCTCGGTCTACTGGACCTTGCCCTAAGACGGACCTGAGACGCTGCAAGCAGTCATGTGCTCTGCGATCAACGGAAATATCCACAAAGCATGGGGTAACTTGGAGATATTGAACGATGATCATCCAGCTTCATTGACACTCTAAAACCTCAGTGCAAACCATCGAAGAGGATTCTTAGCTTTGCTTGATGAAGGCTGCAAGTATTGTGATGTTAAGTTGATTCGCATTGGAAATCCCTCGCTTTCCACTGTCTCCCTTCAATGTAAACGATGTTAGGAAGAATAACATTACATGTGGGGCATGAATAGATTTATAGTACTGGTCGGTAAGTGTTTCCCTGCGCTAAATTGTAAGACCAACAAATAATACACTCTATTCTCAGCCATTTCATGCTGTTCAGATATCAAGGAAAGAGTGTGTAGCATCAAATGATTCAAGATCAACAAGATCCAACTCAGTCTATAGAATATTTCAGTTCAGAGTATGATGTCTTGGCTGATTGTTTAGATGTGGAATCAGTACGAAGGCCCCGAGGGCTGTTTGCAAAAAGTGTTCGGCACGATCCTAGGGTAAGGCGTGCTCAGATCTACGCAAGAAACGTGAGATTTCGAGTACGCTGTGCCAACCCTCCAACACAGTCCCAAGACGACAACACCGTCAATGACGAAAGCTATGGTTTACAAATAGCCATCAGAACCAATATCAACAGCCCCTGAATGAGCAGAAGAAACAACAAAAATGAAGGTGTCACGCGGCAGAGATGCATAAGATGCCTACCTTTGTGTCATACTGTTGGATGGCTCGGCGAGCGGCGAGCGGCGATATGACGGCGACGCGACGGCGAACTGTGCCGTGTTGCTCATCCTGACTCTACAATCCTTCAAGGCAGGACTTGCTAAACTAAGAAATGGCGTACGTCTCACGTCGTCGACGCAGTGCACAGCGCCTACCTAGTGTGCTCCAGCGTTTGATGGATTCTTCCTTCAACATGAAGGCTCTGATATTCAGCGTCCATTCAGAGATATGCCCAACACAGTTATCGTCAGTCAGGGCTGTCTCGTGACCAGACCCAGGGCTCTAGTAAGCCGGTATTGCTGCGTCAGCTCCCACAGTCCTGGACACCGGCTTACTCTTTTGTCATCGGTTATACTGTGCTCCGGATCCGACAATGTGGTTGCTGTTCCTCCGAACACTGCTTTTGGTGCTGCGGTACCCTATCCTATTTGATATTTGATAGAAGGATTGGCATCTGAGGCACAGCCTTGGTCGTCGTCACCGTCTTCTCTCTGCTTCTACCAAGCCCATCTTTACAGGAGGTAGAGTTCGTGGGCCTCAGGCGCCGTACACTTTCCGCTGAACTAAGATTGTTATCAAAGATTCCCTTGACGTGTCTCATCACGAGTCTCTTAGTCGTGCGAACGTGTTCTGTCCTCTCTTACACTCGTCGCGAACCAGCTTTATGAGTCCTAAGATGGAGGCACCAATGGTGGACATCCTAGGAAGCCTCCCGAGCCAATTCTAGTTACAATGTCTCTATTCCATCAGCCTTGCTCTACAAGCTTCAGTCACGGAACATATCACAAATTACGGCATTTGAGGCCGTTGTCGGACTCCGGCTATCAGCCCTACCACTCACCCTGGCAAACCTCTAGGACTTCTTCGTTTCTGAGGTCTGTGCCAATCACTTTCAGCCATGTCTCAATTGACGGCGCGGTTAGGCAGCGATCTATTCAACCAGTACGGTGAAAGATATGTAGGCTGTTCAGCTGCAGGCGCAGCACACTGATCTCCTAAAACTAGGTATGTCTGAGACAAGCACTACGAGGGCTTTGAGTTCGATGACTCCTTTCTTCTGGGCACAATGGAGGGCGGAAGAATATAAAATGGGACCCAAGTGTCTCTTCTGTCTTGTTCCCTCAACCACTGTCCATCTCCCAAACCCTATCCCAAGAACTGGCTTCTTCCCCTATACTCTCATATATCAGAACCTGCAGACCTGTTCGTTGGAACAACGGGCCGCATCCTACTTTCAAATATTTCCTAACACAGAAGCCATCATGAGCGGCGGCGTATACCGGATTCGATGCCGTAACTTCCTCACACGGCCCTGTTCCAGGTATGTGTGGTCAGAGAACACTTCCTGTGAAAGGTGTCTGGTATACCAACCCTCCCAGAAGTGTTTCTTTGCACTGTGGATGATAAACTAAGTTTGGCAGGCTGAGGGATGGCCGCTGAGAGGTCAATTGAGTTATTCTACAGAGAAGACCAATCCTTCGAGTCAATGCCCGCACTCACCACCAACGTTCATGCGCTTGACCAGTTCTGCTGGAATGGACGTCAAAGGCCTCGAAAGCAAATCTGATACGCCACTTGCGCCTCACGACATGCACGAGCAAGGGCAACACGAGGCTGACAGCGGAAGCGCTCCGAATTAGCGCAGGCGAAATTGGCGCGGCGGCAGCCATACAGGTGGCGGATAAGTAATGGTCAAGGAGGCGCGCTACTTTAGGGCTGGGCGGCACAAGTCAGAATGTTATTTTGAGATGCAGCGCGGCGGTTGTGATGTGACTTTGTATTCTCCTTGAACCAATCGTCATTCTTCGTTACTAGTTTCAACCACACTCGTTTTTACTCGCACATGCGGCACTGCCGTCGATCCGATGAACTTGGTTGATATCTCGTAGACGCGCCCTTGCCGACAGCGGCACGGTGGAACACGCTGTGAACGCCGCACAACACATCAAGTCAACCGTGCACTCTCGGGCCCCCAGGCCGACATCGAACACTGCAATCGATTTAATGAATCGGGTTCAAGTGGCGGCTACGCTACTGTATTGATATCTCCAAATCGGCGAGTCAGCTTTGAAATCAACTCCTACTCTCTGATACCGCCGAACCGCGTAAACTAGACGTCTGCATCATCCACCGCACCGGTAACCCTCGTGCACATCCCTATTTGCCCATCCATCCACCCATCTTGGCCTTCCCCACATAGCTCACCAAGCCCCAGTGATAAAACGTACGCCTACCCTACCTCCCACAATCCCGTGGCCTGACCTGACCCATTCCTTTCCCAGCCCAACAAAACCGGTTCATCCGTCTTTGCTGCTATCGCCACTTTCACTTCCAACCCTCTTCCCCCACCCCTACTTACACTTGCACTCATACCACCCCGCGGCCCGACTCCCCATCCTCCCCTCCCCTCCTCTCCTCATTCGCCGGCGGCAAAAGCGTCTACTCGCAAACCCAAGAGCCCAAAAAGCAAAGTAGGAAGGGCATCCTTCGGCCGCTGCTACGCCGTCGAGGGCTTTGCGGGGCGATTGGGTACCGCTGCTACGGGTGCGGCGTGACGGAGGCACGGTCGATGCCTCAGCACCGCGCCGCCGGAAGTTCGGCCGCGTGTCTCCAAGGTAGGTGGTTGTACTTACTCGTCGAGGTTGCGAGTGGGTGTCGGCACCGAGGCAGGGTGTTGGCTGCCGGTCAATGGGCGAGGGCCTGTTTCTGCTCCTCCGGTCCGGCAGGGGGGTTTTCGGGAGTGTTTTTTTTTAAATGTTCTGTCAATTGTAGCGTGCATGTAGAGTAAGAGTCGTAGTACGGAACTTAACCCGCTGATCAAGCGGTCGAGGAGACTGGGATGGGACAAGGAGGGGTTGGGTGGTAGGATTAGGGCAGGTGAAAGGTGGCTTTGGTTGTAGGAGAAGCATTTCGGTATCACAATACGTGCATGGCCGAATGAACCGCTCTCACGGCCGTTGGCGCGTCAAATGGGTATTCAATGATTTGCTGTCTAGTAATCATGCTTATTGGATACCAAGTTTCTGTGGTACGTAGAGGGTTCATAGCATACGGAGCTGTTGCCTCCCTTCGACCTGCCCTCGAGTAGCTAAGAGGCTCTCGAAGGATGGACCGTTAGCGATTGATACAGAAAATTGGAGGCTTTAGGGACTGGTGGTTGACGCCTTTTCTTCCGTCAATATCCCAATATTCATATTCTCAACGGTGTTCATAGTCCCTCTGTTTGGTGGTGTCTGGCCCAAGAAGCGACTTGAAGGGAAGACATTGAGGCACACGGGAGAGGAGAGGGCAAGTGACGCTTAGTCCGGAGGAGAGGTTACTGCAGCACGTTCTGGATGGCAGCAAGAATGCCGAGATGATCCTAATGGATGATAGCCCACTCAAATGGCACGAGTACGTCGTCTGGAGTAAAGTCCAAGGTGATATATCAATTAGAATCTTATTTTCCTGCCTCACTCTTCGGATACACAGATAAATTATATACCGAGCTTCAAGAAGACGCGCACATTTGGACTTTCAAAAGGAGTAGTTTGTCTCTCACCATCAAACCGTCCAGCTCAGCGACCAGTACAGGCCTAGAAGGACAGTCTGCAGGCGAGAGAGCGCCACAGTTCCCGTATGGAATGACGCTGATGTTCATCTGCGCGAGCCGTATACCTCGACAACCATTTGTATGATTCCGTCCGCTTCTCGAAGAGATTTGGGGGAGGTTGGCGAGGAGATAATACTGGCGCTTGAGGGACACAGCACGATGCACGATGCAGAAGATCTCGGGGAAGAAGCAAATTGACTGAGGCGTGCGTACTGCAAGTGGAAGGGGATAATCAAAGAGGGACTGCCGGCAGTGCCACTGAAACGAGCAGTCTTTGATAATGAATTCTTGAACTAGTATCTGAACTAGCAGCAGGGCCGCAGCATTCGTTGCCAAATTCTCAAGCCCAAGCAACCACAGAGTCCAACACCTTATGCCTTCGCCTTTTCCTTCTCCGAACCCTTCCTCTTCGACTTCTCCTCTCTCCCCTTGCTTATCCTCTCCAGTATGCTCTCCCTGTCCTTATCCAGCTTCAACTTCGTGATTGTGCACTTTGAGGGATGGATGCCGATTGGGACTGATTGGCCGTTGGACTTCTCGCGAGATACCCGCTCGATGTGGATGACATATTTGAGACGGTAAACGGATGTGACCTTTCCTTCGCGGCCCTTGGAAGAGCCTCGGGTGATGATGACTTCGTCGTCTTTGCGAACGGGAATTGAGCGGACCTAAGCATATTCGTTAAACCTCGGCCAGCTATCGATACTGTAAGGTACTCGTACGTTGTGCTTTTCTCTTAGCTCCTTGCTCAACGGCGCACTCATAATGGTTCGTCGAACACTGGATGGGGCGCTGAAGTGCGCTTTGCGCGACTTCCTCCGCGAGGAGTGGAGGGCTTGGGTGTTCACATCTGATTAGCATGTCTTCCCACCAAAACAATGACAACTTGTAGCGCTAGAATAGAAGAGAATAATATGAGAAGAGAAATGTACATACAGCTGTTGATCTTCGTCATGGCTGCTGGCAAACCGTGTTCTTCCACTGCTGCCTTTTGAACGTTGAAGCCGCAATCTCGAGATTGTACTTAAGCTAGCGAGTGTGCGCGGTTTTTGAGTTAGCCGTTTTGGGAACTAGCGTAGGGTTTTCGGTAAGAAGCGAAGTGGTTGGCTTCCCGCCTTAAGGTATCAGTGAAGCGCGTCAGTACACCTCTTGACGTGAGCTATACCTTCCTTTCAAGTCAGATATCTTCCGACAAATCGACAACATCACGCTGAAGGTCTTGCTGGATGTCGATGGGTATGCGCTCATCAAAGCCTTCATTCTCATAATCTGCTTGCTGTCGAGGTGATAGAGGCAGCTGGCCGGACCCTCTGTGCTCATAGACCGACGACTGCTCCAAGCTGAAGTAACTGCTCACCCAGTACAGCAGTCACTTTCTTGTCGGCGGTTGTTCTCGGCGATGTTCCATGGCATAATTGAGGAGCAGGTTTGTGCCTTTGCACGGCTTTGAGACGGACACTAAATCACCCAACATCATGTCATATAACGGCTATAACTATTCTCATTACTTTAATTCCGCCTCACAGAACACTGACAGGCAAGGGAGCCATCCGAGCCAGTCCTCGAACTCGATCAATTTAAACCATCCAACATCCTCCTACCGTCACCAACAGACTGATACTCGGGGCTATAATGCAAGCCAGCCACGGCAGTGGAATGATCAGCCAAACGGTTCCGTCCATTCCTCGTCAAATCAGTGGTACAATGGTGGCAATGCCACATCTGGTGGAAGTTACCAAGGTTCGACTACTGCGACTTCAGCCTCTGGTCCACAGAGCCACTATATAGGAGCTGCTGGTAGAAGCGGAGGCTCCCATCTCGATACATCGGCTTTGGGTAGTCTTGCCTATGCTTCAGGCTTGGAATCTTCGGGCGTTGATAGTCAACCAGTACAAACGAACGGGCGGGCTAGCTCGGACTACAACACAGCATCGAGACGCATACAGACGCCGCCCGCCCGCTTAGTATCCCCGATGTATGGAAACACCACTACGTCTCTCGCCAACAGCAACGATCAGGTCCGGTCCGGTAGTACTGGTTCCAAACAATCTCAATTTGTCCCGAGCTACAGGCATGCTCAGCAGCAGTTGCCTACCGGTCATGGCCATCCTCAGTTGACCAACACTAACCATAGTCCTCATCAACCACGTGTTGGAGTATCAAGTCCTGACTGGGATGCTCAAAGTCGGCATGGAAGCTACAATAGCAGTTACCCAAATGCTGCGGCGAATCAGTCTGGTTATAGAATGCATAACTCAGAGCTCCCTACGCAGCAGGCTCGCTCTTTTGTCCCGGAGCGCCGTACAAGCTCGCCCCGGCATATTCAACAGGTTCACTCAGGCGCTCCACTCGAACATCACAGATGGCAGACGTCTCCAGGTTACGGAACGCAGGTGTCTAATGCGCAAGCCAACAATAATCCGCCGTCCCACCAGAGCCCCGAGACTACTTCCCGGAGTGTACAATCAGCAGCCAGCAAACACCCACAATTAGATCCTGCATATGGAAGCACGGAGGCTAGTCCTAAGGCGGCACCACAGCATGTCAGCCAGACCAATGGAACGGACCAGTCCCGGAATAGTACATACCGTCCGTCGAGCTGGGAGCCTTCAAGAACTCAAGATGCGCCAACACAAGCTGAACGAGTACGACATCATCAGATGTCGCAAAGTCAAGAGCTCCGTGATGCACAGCCTCTTCCTCCTCAGAACTCAACCCATCACGATCTACAGCATCCGTCAATGCCAGCTCCCTCTGCAACACCTATCACCGTAGATCCTAGCCGCGTGTTTAATCCGTACCATCAGGAATATCAGCGTCGTAAAGCACTTGCGGACGCCGAGGAAGCAAGAAAAGACACCCGGAGTTCGTTGTCACTTCACGATAGAACATCTGAACAGTCGCAGGCATCAACGCGAGCGGATCCCCAGGTCGGATCTTCAACCTCGGATTCTGGCGGGAAAGCCATTACTCCAGTTACGGGCCGTCCAGGGACCGGTGGCGAAAACGCTGCTGCTCCTACCGAGACCGCAGTCAGGGATGCAAACAGTGGGCTAGAGTCTGGCGAGAAGGAGCAGATGGAAGCTGAGATGAAACTGATGCTCGAGAAGATGCGTGAATATAAGGCTAAAGATCCGTCGTTATTTCTGCAAATCTGGGACCAAGTAAAGAAGGTATGTGTATCTTCTACTGCTTGGGTCGGCTACGATGGAGACGAAGGCTGCTACCACGATCATTTGCTTCTCAAGACAGCTGCCCGCCTGGGTTCTGGTTCCTTTTTCCATCAAACCTGATGGAATGGCATTTGAGATACTCTGCCTATCCATCTAATAGTGTCGTGAGCTTGATTTGGCTGATGTAATGCATTTCTAGGGCACAACGCAAACAACGATGAAGACCCCAACCCTTCCACAAGGGGGGCTTACACGTCAGCCATCCAGCCAAATCCCCCCACCACAACCTCCTTCTGCTACCGACGGATCGGTGGCGGTTACGACCACAGATAACTCACAGTTGCCAAGTCCCAGTCCGACCATAATCCAGCCCCCGGTGGCATGGGAGTCACCTGTGGACAGCTCGCCGGACTTGGGAAAATTTCCAGTTATGCGTCGTAGACGTGGCGCGGGGAGGAAGTCTCGCCTTCCAAAGCAGCCACAGACCGAACAGTCCGAGAAGCCTGTTACTTCGACCCAGACTTTCCAATCGGTAGCGTACGAACCCCAGAGCCATGCTTCTGTTGACGCATCATCGCGCGAAGTTCAACGAGATCTTCAGAGTGGGCAACAGAACGAAGCTCCGAATTCGTCTAACATTACTCTTCAAATCTCTAAACTTCCAACGGCTACGCGGGATGACAGAGAGATATCTAGGACAGTACCTGGTGTGCATCCGCCTAGTCTTGACAGAACTCCCTCCACACAGGCGCCCTCGGACACACCACAACCGGCAGTGGCTAGGCCAACAGATAGACGGAAGCAGTTCTTTAGAAGTAGTCTGCAAGAGGAACGAGATTCAGCTGCTGCAACACCACCAGATCAGTCGGGCCACAATCAACGAGTCGGGATCGTTTGGCCTGACTCAAAGAAAACAGCCTTGGCAACTGCAGCTGAGAAAGCGTTGACTTCTAATGCCGCCAATGCCGGTAAGACAATCTCTATAGGGGCGGTTCGAACACTACTGGACTCCAATCCCAGCTACATTGAACTTTGCGAAAGCTTTGAGAAGCTGGGATTTGTGTTCGATAGAGGTCACTTTGCACGAATGCTACTGGCAGCCGTTCCGGACATCAACTCCAGTACGTCCGCACCGCCCACGATGAACCCTACCTCGAACGATCCTACCGAGATGAACAGAGCCTCACAAGATCTACCTCGTGCGGCCGTCGCAGCGTCAGCGGAGTCTGCCAGTCGAGCTGTACCACCGAATACAACAGCAGATGCTGCTGGTTCAGCCCCTCGCTCATCGCCACAGCTGAGTGTCAATAGTGGACTGTCCGCTATGTCTCCTAATATAGACGTCGGTCAGGTCCCGCGCTCTGAGACTCTTGCGCAGCCTAAGACTGTCCCTCTTCATCTCATGAAACGCAGCCCTGGTCGTCCACGGAAAGACGGCTCTCCTGCTCAGCCCCGAAAAGACGGTCAGATACGACGGACAGGGGGAAAGCACGTCAACTCACCTGTTCAGAATCATGCATCTTTTGTTACTGTTCCAACTGCATCCCGAAGCTTACCAATCGATCCGGCACTTTTGGCTGCAGATCGCGAGAACAGACAAAGACTCGGCAGTCACAGTGATTCACATTCGCATGATCACACGCAGCCTGCCTCCCACTCGTCAAACGACCACCAGCAGGTTTCGGGCTCTAAAGAAACACCTCACAATGTTCCACGTCAAGGCCTTGATGGTCTTCCAACCACGCAATCAGTTATTAACGGCAGTGCCAATGCTGAAGGCGTCAATCGTAACACTGGCTCAGAACTACCAAATCTCGCCGAAGAAAGAGCACCGAAGCAATGGTTACGTGACAATCTAAAATGGGACCCTTCACGGATGTGGACCAAATCATCAATACAGGATTGGAGCGGACAAAAAAAGCTCCACGATTCACAAATGACACAAGTCCCGCCACATCGCACTGCTAATGCTAAGCGAGACAACGCGTCAAACCTCAACGCGAACCTTCCAACACAACAATATTCGAGTTCCTCTCACTTACCAAAACCTACTACTTTGGAACATTTGTCGAAACGGGAAATGGCCCGCAAGCGTGATTTCAACGATATTGTCGATCTCACTCAGCACCTGTCGGGCGAAGAGGACAATCTTAACCAGCCCTTGCAGAAGCGACTGAAAGAAGATTCCTTCATGCCGCTGAATTCGGCTCCTGAAGGCTCCTTGTTTACACCTTCCTGGGTGGTCCCCCCGCCTGGGGTTGACGCACCTGTCACTGGTGGCTCGATGGATATATCTAAATTCAATCTCCCTAGCGCAGGGCCACTCTCACAAAAGACTGCACTCTACATGGATGTGATCAAACCCCTCAACAAGAGGCACGCTCTTCGAAGGTCCGAATACAACGCCAAGACTATAGCTCGAGATGTCTTAATTGCTGCTGGTCGGCACCCGGACATGCGACCCTTAAACGCTCACCTTGACAGCTTGAGACGGAACTTTTACGCTGTAGAATTTGGATCGGACCTCGCTACATTCAACTGGGAGCTCGTTGACCCTACACCAGCTGGCGACCATGGTACGGGCCCGGATGGTTCAATCCACGACGCAGATGATGAGGATGATGGGATCGCCGGTTTTGAGCAGCAGACGAGTTTCGCCATAGCTCAACCTCCGCATCGAAGAGCTGTAATGTCTAGCACCAATGGTGGAGTGGAAGTTTTTGGTACTGGTAAGTGGCTGAAAGCTACTCAATCTGGTTACTTCTAAGTGATGCTAACAATGAATCTAGATTATCAAATCCAGAAATTGGGTAAAGGCGCTCCAGTAAAGAGTCGGGGTCCACTGCATCGTAATGGCTCTGGTCATCGCGCAAGACCGGCTGGTTATGGGCAAGGGGGCCATGCTAATGAAACCCCTGGACAGTTGGTGGTTGCAGCTCCTGCTGATCGATCTTCCGCTCAACTGGCAAATGCTGGTAGAGGTTCTAGTTCAGCCATTCGAGTTGAAGTGTCTACGGGTTCATCAGGCGAAGTTACCTCGAATACTGATATGCAGGAAAATCCTCCGATGGGGCAGGTTACTGGTACTTCTGAAAGGAAACCTAGGGGACGTCCCCCTAAACTTGGGCACTCATCAAGCTCTACACCGTCTCGTAGCTCGCAGCCATCACGACCTAGCTCCGTTAAAGATGACACTGATGACGATAAGGGGAAAAGGCGACGAGGGAGGCCGCCAGGTTCGAAAAATCGTACGCCCCAGTCATCCGAAAGTCGTGCGGAAGGACATTTTACCGTTCCGACTCGGCCAAAGTCCAGCGCGAACACGACTCCAGCTCGCTCGGCGCTCAGAAACGCGTTCACGCCGCTAGGAGACCAAGGCTTTGCAGTCGTAATCGACCCCACCTCGCGCAATACCAGTCCTAGACGTTCTGATAGTCAACGCAAACGCAAGAGCGAGTCACGGGACCCGAGTCGCAGGACCAGATGTCGTCCAAGTGCAGCCAGTAAAGCTGAGCCGACGTACAAGGTGTACGAGTGTCGATGGAAAGATTGCAAAGCGGAACTCCACAATCTCGAAACACTACGCAAGCATGTTCAGAAGGTTCACCGCGCAAAGGCCGCCTTTGGTGGCATCCCATGTCTCTGGACAGGATGTGGCAAAGTCAGTTTTGTCCAGGATCGAAAGACTGGCCGCCACAATCGAGTACACCAGTTTCTCGATTTTGGCACTGAAGATCTCTGGGATCAGCATATGGATAAGAAGCATCTCGAGCCTTTCGCGTGGGATCTCGGAGACGGTCCGTCTGCCGGGCCATCAGGTTAGTACCGGGTCCTCAGGCCAACAATTATTTTAACTCACCTAACATACTCATGTAGATGGCCCCGACACTGACCTATCTGACTACCTTAGCGATCGAAAAGGGCGGCGAATGACACCTCTATCCATATCAAGCGGACCACAAGATGCTCTGATCCTTCCAGCGAAGAAGAAGCCCCTCAGAGCTTACAACAAGACACACGGAAACCGTACAGAGTTAGAGAAGGCTCAAGCAATCTTCAAGGCCCTCGAGCACAGAAAGCAGGTTGTCGGTCCTGGTATTGAACGAGGAGGATGTACTCTCGTCACCCCTGCACGGAGAGCCGCACTTCGAGACAGCGAGTTTGCAGTTAAGGTTCTGGACGAAGATGATGAATCATCTTAGCGACGAACGTTATCTATTAGCGATCAAAGTTGCTACGCAACAGAGATAGATGCCCGCTCTACGTCTTGGAGTGTTGCTCTACCTTTCGCGTGCTCAAGGCGACTCGATGTCCAGATGGGCGAAGATGGACTGATTTGTTTTTTTCGCGATATGAGTGTACTAGCGTCACGTACTCTCTCCGACAGCGTCTCAGCTGCTGAACACCGTACGGCGTTGGGACCACTGTGGCATGGCCTGGCTATACCTCTTCGTATTGCAGATAAGAGCGAGATAGTTGTAATGATTCAATTCCTACATTTGAAGTCGATGGAAGTGAAGGTGCTTGTGCCTGTAGGTAGTTCTCTGCCATGGCAAATGGCGCAGAATAAGTAGGACACGTGCTCTATGAAAAAGCCCTATTGATCCCTACCCGCGTTCTAAATTTGGCCGAGTACACAAGCTCTCCATCGTCCCTAGAATCGCGACCAGAACCTGACTCCCAACACCCTTCAGAACAGCGCCCTTTGGTCATCATCTCGCGGCAACCCTCCCTCCTCCTTGAGCTAGTGGCCTTGCACCAACTTTCTCGGTCTTCGCAATGCTTTCTGACGGCTCGTCCTGGGCGTTGATTTCGAGGAAATGGTAGAGGACGATGAGGAGCATGGAGACGGAGCCAAGGAAGATGGCGAGGGAGTAGAGCTCGTTGTCGGATATCATGCTGAGCGTACGACGAGGAGTGGAAAGCTGGGTTGTGAATAGGACACGACTGGGGTTACGAGGTGCTGGCCTCGACAATCGGGAATGGTTTTGGAGGACTGTGCTGCAGTCTGTGAGTCAACGTGTCAGTCTCGAGGCTATGAGGACTCACGGCTTGGTCTCAGATCTTGCTACGAGTTCTCCAGTTCTTGTTGCTGATGTCTTCAATGCTGTCCCGCAAGGTGTCGAGCTCACCCTTGTCTCTGGCTATACCCGATCGAGCCCGCTAGCACTACCCGCCGCCGCCAAACCCTCCCCATAGCCTTATGTCACATTAGTTCAAAAAACAATTTCCGTTAACATACAGATAGAAACATACCCCGCGCCAGTTCGACGTCGACCGGAAGACCTCATTGAACTCATCAGCGTCATATCACTCCGCATCAACCCCGGAGGTTCGTTTTTCCATTGTTAGAGGAGAACGATATCTCCAGCGCGGAATAAATACTACTCTCCAGATGCCGCCGAAGAAAGATGCAGTCAAGCCGAAGGCGGCGAAGACGGTGGAGGATAAGGTAGCATTTGCCCCCACAACTCCCAAAAGATCTATGCTGATACGCTCGCCACAGACTTTTGGGATGAAGAACGTAAGGCACCCACCCACTGACCCCTATGCCGAACATGACTTTGAGCATCCGATGCGCCCAACCGGCTAGCTTGGCTCACATTTCAGTGTCGTAGAAAAAAGGATCCACGGCAAAGAAACAGATAGCCCAATTCCAAGCCCAAGCCTCGTCATCCAAAACGCCCGAGCAGAAACGAAAGGAAGCGGAGAAAGAACAACGAGAAAAAGAAAAGGCCGCGGCGGAGAAAGCGAGACTGGAGACGGCGGCGCTGTTCAAACCCGTGCAGGTGCAAAAAGTGCCCTTTGGCGTGGACCCCAAAACGGTCGTTTGCCAATTCTACAAACAAGGGAACTGCGAGAAGGGGAAGAAGTGCAAGTTCTCGCATGACCTGTCGGTGGAGCGGAAGGGCGAGAAGAAGAACCTATACCAGGACACGCGGGAGGCGGAAGAGGAGAGGAAGAAGGAAGATGGGATGGAGGACTGGGACGAAGAGAAGCTGCGACAGGTGGTCATGTCCAAGCACGGCAACCCGAAGACGACGACGGATAAGGTGTGCAAGTACTTCATCGAGGCGGTCGAGAATGGCAAGTACGGCTGGTTCTGGACGTGTCCGAATGGCGGCGATAAATGCATGTACAAGCATAGTCTGCCACCGGGGTACAACATCCCTCTCATTTCCCCGATATCAACATCTGTAATAGGCGTTGTATACTGATAGGTACGGCGATTAACAGATTCGTCCTCAAAACTAAAGAGCAACGCGCGGCCGAAAAAGCCCTGATGGACAAATCGCCACTAAAGACGCTCACACTAGAAGACTTCCTCGAATCGGAACGGCACAAGCTCACCGGCACACTCACGCCCGTGACGGAAGAATCGTTTGCCAAGTGGAAGAAGAACCGACTCGACAAGAAGGCTGCGGAGGATGAAGCGCGCAAAGCCAAGGAAGCGACGGGACGGGCCATGTTCGAGTCTGGTGACTGGGAGGCGAGCGAGGACGAGAGCGATGAGGAGGAGGATGGTGAGGATGCGGATGCGGATGAGGACGGGGCGTGGAACTTGGAGGCTATGCGGAGGGAGACGGAGAGGCTGAGGGCGAAGAAGGAGGAGGATCGACTCAGAGCGGGTGGTGGTGCAGTTGATGGTGGTGGTGGCGATGGTGGGGAAGTGGATGGCGAGGCTACAGTCAACCGGGTCAATGGTCATGCAGTTATGGGCAATGGGGTCAATGGGCATGACAGCGATGGTTCATGAGCGTTGTGTTGCGCTTGTAAAGAGTCACGGTTAGCGGCATACGCATTTGTTCTTCACATCAGGGCCAGAGGGCAATCTTCGGTCAAGAGACTTGTTGAAGGTAACACTATCTAGATGTGCAGAAACGTAATGTCGAGGTTAGAACCCTTTATTTTGGAACTCCCCTTTCCCAATGTTTCATTACGTAACGTAACTAGGCTTGCTTTGTGCAACAACGCTGGTCGTTCTGAAGTCGCTCGTCAGGCACGGAAGTCGGTGGGGACCGGTAGATGACGATGTTGAGATCTAGGACACCTCCTCAATCTTCGCTGCGGTCTTGGTCGCTGAAGCACCAGTTTCGCCCGTTGCTTCAGGTACCGGCTCGGCATCCTTTCCTGTCTCCGTCTTCGGTACGCCTTTCTCGTCTTCCAGCTCTGGCATATCGGCATCATCCTGCAGGAGAGATCGTCAGTAAGCTGTGAACGGTGCAGCAGGCAGGACGTAAACTCACATCGTCGTCATCTCCTCCCATATCACCAAGGCCCCCCATCCCAGGCATCCCACCCATACCACCCATACCACCGGCACCAGCACCCAGTTTCGAGAAGTCAATGCCTCCGAAGCCGTCTTCGCCCATCCCACCCATACCTCCCATACCGCCCATTCCACCCATACCTCCCATCCCGCTAAAGTCATCCTCGGGTGCTTCATTCTGCTCGTCCTCATCGACCCACTGCAACCCATCAATCAGCAACGACCCTCACCACCACGAGTTGAGAGAGGCCCAGCCATACCTTATCGAAATTCGTCTTCAAGAAATGCACTTTCTTGCTGTCCTTCAGTAATCTCGGCCAGTACTCCTCCTTCGGCTCCTTCTTCCGCAGCACGAGCTCCACATCCCGCGCGGTGTGGAAGGTCTTGCTCTCGGCGACGTCGATCTCGTCGTAGAGCTCGAGCTCGACGTGATACGTTGTCTTCTTCGTGTCCGAGTGCCCGCTGAAGGTGAGGCCCGTGGGTTTTAGGTCGAGTATCATCGATTCTTTGGGTACGTCGGGGACGGATATCGTGAGGTAGATGAGGTTCTTGGTTGGGTCGGTTGCGGAGGAGCGTTGAGCCCATAATACTGTAGGGGACAGTCAGATCAAAAAACTGGCGAGGAGATGGCGGTTTATGGCAGTAGAATCTTGTGAGGCTGACTGCCAGGTCGACATGGAAGTAATGACTGTGGGAGCTCAGCGGAAGTCACCTACCTTCGGGCGTTGTCTGATTTGACGACATTGCAGGAAGATGCTCTGAGATACTGTTTTTCAAGAATTGGAGATCAAGATTCAATATGTCCTGTGAAAAAGTGTGACTTGTAACTGAACTTTATCTCAGTTTCCGAGGGTTGTGGATGTAGTTATAACGAATCGAGGGAGAAGATCTGAGTGTGCAATTTTAGCGCGGGACGAGGCTGCCCGTACTGATACTGTGGAAAGCTCTCGAATAACCAACACAATTCCAACAACTGATTCAAAATACTGCGACGCTCACGCGCAAGCCTTGTAAAGACATTGCGTAGCCTAAACTAATTCTGCATAGAGGTAGTCGACCTCCGAATCGACACAAGTCGACATCAACTGAGAGCAATGCCCCACAATTGAGGCTCTTCAGGCTCCCAACGTCACCAGATAGTCCTAGCGCTTGACTGAACAGGGTCAGTGTACGGTCGAAACATCTCACGACCAGCAACTCACTTGCGCAAGGGCTTATCACTGTATTGATGAATGGGAGGTCTCTCGCCAGATCATGGAGACACTCAAAGCTGTCTTCTGGAAGCCCGATCCGGCAGCACAAGTCTGTACACTTCGACCAAAACACCAACACCAAGCTGACCTATCTTACCTAGATGCGAAAATGTAACTCTTTAATTCGTGCCAACACGCGCAAACTCGACCGTGACATGGCCCAGCTTAAGGCCCTCGATTCCAAGACCAAAAACTTCATCATCCAGGCCTCGAGACGCGGCCAACGCAACCCATCTCAGGCCAAACAGGCTGCCGTCGAAACTCGAACCTTTGCCCGAGAACTGATCCGGATACGAAAACAAAGCTCGAGACTGGCGACGAGCAAGGCGCAGTTACACAGCGTGCAGATGCAGGTGAACGAAGCCTTCGCCGTCCGCAAGATCGAAGGCAGTCTCCGGGCGTCGACGGGGATTATGAAAGATGTCAACAGTCTTGTCCGGTTACCGGAGCTGACGGGCACGATGAGGGAGCTGAGTCAGGAGCTGGTCAAGGCTGGGATCATTGAAGAGATGGTTGGGGATAGCCTGCCCGACAACGAGCTGTTGGAAGGGGAGGACGAGGAGGCGGAAACGGAGGTCGATAAGGTGTTAGGGGAAGTGCTGCAGGGTAAGCTGGGTAAGGTCGAAGGGAAGAAGGTGGATCAACCGGTGGAAGAGGAGCCGGTAGCGGAAGACGAGGATTTCGAGGATCAAGAAGCCACGTTGGCTCAGATGAGGGGCCGATTGGAAGCTCTGAGGAGTTGATGAGTTTACGAAAGGTTCTGGATCTTACAAAGGGATTTAGGGGTGGAGTTACTCGGAGTTACTCGTTGATGAAGGTCGGGATCATCGTACAAAGACGAGTTTGTCGCAATAGAAGGGCTTATCATCGCCTTCTTTGATGAGGCATACTTTCAACTCTTGGAGCACGATGACAACACTGTGTATACTTCTGATAGACCTGCAAACAGCTCATGTATCATCTTGAATAAACTGGGTAGGGTGGACGCGCAGTAGAGACGACCAAAACAACAAATCGGCCTTATGTGACTACTATCCTCGGCCCGAACCAATTACTTACTACTGTTCACCCATGACAAGGGTGACGAGACATGCGCGGCCATTGATACGTTTAAAGACCTGTATTGAGACCGTACGTGTACGCTGAATAATACCTAAGGTAACTTTCACTCCGTTGAGCGCGAAGGCAACGCCAGAAACGGCCTAGCGTAGGCTGCTTCACTCCCCCCCTTCCACTTTTCGCTTCTTCACTGATAGGAACCAACCTCTCTACATTTCACACCTTAACAATCAGCGACGATCGAAAAACCCAGAAACTTACATCGATCTTCACATCCGAGCTTTCCAAGTTATTATCCCTCTTCATACTCGCTTTGCAGCGCGATCTCGCTCTCCACAAGTCTCAAACGAACCCGTCGTGCAAAGGTGACAACCGCGGCCAAGCCAACACGAAAGCCAGGTATCAAGGATAGAGCCAGTTCAACTCTTCCCGTTCTACTATTCTCCGCAGTCTCATACGACTTAACCCCAGCGACAGCAAGCTTTCCTGATCAGCTCGATCGCTCAGCTGCCATCATCTCCATCAAAGACCCGCTAAGCTGAAGAGCTGCCGGTCGCCATCTCAAGAAACCAAAACTCGCCGATTATCAGTCGTAGAATCCAGAAACTCAAAATGTCTGGCAAACTCGACCAGTCTCTTGATGAGATTCTCAGCACTCGCCGCTCATCGGCCCGCCGCGGACGCGGTCGCCGTGTCCCAACTACGGGCAAGACCAATGGTGTCGCTACCACTGCACCCGTTGGAGGAATCAAGAAAACAACCCGGCCAACAAGGACAAACGCAAAGACTACAGTTCCAACAGGACCAGCTAGTGGAAACGGCGAGAGTAAGATCATTGTGAGCAATTTGGTAAGATAACCGCTGAGTTGCACACTTGAATAGAATGCTAACATACATCTATACAGCCTCCCGATGTGAACGAGACCCAGATCAAGGTATGTTGAACGAGAGTCCATCAAGCCATATGGTTTTCATGGCCACCTTTTTTCGGAGTTTCGAACCTCGCGAACATCCTCGGGCGTCCGTGGAGAGCCCAGTGCATCTTTGCGCACATGTGTTTAGCAAGGCCTCACCCAGAACCACATTCCTCCCATAACTCTTGCTCGCTTATGTTAAGCTTGACGCAGAGTGTGGCGAGTCGAACGTTCGCCCTTATCGCCTAGTCACCAAGCTCTACTGTCGACTGGCTATCGTGTAGGCTTGGTCGGCTACGGTTGAGACAAGGGGGTGATGGCGCATGTTGTGGACTGCCTCGGTGTTTCCGTGACAGTGCTAAGGTTGAGCTTTTGCCTGTGGTTTCGAGCATCGGCGAGTGTAGCAGTGAGACAATACAGCTTAGCAAGAAACTCTTCGACACTTTTGCTGGGACCTTCGGTCGACCAAGAAGCTGGTCCGCTCCATGGACGGTCTCCATCTGCTCCGAGACCGTCTGGATCGCTCTGCAACACGCTGGAACGACGCCCGTTTGCCACAACGCCTTGTTCAGAACGGTTCTATGTACTTTAACGGATCACACAACTCCACCTGTGACATCGACGGCTACGTCCAGTGATAATGTTTCCTCGATGCACTTCCATCAGCACCGCGTGGAACTCAAGGAGCAGACTCCAAATTCGAGCAGGCTTTGGGTCCTACACGCTACGTCTCAACCGAGGGATGCGAAGTCTTTAGCAATCCCGAGACCGTTTCACACTTCTGGGTTTCGTTGGCAAAATCGTCTTCGCAGTCTTTTTCAGAACTCAGAGCATTGGGGGGGAAGCCCGCGGACACCGTTTCGGACAAATCGGTTGCAAGTGGCCCCTCTGCGACTACGGATCTTTCTGTTTTTGGCTCGGAATCCTCCCCGTTCAAGGCGTACTAACCCTACTAATATGGTCTCACTGCTCGCTCGCTGATGTTCTGGACATGAGGATTCTCCTGGCTTCTGCGATTACGCTCGAGAACTCTCATCTATGCGCGCGCGAGGGTCTTGTACTTTACCAGTGTTGCATATAACCCAATGCCTGCTTCTATCGAACTACCCGGCAGACGAGTGGACTAATACGATTCACCCTTTTTCTGATATAGGAATATTTTGTCAAATCTGTCGGTCCAGTCAAGAGAGTCACCCTCACGTACGGTCCAAACGGTGCCAGTCGGGGCATTGCAACTATCATTTTCAGCAAACCTGGTGGTGCCAACCAAGCAGCTACCGAGCTTAATGGCCTTCTTGTCGACAAGAGACCTATGAAGGTGTGTTTCACATCCGTGGGCGGCTTTTCAACGTTATCTAACTTGGAATAAGATTGAGGTGGTTGTTGATGCATCCCGAGCTCCCCCTCCAGCTCCCGTAAAGGCTCTTAGCGAGCGGATTGCGTATGTCACCTTGCAATAAGTGAATGGTGAAGCTTGGCTGACATCGTATAAGACAACCCAAGGCTCAGCCAAAACCCGCTACTGCCACCAAAACTACGGCCAGCACTGCTTCAGCTCGTGGTGGACGTGGCCGTGGGCGTGCCGGTCGTCGTGGACGTAATGCTGGTCGTCCAAAGGCAAAGACTGCCGAAGAGCTGGATGCGGAGATGGTAGATTATTTTGACGCCAACGCTGCCAACGGTACTACTTCTGGAGTCGATGCGGGTGCCGTGACCAACGGAGCTGTCCAGCCTGCTGCTACCAATGGCGGAGAGGACCTTGGCATGGATGAGATTTCTGTAAGCACAAGGTCACAATCTAGGCTGTTCTTTACACTGACATTCACCGCTTAGTGAGCGTTACGTATGCGCCTTTTGGCGAGATTGAAGCATGGCTACGCATGGTTTGGCGGTCGAATCAAGCGCCTGGTTGATTGCTCACAAATGGCTCCCACGTCTTGTCTCCTCTTCTCCTTTGGCTTGTAACTCTACGTGCACTTGCTCGGTACGATGATTTTCAGTTGTTGTTTCTCTCTTAGATCCTCTTGTTGGTAGGATGCGATAGGGCTTATTGTTGGCTCTCGGATGCGGTTTCTTTACAACAACATGTGTTTAACAGAATGTCTCAGACGTGGCCAAGGAATGCAACTTAACAAGATTCACGTCCAAAGGTCTATTTGTCTGACAACCTCCAGCTTGGTACAGAATCGCAATTGCACTCGCCCACCGTGCTACTGCCCGAGACCTTGACTACTACGATGATCATGAAGCTTCTTTGTTTGGTAACCCTCGAGGCAAGGGCAGCCAATGCGCTGTCCAGAACTTGGAATGAGTCAGCTCTAGGCTTTGCCAGGGACCACTATTTAGAATTGTGTATATTCTTTAATGATACTGTTAGGTTTCCATACGCGACCTTCTTTCGCAATGGTTACCATACAAGGGTATTCGCAAGGCTGCGAATGGAGGCTCTGCAAAGGTGGGGGGCTATTTTCAGCTTCGGATCTTACTACGCTCTTGTCCCGACTGTGGTGACGTGGAGTAGAGTGTCCACCTTTACAGTGGCGAAACTGTGCAACTTCTTGATACTGACTTTGAATGCGCCTTGGTCTCCCGAGCCTACATTATGGTAGATGAACCATTCAGTGGCAGAATACATACATGAGAGTCTGACAACAAGCTTAGAGCGACGTTACGAGGAACTTCCTACGAGTCCTACGCCCCGCAGAAGATGATGATGTCGCAACACTTGACCTGGAGTGAGTTTCATGCCCTTATACCCGTTCCCATTGTCTGGGTAGTCGCTGACCCATCACAGTATTGTCGGTGTGCACGGCTTGAACCCTTTCAGTAGTAACAGCAATGCAATCACTACATGGACCGCCGACAATGGCAAAATGTGGCTCGCAGATCCCGAATTTCTTCCATCGAAGATACCTAATGCTCGTATCATGGTCTTTGGCTACAACTCTAATCCAGCATTCTCGTCATCCACAGCGGGAGTTGATGATCAGGCCAAAAGCATGCTGTTTAGACTTCGATTGCTCCGTGAAGACTGCCCCGCAAGACCAATCATATTCATCTGCCACAGCTTGGGCGGTTTACTGGTCAAAAGAGTATGGCGCTTCAAACCCTATCTGCAGACACGCAACTGACATGTGTAAGGCAATGGTCATTGCATGGAACAATGATGTCGACAAGTCTATATACTCGGCAACTTTCGGTATTGTTTTCTTCGGTACCCCCCATCATGGAGGCAATAAAGCGGGCCTTGGAGAAATAGCAGCTTCGATTGCAAGAACGCTGAGCGGAAAGCCATCAAATTCCTTTATGACCGCGCTGAATGGGAATTCATTCTTTGCCGAAGGCCATCATAACGACTTCCTGCAGCGGGCAAAAGACTTTACCTTCCTTACTTTCAACGAAGGTAATCCGAAGTTCGGCCATATGGTAAGCCTTCGGTGGCAAACCTTCTTACCAACGCAAAGAACGGATAATTCGATGCTGAAATTTTGACAGGTCGTTGAGCGGAAGAATGGGGTGATGGGCTTGCCTGATGAGTGCGAGCCGAAGATACCCATGGATGCCGATCATAACGGTATCTGCAGGTTTCAAAACCCGAAGGGAGATGACTTTGATATAGTTGGGAGAAGTATTCAGAGTATGGCCCGTGAGGCCATTCAAAGTTCTTCCAGCCCCGGTCAGTGAGTTGAAGACTTATACCACAACCGTAAACTGTCTGACTCTCTTCAGTACGTCGTCATCCTCAAACTAACCATAACACCTTCCCCTCGTCAACAATAGGCAACTCAATATCACCGCATTTTGTTGAACGTCCGGAACTGTTAAGCAGATTAGGCAGGATACTCTCATCGCATATACCAGATCACAATGGGCCTTGCATTGCTCTGTTGCATGGTCTTCCGGGTTCGGGCAAAACGCAGCTCGTGCGGAGTTTTTCTAAAAGATGGTTACGGCTCGGCAAAGCAATTTACTGGCTCGATGCCTCATCCATGGAGACCCTCACGGCATCGTTCAACAATTTCGCAATTGAAGCCAATCTACAGCAGAGTAAATCTAGTCCGGATGCTCCAAACCCAACCGTCCGTGCTGTGTGCAAGTATGTGCTAGACTATCCAGAAGAGTGGCTCTTCGTGTTTGACAACTACGACCTCCCGGACCAGGATCGGTATGATCTTACACAATATTTTCCTTGGTCAGCAAAGGGAAACATTATCGTGACTAGCCGGACTAAAGATGTTGCTGGAGAGATTGGTGGAGATTCTCAGCAGCATGGCAACTGCCTCGAAGTAGGACCAATGTCAGAAGAGGAAGCCATCATTCTGCTAGAGAAGTCTGCTGCTCTGCCAGTAACACTCGACGGGCTGTCTTTAACTGAAGTCACCGCATTGAAACGGCGCATCGCCGTTGAGCTCTTGTGCGGTCTGCCACTTGCAATTGCCCAAGCAGGTGCCTACCTAAGGAACAACCGAGTTCCGGAAAGACTCCCTCTAAATCAACGGCTACAGAGATATTGCACGGTGTACCAGAAGCATGAAGCGAAAATGTTGGATGGAGAAGGAGGGACAAGAGTCAAGCAGTATGGAAAGACCGTCATCGCTACATGGGATATGTCGTTCCAGGTTATCTACAGGGAAAATCGAGCGGCTGCCGAGCTATTGTTACTCCTTGGGCTTTACCACCATTCTGACATTCCTCTAGAGTTATTCGAGATCGGTCAATCAAGTGTCCAACTACTCTGGGAGCAAGATGAGATTGATCTTTCGCAAGAGCCTTATGTCTGGATTCAAGGCCTGTTCCTAGAGAACGAAGATACTGGCTGGGATCGTACGCATTTCGACCACGCACTCGGTCTCCTCAAAAGTTATGCTCTTCTGCATGTGCATAATGATGCTTTCTTGAGTGTTCACCCCTTGGTACATACCTGGGCCCGTGTAGGGGAATACGGACATCAAACAACTGGATTACATGCTCGAGCTCACCTTGCCCTCGCCATGATATCTAAGACTCATTCTTCCAAGCTTGATCGATTTTCCGACGTCCATGAGTCATTACGGAGACACTATCACAACCACGTTTTACACTGTGTGCGCCATTCATGTAATCTCACTACTTTGTTAGATGCGTCCCATACACCAATCGTCGCCGGAGAGTCGCTACTTGCACTGTCCATTATGTTGAGAGTTGCGGAGAAGAGCGAGCGATTACACACGAAACTTATCACTTTAGCGCTAGGAAATAGCAGTCAGCGCTCTGGTCTGAATAACTTCACCACCTTGATGGTTCTCCTGAAAGTACTTCTAGATGTTCGAGTTCTGTATCCGAACTGTGATTTGGACTTTGAGCGACTCATAGACTTTCCTACCAAACTGCTTGCCAATGCCGCAGCTTCGAATCCGACCGACAAGGAACCGAGTCAGTGGGCTTTGCTTCTAGCGAATGTCAGCTGTTTGATGTCGTTGGGAAAGCACGCAGAGTGTGGGGAAGCTGTTCAGGAAGCACTGAGTTACATCAATCGGCACAAACAAGAACTGAGCACGTATGACTATCTAAGCAGCAAGACAGTTGTATTGTTGGCAGCCATGAGCTTAAAACACCTGTCACCTGGGAACGTGTTGGCTACTGTAGATGGGCACTTAATGGAAATCCAAAAGGAACTCGGCAAACACCATCAACTTACTGTACTATTGACAGTCAATAAAGCCAAAATCCTTCGCAAATGCGGCAAAGTGTCCGAGGCGCGAACGGCTTATCAGGAAGCGCTCAGAACCTGCGAGGAACTTGGGGACGAATTCGACGATTTATATGAAGAAGGATATTTTGAACTGCAACTGTGTTTGACTGGGGACAGCGAGGAAATTCGGCGTCTAAAAGCAGAAGATTTGCAAGCAAAGCTCGCGCTTGTAGAGAAGCAGCCTGGACAGTTCGACGAAGAGAACCTGAGACGGAGAAGAGTAGACGCGTTCTTCGAGCTTCAGTCTGAGTTTCGAAGAAAGTTTCTGATTTTCACGGATGCTGCTCCTGAAGTTGTGCCCTCTCTATGGTCTTCCTTTATTCAACTATTGATTGCACATCGAGCCTCAGAGCAACCTGATCAGGTAGCACAAATCTGGGCCAAAGCTGTCAACGAAGCTGCTGTTGAACAATCTTCAAACAAAGTTCTCCCCGACTTCATCACCTCCTTTCGTTTCGCCAGTGAAGCTGCTAAACGGCAGGGCTATAATCACTATAGCAATCTTTTAGAACAGTCCGCCACAGACCTTGAGACACTAAGCTTCAACCTTACCACCAAGATGTCAGTGGAAGATCAATTGTGCCAGCTTAGGGGAGTTTGGAACTGCCTTGAGTCACTTCACGAAAAGGCTGAAACAGTTGCCACATCTGACGGAGGGTGTGAGATTGAAAGTGAATTATGTCAACGCATTCTAGCGGCAGATCGGTCCTTCCAGCCTACGCTCCTCTTGCTTACAGCAATTTATATCGAGTGGTTGGTGATGCTGGACAAAACATTGACTATTAGCCCTATCAGTCACCGTTTATTTGAGCGATTCACAACTCTCATATCTCAGCGGTTCGGTAGGTTTCATCTAGTGACGTTAAAATCAATGATGTCCCTGGCTGTTATATCGAGATTGTCTGGTCAGAAATCAATTGCTATCAAGATCGAACATGGGCTGGTTGCGAGGAGTCTAGCGGCTGGAAAGAAAGAATACTGCTTCGAGATTCTCAAGAACCAAGCGGTCTTAAACCTCGCTCATAAGCCAGCATTGTCATCGTTGCAGGCCATAGAACTCACACTCGCAGGGGAATTATTGGAAAAGCTGATGATCGAATACAAAAGACGAAAATGGTATGCCGAGGCACTTCGAATCTACGGGATACAAGTAAAGCGATGTACGGCCTGGTATGGTATCGTAGCTGAACAAACAGTCAGATACCTTCGTTTCGCCGTGGAACTCTATGGGCGTTTGGAACAAGAGGACAAGGTGCACGCCGTCCTTGCTGACATGCGAAAAGCATTTGAGCTTGGAGATGATGAAATGAAAGCCACAGTCGTCCGTCAGGTGTTCTCTATCGGCCAGTGGTGCCACAGACATCAACTCTTCATTGCAGCCGTCCTAATCCTTCAGTGGATGTTGACGCTAGCCGGGAATTTCCAATCAACTCTTGCAGAGCTACGAAGGCTCGCAGATGCAACTGGTAGTGATTATCTGGCACAGAGGTACATGTTTATCAAATCTGTGATCCAAGAAGAACTTATTAGGAGAGATTCGACAACCCAACCAGCTAGCTCCGAAGGCCAGGATTCACAAATCCAAGATCCCACTCAAGGCGAGCCAGCTGAGCAAAGTGAAACGCCAGAGGTGGAAGATGTCAGCACTTCAGAAATTCCATTAAACGTAGAACGTAATGATCCCGCTAATCTACCAACCGAGGAACACTCAGAAGAAGCAGTGCCTTCTCCGGACCCTTCGCGCCCTTCCCGGTCGAGGCGGACTTTGCGCAATCTGATACCGCACAGGAAGAAAAAAGGCGATGGTCTTGAGTAAGACTACTTAGAAAGAATCGTGGCGTAATCCACTCTTATGACGAAGGCAGAAATCTCGTCCGGTGTTCAAAAAAGGTCTGGGTGTCGATTTCAGACGTTGAAGATGCGGCAGACAGGCTATGATACTTTGGTCGGATGGAGCCTTCGAACTTCAGCCACAACGGGGAGTGGGTGTGAGCTATGCTTGCATCGACTACCCAATCCCAACAAGACTCGTTACTTCCAGGACAGATCTGTGCTTCATGCTCTTATGGCAGCATTTGATCTCGAGTCAACTGAGTAAGACTGAGGTCCGCTTCTCGAAGCTTGATCCCAGCTAACGAGCAGACTTCTTCTTGATATGCAAGATCTCCTCTTAGAGGTCTCTGGCGGAGTTCGGTAGCAATGTCATTGCCGTATATGGCTGGCTTGGATAGATGTACGAAATACTCCGTGAGTTAGTTTGTTCGCGATTTACGCAGGTCCATGGTGCACGTAGACGACAAGGGATTAGTGATCCCAAGCTTCTCATGTCACAAACTCACACTCAATCCGAAAGAGCTCTGTATTTCTGCCTAGACTGTACTCGAAGCTCGAAACCTTCTCATCCCTACCTCCTCCAACCGCCTCCTCAACCACACCTCTCACGGCCGAGTCCCTCTGAACCTCCACGAACTAGGCACCTCAGCAAATATGCCTGTACCCCCTCGCATCGCAGAACTCCCTTCCAGCTCCCATGCATCTATGTCTGACCTCTCCACCCAGCGATGAAGTTATCGACCTTACAAGAGCACCATAAACATACCTACCTCAAAGAAAACGCGTCAATGCCTAGGCACTCATCCATTGAATCATTCCGCGCTCCCCGTATTCCACGACACCTTCATCAGCCGCTCTCCCCACCGTACTCTTCGCTGCGGTCAGACTGGGAAGTATCGTTGGTGATGTGCCGGAACCCGTCGCGGACACGGACTCCGATCCACCTCGTCTCTCAACATACGTGTTCTTCTCATCTGTCCTCTCCTCTCTCTCATCTCCCTGCACCGCACAGCACCGCACCACACCGCACCACACCAACGGCTTCAACTGCAACGCTCCTATCTCATATCACCTCACCTCACCTCTACCTGCCATCGGCATGTATCAGTGGTTCTTCCAGTTCTAGTAAATTATGCCATGGCCAAAGCACGATGGGATAGGTCTGAGTCTATAGGTATGTACAAGGTGCAGTTTAGTGAAGCTGGGCCGAGAGGATCGAGAGAAAGTGCGGGCGGGATAAGCGGGACGGAAAATCGGAGTTGGAGATGGAGATTGCGTTTTCCGCTGGGTGGGGGAGGTACGGTAAGGGGATGCCGTGCTGTGGGTGTATGCTATGCGGGATGAAACAGATGGACGGAGGGCTGTTCGGATGGTCTTTCTCGACGTATGTAGGGTCTTGCGAGACGGAGGAGAGACAGGTTTCCGGTTGGTTTCATTTCCTCTGGTCTGATTATTGGAGTATCGTGTGATAACGAGGCTGAGACTGAGGGAAGATGAAGGTCTATAGTGGGGATGTAGTCGTATACAGGTACAGTTGGAACTGGTGGGGTGTATACTTGCTTCGGCGGTCACGAGGAGGATTAACGGCATGTGGATTAGAGCACGTAGGGACTTGAATTCGCGACTTGCAGCTCACAGCTCGCGGCTCGAGTAGTTTTTGGTTGGTTGGAAAGGTAGATACAGATGCCAAATACGGCCAAGCGTAGGATGAAAGAGCAAGAAGCTAAGGGAACGCCATCGCTGGTGCAGAAGATCCAACCCATACTCAAAGCTAAAGTGGAGGCGTGGAAGTGGGAAGTGTCGTCACTTTGACTACCACACTTTTGATGATGAAGGTGAAGTGTAGCGAGTAGTTGTGGAGATGGAGATGGAGAATGCCAAGGGTCGTCGTAAGGTCATTAATAGTTTTGGATGGAGAGAAAAGGACGAGAAGGTAATAGAGGATAATCGAAGGCAGGCCCTTGCTTGTTTGCTTTGGTGTGAGAAAATATGAATTTTTGATCCGTTCTGGTTGGAAATTCTGGGTTGCCCTCTCTTTCAAATTATTGGGTGATATTGCCCCAGAAACACTGACATATTCATTTGTTGCCGGACAGGGACCGGACAAGTCTAAAAGTACAGCGGCGGCAAACTCTCATACGGTGAAGGCGTGTTCGCAACCGTGCCCAACGGGGGAGATTTTGCGTTGTTTCGGCCTCGACTGGTACTTCGCATACGTTCCGTGAAATTCTTCATCTTGGTGCCGATATTCTCGTTGACGCTGCGACCTCGTCGGTGACTGGGGGATGTCTGAGTGTTGGGTAGAACGTCACACTCGACCATGGTGGCTGGGACGTCAACGATAGGCGTACCGCTTCTAGATTGGCCCTCGATTCCAATATTGATCACGCCGACGCCGCTACCGCTGCTCACGGAACTGGAGTGGGTGTGATTGGGAAAAAATAAGGTTGGTGGTGGTGGAGGCGGAGGGGGCGGCGGCGACGACAAATGCTGCAGCTCTGGCAGCAGTGGAGGTGGCTGAGGTGGCGGCGGTGGCGGCGGTACCGTCTCTAGTGTTTCTTCTATGCTGACTGTTATAGGTGCTCCGTATGCGAGAGCTCCTGGCTGTGCTTCACTAGCCATCACTCTTCGACGGTCGTTGCCAGGCGATTTGTTTCGTCGTCTACTGCTCGGAGGAAGCGTATGCTGGAATGCAGGATGCATGGGCAGCCCGGCTGGAAGAGGTTGGTAGCCGGGAGAGACAGCCGAACGTTGCTCTGGGATCGGAGCGGATATAGAACGTGGTGGAGGGCGGAAGTTCTGCCTAAGATAATAATCCTCGGCCTGAAGTACAGCACCATCTGGTATCGGAGGAACTGCCGGTATGGCATGTTGTTCGTTTTGATCTATATTCGTGTACCTCGGATGGCGCATTGCTCTTGGCGTTGTTGGAAGACCAAAAGGCACGTTGATGACGTGGGAGTTAGAGTTGGGCTTCGTAGTCTCAATATCCTCTGGCGACCCAGTAAGGTCCATCACCATTGCTTGGTCGTTGTCGGCAGAACCCCAGGAGGTCGGCTTCTCGTACTCAGTGCGGGAGCGGCGACCCATAGGAGGTCTGTCATTAGTCAACTCGGCAGGATGTGGAATGACTGGTGTGTATGATCGGTTAGCAAGGGATATCCGACGAGCTTCTAATTCTTTGGCGGCCATCTCCTTCTTCAAGGTTCGTTCAAGTTTAGTCACATCCAAGTCACTAGATATTTCTCCCATCGTCTGCTGGTCGGTCGCCTTTTGCCTCTTGTGGTCTGGTACTTGTTCACCGGAAAGACGCTGGAAACTATCAGCTCTGTCTCTGGCCTTCCGACTCAGTGATCTATCCTGCGGTCGCCTCCGGTCAGGAGATTCTGCCCGGCGGGTACCCGTGCCTCGTTCGTTTGGTCGTCTACTTGAGCTTCTTTGTCGAGACCGAAGCCGTTGACGGTTAGCGGCCGACGCCTTCAAGCTACTCTCATCGTCCTCGCTCTTCTCCCAAAAACGTGCATGAGGTGACATTGGCATTGGTGAGGTGGGTGAACGCAAGCCGAATCCATCAGGCTTTGTTCTACTTCGGGCGCGACCGCCCTTCTCCGACCGGCCATCAGGGCTTCCTTTTCGACTAGTGGTTTTGCTCCCACCTTTTGTTTCATATTTATCTCTCGCTCGAGCAGTCAAGTGACGTTCCGAGGATTCATTGCGCACAGGCCGGCGAGAGTGCTCAGACGGCTTAGTTTCTCCTCGAGTTTTGGAACTACCATGCCGCGGACGAGTTCTGCTGTGGTCTCCATTGACCTCAAGCTCAGGCGATTGAACCCGATAATACCTCTCATCGCTCGCGATGTCGGTACTAACGGTGTACGCTTGGAGGTCATCTGGAGACATTGGTATTGGAGAAGAGGGTGAACGCTTGGCTGGCCGGATGTACCGGTAATCGGCCCGCCCACGATCTCGTGAAGGTTCCCGGTGCCTGTTCTTGCTCCGCGCACGACCGGTATAGTCAGACTCAGAGCCCAAACCACGTTCACGGCTTTCCTGACGGCGCCTGCTATCCCCGCGCTGCTTTCGTGAATGGTAATTAGCCTCTTCCAGACTGCTAATGTATTGGTCAATACTTCGACCCCCGTAGAGAGGGCTTTTGATTGACTTCTGACTGTTGCTGGTAAGAGGCGGGCTTCGCGCATCATCCCGTGTCTGAAGGCTCTCTGGTAGACTAATACCGGTACGTAAGGATGAAAGCGTATTGGATCTTCGATGCCCCGAACGTGCCGAAGATAATCCACTTGCAGATGAAGGATGGTCTCCAGCGATGATTGATTCCATTGGTGGCCACTGGATCTGAAGCCCATCGGGCTTGCGATCACGAGATCCATTACGACTCCGCGATTCTACCTTCAGAGCTGTGAATGTACCTTGCGCAGGCGCTGGCAACTGCTGGATCTTCAACGCTGTAGTCGGGACAGCCGTCATCGGAGTCTGCTTTGGAGTTTCCTTTCCAGGCTCATATCTTGCGGAGCTCAACAACAGAATCGGTTCCTCCTGCTCACCATCACCAGCCTTTTGTTCCTGGGCATGCGCTGCTAAGCGTTGATCTTTCTCCTTGTCTGAACCGGAATCAACAGGTGTAGGGAGGGGGTCTGGGACGCCAAAAGGCTGAGGCGTCGTAACGTCAATAGGCGTTTCCCCGATTGAGGGAAGGCGACTTCTGACCCATCCACCAGGGGTCATCGTCTTTGCTGAGAGGGTACTATTCAGGTTCCGTGAATGGCCTTTCAAGGGCCCACCAGGTGTTCCGCCAGGTGTTACCGCTGACTCTGCGATTGGCGTGACACCTGGAGCGTTGGTGGGTGTGCGATCATCGGAAATCAACCCTGGGAATTTATATTGGTCGGTGGCTGACGCCCCGAATGAGGTGATCAACTTCAGGGCTGAGTTCTTCGCGGTCATACGATTCGGGCCACTCGGCTTGATGCTTGGCGGAGACAGTGGCGGACTGAGGATTCGTGGTACACTCTGCGCTTGCCGTGCAAAAGTAGTCGCGCTTGGTGCCGCTGGTGATGTCCACGGCTCTGATGGCTCAACGCCGGTGCATGAAAAGCACCGGATTGCAAGCTGTTGCTGAGAGTTTGCCACGACGAACTCACCCCATTTACGCACCAAATGTGATTGACGCTGCCAGTCGGAGGGGTAGACCAGGCATGTGAGAAGGATGGCTTCCATAAAGTAGTTTCGAGAAACGTACACTTCCACGGCGTCGTTATGATCGCCAAGTCCGAGAAGAATCGTGACCGATGCATGGACATCGCCTTTTGCCAGCAGGCGTTGCACAAATGCTTGACCTACTTTCTTTGTGGAAGCTTGCCCGCCGATTTGACTGAGCGCGAGTAACATCCAATCTGAGGAGCTCATCGAATTAGACCCCTCCATTGAGACCATCATGTCCGCGTTGACATCGCCCAACCACTTCGAAAGTAACACGAAACTAGGCGATCCAGGGGCATGGTGGCACAGTTCGTCATGGATCAGGTCTTCGATATCATGGTCCCAGCCGAAGACTACGCTAAGGATCTGTTTCCGAAGGCCGTCAGGTGTAAGATGGTCTTGATCAACCGCGTGTGATTGCTTGAAAGGCACCTCGCTCAGTCGCGCCCGTGTGTACGGGAAGAGGTCGACCGGAGCGTTGCCATGTTCAGGACTCCTGAGTACTTCTTGCCGCAATCGTGAGCCCTTCCTCCGAGAGCGATGCTGCGACGAAGCCATTGAAGACGCTATCGACGAAGATATTGACGATCCCGACGGCCGAGCCGCCGAAGGACCACTAAGCATGCTTTCTCGGCTGGACGCAACAGATGTGCCATAGGAGAATGTTGTTCCGCTACTGAGTGCCTTCGAGCTTACCGATCTGTTTGAGCTATAAGGATCGAAGCCACTAGAAGCGTATGAGCTGAGAGAGCCGGACCTACTCCGACCGGTCGAGGAAACCGGACTGGATGCTTCAACTCGGTTTCGACGCGCTGTTTCAATGGCGTTCATCTCGTATGTCGTCCTTTGTAAAGGCGACATCGGGATGCTTTCCCCCTCACTCTCAGATTCCTGCCGTAAAGGCATGAAGGGCGCGGTAGTCATATTGGTGAGTACCGGTTGCTGCTTTTGCACTGCGACATCCACCGGAGGTGTTGGAGGCGGTATTATAGGGGGAAGGTGTACGTTTGCAACCATTGCCGGCGAATTCAGGTCATATTGTTGGACGGTATGGTTGGGGCCAAGAGTGAACAGAGCTGCGGTGGGACCGTAGCTGGCCAGTGCCCTCACACCACTGACGGTTTGTATCGTCTCATAGCTGACGGTCTTTGTCCTCACATCCCATGCCCAAGTTTCCCTATGTAACGTGCAAGTTAAATTAAACAATCATCCACTTATCGTGAATCCCTGATCGTGCAGGGCTACCAAGGCAGGGGTCCACATACCCTTCAGAATACTGGACAATCCTTCCGTTCTTCGACCAAGCCAGCCAGTTGGGACCGGGCTGATAGTTTTCAGATCGTTTTAAGACGCGGATCACCTTAGGAATATCAGAAGTAGGAGGTTTGGCCACGCTCCAAACCCTAAGGTCTCCGTCCGAAGACTGGGTCGCCAACATGTCTGACTTTTGTTTTGATGAGGACGCATGCCAGGCTAAGGTCACTATCGGCGATGGTGCACGTGCTGTTGTTAAAGTATGTAGTATCGTGAAGGAGGGTTGAAGGGCTGCGATGAGGATGGAACCGTTCATATACCTGCAGTTGGGTTTAGCGCAATTAAAGCAATCTCTATGATCGATGCATACCCAACTGCATATGACCGGCAATCAGACGCTGGGGCAAGAGCGGTGATGGGATCAAAGATTGTTCTCGCAGATATATGCTCTGATGTGGACGGTTCGAAGAGGATGATGTTGCCCTGCCCATTTCCTACAATGCTGTCAGCTTGGGCTAGACCATAAGAAGCCGAATATATGCATACCAAAGGCAACATTGCCATTCCTCATCCACGCCGCAACCAGTATCTGCTCGTAAGAAGCGAACCGAGCAATTTCGTCACCGGTGAAAAGGTCCCAAACAATCGCCGTTTGCCCAGCATCATAACTGACCACCAAACGTCCGGCACCTTGCTCGCTAACATTGTCCACCGAGATCAACAGGATCTGCTCTTGATGTCGTTGAAACTTCCGATCAATTGCCAAAGTATCATGGTGTAGACACATGACCTCTGAGCCCTGAGCGTACAGGAAAGTTGACGCCGTCGCGGCGCATGGCTCGAAGTCGCTCCCCGTCTCCATCGCGCGAACGCTGACCGGCGACGGCGACTTCAACGAGGGTCGCGATCCCTGGGAGGTGGAGCGATGCCTCGCCAGCTGTCCGGCGGACATTTCGATCTGAAGCCGAATTGCTGCGATCGGTCACTCGATCAGTCGATGGTCGAATTGGCATTGCGATAACAGAGTAGGAGAAAAACCGTCGACTCACCGTGCCGTTTCGCTTGATAGCCTACCTGCAGATGCAGGAGGCAGAGTTTCCACTATCAGATTCGGTACTCGTACGACGTTGGGTACGGAATATGTGTTCTGGTAGCCTCGTCTGAAACAAAGAGGGAAGGTCCACACTTCGCGGCTAACGACAGTCTACCATATGCAAGATGGCGCCCTGGGGAACAAAACGGATGGGAGGGTGTGTGGGACAAAGATGGAGGGTAGGGACAGCTCCTTTGCGATAGAGAGAGTGGCAAAAAGGGGAGAAAGCTAGAATACTGAGAGGAAGGAAAGATAATTCTGGCCGTTGCAGTCAGAGAGCGACAAGTCTTCCGAATATTGGATCGCACCCAATAGTAGCAAAGATGTCAGCGAAAGGGACGTTGGCGCTTCGGGCTTGGAGTGAGCAAGCATGCCATTCCGAGGAATCGGCCCCTAATGCAGAATGGTTTTGATCTGCAATTCCGGGTCCAGAGCAGCGAGAGGACCACCCTCACCGTCAGGCATGCGCGCGTAACAGTTACGGTCGAAGAGCATCTCTGAAGCTCACCATCCAGCTTAAAGCGAACGACTGGATGGATGAAGGGAGGCTATCTAGCTAGCTTCCCCAACCCTTCTGATGCTACCTTACGGCCTGGTCCTGCCCAGAGAAGAGCCAAAGCCACAGGGCAGGCACACTGGTAGCTTCGCATGGCCTGGCATGGCATGGCATGGATGGCATGCGGTGCACCGAATGGTGTGTCTGTATCAGTAGGTACCCTTCCTGAGTGGAAGACACAACAATAATGATGACCTTGTATGGATCGGGTTTCAAGAAGTGAAAAAGGTATTGTTAACTTAGTCCACGCTTAATGGATCAGATGCGTAGGAGTGAGGAAAGCTAGACATGGATCTGCCGACGATGTGGCCGCTCTCTCAGCCGCTGACGGCCCGAGATTGGACGACCCGTTAGGTCGCTTCTGCGGCGTGCATATGCCGTTGATTTTCCATCCGCCAATCAGTCAACGTATCACCACTTCTCCTCCAGGCCTGCTCACCACCATCACATTTCGAGTCGCTTGTATCCTCTCCGTCTTCTCGGTCTCGGTCTCTTTTCCCGCCGTGAAAAAGGCCAAGGAGAGCGCTTGTTTGAGATCTCATGACTGCAGAAGAGAAAGACCTTGCTCGGAGCGGTTCAGCACGAGTAATGAGTAACAGAAGTGCTCAACAGCCTTTACCCACGACCGGGCTGTGCTCTTCAAGAAATCGGAAAGATTTGCAGAGCGCTGCACGAGCTTTGGGTCGGATCCCGTCACGTTGCTTGGGAATTGCATCACTTATGCTGTACGAGTACGAGTAGTCTGTACTCTGTATGTGTATGTCCTGTTACATTACTCGGTACTGTCCTGTCCTGTACTGTACCTTGCACGAGCCCGAGGAGCTGCAGGACGAACGGGCATTCGGTTGCTCATCGGGTGCAGTCCACACAGTCGTACACATTATTACAACGTACTCGACACAACTGACTGGGAAGAACGGAACTATCAGTCAACTTGGAATGATTTCTAACAGATGTGGTTACACGACAGGACCGTTTGAGTCGTCTTGCGCCTTAACCGAGTATCACTTATATTCCATTTTTCCTTCCCCTTGGTCCATCTTCCCTCTCCCAATTCAACCTCCTAATAACAGAAATACGATAATAATAGTGCTGATATTCCCAGTATTCCTGAGAGATCATTATTAATTGCGCACTTGCGCATCAGTAGTTGAGTTTACGATCGCGGCCATGGTTCAGCGTAGTGAAAACAGGCATATAATTATGTTGACTAACAGACTTCCACCTTCACCGGCGCTGGCACCTGCATACAATAGTCCAAAGTGATAGCACTTGCGCATCGAATCCCGCCCGCTTCGGCCATGTCGGTGAGTCTGTGCTCCGTTCAACGATGGCTCGATGGATCACAGCTTTTCTGACCATCTCGGGAGTCGGGAGACCTGTCGTCTGCAGAACTGACCCTTTTCCTCGATCTCACAAAATATTGTTGACTAGACTAGGAAACTCAACTGTGAACAAATGATAATGATCCTTGGTTTAACAAATCTACACAACTTTCCTCTTGAGCGAATAGTACGACTGCACAACCACTCTAAGTTCAAGATGGCGGTATCTCTCGTCTTCCCACCTAAGAACGAGATATGAGTAATTTTCATTGGATGTCAGGGAGTAAAATTCATTGGTCAGAGGAAAATCACGATATGAGAACAATCGTTAGCTGATGAAATCCTTTTCCTGTCTATCGCCTTTAAAATTATCGCGTGAAGGTGTGGAGGTGGATCTGGGATTAGGCGCCAACACTAACAATCCTTCAACCATGGCCGCTTCCCTCCCTTGAACCTTCCCTTTTGATCACCAACTAGCCACGGACATCACGCGCTATGGAGCGCTCATCGCGCATGGGCCGAAGCCTTCTCCTCCTCTGCATGCTCGATAAAAGGACTGAAACTCAACGATCCACCGTATATGTAGGTTCCCAACAAACGCCAGTCACAATCACAGTGTAGGAGTCACCGGCCATAGTCAAGCGCGCACATCCTTCAACCATCAAGTTCTCCACCGCCGAATGGACCCTTTCCGCACGTCCCCTTTCCACCTGTCTTCCATACACAGGACAAAGACGCTCTGTTATCCTTGGTCGCTTGCCCGGCGCCAACTTAACTTGACCTTTATCGAGTACGAGACACCGTGATGTTTCTTCAGGCCTTCGCAGTCGGCGGGTGTAGGACTTGTGCTACCAGGTGTGCGGTAAACGCGCAAGACACGTCTAACTTGACCGAGGAAGGATAGTCAACGGATCGTGTGATTCGATGCAGGTTTGCTATGCTGCGTGATATCAGCACCACTGACGACCATGGAGAGAAAAATGGCAGCTGCCCAGGTGACTCACCATTCTACAATTTCGCAAGCATCACGTGAACCCCCTCACGGCCACTCACTCCGGGCCCTCGACGATC
Organism: Acarospora socialis; assembly: GCA_025617375.2. NCBI lineage: Eukaryota > Fungi > Ascomycota > Lecanoromycetes > Acarosporales > Acarosporaceae > Acarospora > Acarospora socialis. The sequence goes on along the minus strand of JAMYGW020000010.1, from coordinate 1,521,914 downwards.
GGCGTCATCGCTTTCGCACTCCCCCTCTGCTTTCGCGAGCTCCGCCTCCGCTTCCTCCTGGACGGATCGTTGGCCTGCGGCGCGTACAGCGGCGGCAGTGGCGCGGTCTCTTGGGCCCCCGCCCTGCCATCGTAGCCCATCGCGTGACGTGCCTGCGAGTAAGCAGCGTTGACGTGGGAGCGGTCGGTCTGTTCGAAGACGCTGGGGAACAGGTCGTCGTCGGAGATGAAGGCGCTGGGTTGGTCGTCGGGCGAGTGCGCGAGCGACGAGCGGTTCGGCCAGGATGGGAAGGCGCAGACGGGACTGCCGCCACCGAGGGACGTGCGGCGGGGGAAGAGGTCGAGGAGAGAGTTTGCGGGTGAGGGGGGTGGAGCGGCTGGGGAGGTGGAGATGGGGGAGGGCGGTGAGGTGCTGATGAACATGGTGAATGGTGACGATGAGGTTGGTGGTCAACGGTAGCAGCAGCGAAACAACAACAGTAGAGATGACAGTAGTATAGCAGTAGTATGTATATATCGCTAGATCACTTCTCTCTTGAAATAAAAGAAAATCTCCAGAAACCCTTCTCTCGAGAAAACGCACCGAATATAAATCCAGCCCTCCAGAGCCCCATGCCACACCCCCCCCGTGGTCCGCACCCCACTACCCCATACCACGCATGCATCGCGAGAGCCCAAAGATGCCATAAGACACAGTCATCAGTCATCAGTCATCCACCCAGTCAGAAACGAGCAAAACACCCACCGCCCCGCAACGCATCCTATCAGCGACCCCCAACCGTCCAGTCATCCAATCGTCGCATCTGGGCGGAGACGTGACATTTCAGGCGGTGAAGTGACCGCCTGGAACGGATCGTCGAATGGATTTTGTTCGCCGACAACGCAGGCGTGCAGCCTGGAGGGGACTACCTACCTTAGGGGGGGGGGACACTAAACTAACGGCCCGGCCGGGACGGAGAGCTGGCGAGACGAGACTGAGATGCGACGGAGGCCGGAGACGGAGAAGGGGCGGTGAGATTTGCAACTTCAGATCCATTCACTATTATTACTTGTATGACTTGTATTTCTACCCTTGGGATGCAGAAGCGTCCTCGTACACACACAGGTAGGTTACATTGTTTGGACTGTTATATGCTCACATGTGTGGTGGGCAGTCATATCGTAAGCCAGAGCATACAGTAAGTGTATGTATGTAATCTCACTCAGCCTCCCATTCGCATCACAGCATCCAGCCCTGAGACAGGACCTTAAGGAGTAACTTCGCCTACGTGTCCTCAAACTATGTGTACCTTAGATAAACGTAAAGTGTCCGTATCGAAAGGACCTCGACGACCACGATGTCGGACCGCACCGCCCTAACTCTGCGGATCGCGAACGCCCGTCCCGCTCGGTATGCCATCCCCGAGAGCGAAGAGCGAGCGAGCGAGCCAGCAGACGAGCCCAAGTTTTGCCCGACGAATCTCCAGCGGCGTGAAAGACGTGCTTCGATCGTGGGGCTTTGGGCTCTCTTATGTGTGCGATGGTGGAGGGCACCTTTTTCGATCCGTAGCTTTTTGGGTTCGTTCTTCGCGGCGGGCCGGCGGTAGTGTGGGTGTTGGGATTCTTGGAGGGTACTCGTAGGATACGGGCGTGGGGGCTACAATACGTTGCCTACCTTTATCCTCTCAGGGTGGGCGGGGTGATACAGTGGGCATACGGGTCTGCTTGCTCGTACCTTGTGATTTGTTGAGATGCTTTACTTGTAACTTCATGGGAGTGAGGTATCGATCATTGAAGATAGGAATCTCATTCCGTGAAGGGGAAGGGGGCGGTGGCAATCATCTGGGGGGCAGCTGGTTTCAGACAGCTGACTGATCGTGGGAATGTTAGGCTTGCTGATGAGGAAGCCTGATGATACCTCAGTCTTGAGGACACGTTGCTGTAACCTGTCGGTCGAATTATAGGGTAGCTTGGGTGTATGTTGTATGCACTTCAGGTGGACGTGTCAGATGCGGACGTGCATGCGTAAGGCAGTGAGGAGGCCACGGGGAACCCTGGTTGACAGTGGTTGCGGGGTCTACATAGTAGATGCTTTGGCTAACGGTAGTAATGCCACGATAGATTATCAGAACGTATTGGCCGAATCCAAGAGTTAGGGTGCCAAAAGGCGAAGGGTGCCCGGCTTGAAGATTCGCGCAAAAGGACCAACACTAGATTGTTGGAGATCAGCATCACAAGAGTTGTATCTAAAGATATATAACTAGATAAGACCGAAATGTATCTGTGCCCGATTAGCTCAGCGGTTAGAGCGAGAGGTAGGTCTCTCGTCGCTTGGACTTGCTCGACTCCGTCTCTAACGTGACCCTGCAGATTGCAGTTCTACTTCTACTATCTCTAGGTCCATCGTTCGAATCGGTGATCGGGCTCTCATCACGATTCGATTTTTTGGATTTTCCTTCCTTGTTAAAGTAAAGCTGAGTGCGTATCTAGAAAGCAGTAAGAGGGTTCGCTGTTATTCTTTCGTGGCACGCCCGCAGATTTTGGTAACTTACGGTCTTTGGACTGCTGTCCGTAACCCGGTGGGGCTTTACTTCGCGATAGGGCTACAGATGAGCAAGACAGCGCAATTCGAGTTCAAGGCAGCTTGTAGCTCGGAGGGAACCTCAGGATGCGCTCGGAGGATTGCTCAAGCATGCTCAGGCTCCAACAAGGCAGCTCTGGTATCAGATACTGTCAGCGTTGAGTAATGTAGGTATAGAGGGTACAGCTCCCCCCTGGGTACGGTATGTGAGATTGCATGCTATCGCCCTCACACTCGTGTAGAGACTACGTACTACCCCGGGATGACCTGTCTTTGTTGTGGAGCAAAGGATGATGCTTTAATCTCCCAGTCCGCAGTCTGTGAAGTGTTTGGCTTGTGGACCAGTACAAGAGTGCCGCACAGGCTGCCTGGAGGTAATGGAGTGGCAAATGGACTCACACGACGGACTCCAGTTGTCATAATTAAGAGTCGCACTTGCCCATCCCTACTCATTCATGGCTATGCCTACTGACATCAGCAGCAGCAACGGGTGAAAGAGTTTTCCATTTGTCGGAGCAATTTGAACGATATCTAAAATTCACCACCCCTCCTTTCCCTCTCGACCCTCTCGTCAAAAGCCCTCTGTGCTTCGTCCTTGGCCGATTGACTTTCCCGTTCCGTCGCCGAGGACGCAAACCTTTCCTCCAGCGTCTGCTTCGGCCGCCTTACGATTCTGGATCCTCTCACCGCGTTCCGCGATGGCCGCGATGGAGGAGCTGAAACCGCCTCCTGGCGGATACGTTCCCATGCGCTGCCAGTAGCCGCCGAGTCGGAATCGGAAGCATAAGCAGAGTCCATGAAGGTGCCTTCGCCGCCCGTTGGACTCGCGTCGTCGTCGTCGAAACTCCGCGGTTGGCGCTCGACTTTCTCGATGCGGAACGTCGAGGCGGTGGTTTCGGTCGGGCTAGATCTGGGGTTGGGGCGTTGTCTGGCTTCTTGTTTTCTCATTTGCCGATCCGTAAGCACGCTTCCTTCGTTCATAGCCAGGCTTCTGCCTTGCTCTGCCGCGGCATTCGCATCGTAGGAGTCGTATGTATCGCCGGAGCTGGGGCTCGCGTCATCCTCGTATGTGCTGGGTGTCCTGGCTAGAGGAGCATCGTCAGCTCCGATGGCAGCTCTATGGTTTTTCCACAACTCACTCGCGCTCCTGGTCCCCTGCCCCGTCGGATCACGCCTCTGACCCGGCCGTTGGTTGCCAGGCGCGCCTGGAGGTGCAGCGGGTACCGCCTCCCGTACCCTCTCCCGCATCGCCCTGAGCACATCCTGCAACCTCGGATCCCGTTGCTCTCCCACGGCAGCCACGGTTGCAGCATAGGTACCGACCAACAGGCCACCTGTCCACATGCCGAACGTCCCGTAGGCGATAGCACGTAGCGCATGCCACATGATCTGCGCCTGTTTGCCTTGGAATTGAAACTTCAACAGGCTGAAGAAGTTTGGGTTGAATGTCTCGGGCTTGGGCTGCATGAACGGAAAGCGGTAGGTGGCGGCGGTGCGGTAAGCTTGGTAGCAACCGGCCGCTATACCGAGAGGCCGACCCCATGCGGCATAGGAAAGCATCTTCGCGCTCCAGTATGCCAGAGCTGTGGCTTCATCTTGTGTTGGAGGTCGCCCAAGGAGCTGGGCGGAGGCTTGGATCCGCGCGTTGATGGCTGAAGTGCAGTAGGCGTGCGTGTAGCCGAACAAAGGGCCAATGATAGGGGGTGGGGAGGGCAGATTCATAGGAATGAATTTATTGGAGGAGGTGGTTGTGCTGTAGGGGTCGGCGTCAGAGTCGGGGGTGTAGTCGGAGGTGAAGTCGGACGGGGTCGCTGTGCTGTCGTCGAGCACCATGGTGAGGTATGTCCGAGATCGATCTTCTTCACGGATTTTGCAATGGTAAGATAAAAGATGCTATAGATATTCTTCACTGAGTATTCTTTGTGATCGAAGGTGTAGTTAGGTGCGCGTTTGAACGCCCATCACACATTGCGGTATGTTTGGAGCTCTGTTGTTACGAAGTCAAGATAGTGACGTCGAGTGGGTGACCCACCAGGGTTGCATAAGGGTGTATAAGCCTTTCGCATAAAATCGGCTGCTCACCCTTGGATTATGTACTATGAGGCCTATATCAAGCATTTGTCAGTGCCTATACCTACAGGTGCTCAGATGTTCGTTTTGACATCGGTATCAAGTCCTACTACTAAGGGTCGAAGGTGGTGCACAAGTTAGATGTTTACCTTGCCCTGCTGTGAAGGTCCACCCTCGCTTCGCCCAATCTGGATAAGCTCTAACACGGTGAATCGCGAAAATTTTCGCTTGGCGCAGCTAAGCGAGCATCTATATATTCTTCGAAAAACCTCCAAAACTTTTTCTTCTTCAGTCGACTTTACTTGTACGTCCCTCTCCCCAAAACCTCAGCAACAACCACATTCTCTCCTCCTGTCACCATCTCTCCCCCGTCTTCAAGCACATCTGCTAACTACTCACTCCCTTCGCGAACAACAGCATAGAATCAATTCTATAGTAAACGTCCTCTTCTGAGCTCCTTACCAGAGCCACAGAATCTCCAACCTGGCTGATGATCGTTATATCCTCGACACCCTAGAGTGAAGCCTTATACTCTCGTCTTCCCATCATCTCATCGCTTCGGCAACGAGGGCCTTTCGGGGACTGAGCAGCTGAAGTGATGGCATGGTGGGTGAGAGTGGTGATGATCTCGACCCCGTCTTGTGCTTGGACTTCGGTCGGCGCGGCGGGGTGGGTGTTGATGGAGGTCTGACAGGCACTCTATCACATTCTCCTTTTTGTGGGCTTTAGATGTTGGCGGTCGGGACGCGTTCGAGTAGATATAATCAATACAAATTGTTTATCCACATTTATCTTCGTGCTCATTTACATGTAGCCTGTGACCTCTGCCCTGTAAAATTTTGCTCTGCAACGCGTAACCATCTGTCCGTATTGCAGCTGTTGCTTCATCATCCTTACCGAATGAATGACATCGCACACAACGCCAGATAATACAGATCCAGCCGTTAAGCGCAGTTGTCTTACCCTCTAAGGTGGTTGAGAACTTTTCGAGAAGGTTAGGAGACTACTTCTACAGTGAGGGGGCTGCCATATATCTGTGACAATGGGCAATTAATGAGAGATTGAGTGATAACTCGAATTTGCATTCTTGCTGAGCTACTTTAAGTAAAACATTTCCTAAAATACCACTCCTTATCATGCCGTGTTCGTAGTTGGAACGCCAGCGGCCGGAGCAGGTGTAGGAGCCGAAGCCGAAGTATCAGCTGCAACAGGAGCAGAAGTTGAAGCAAGAGTGGTAGCTGAAGCAAGAGCAGGAGCTGAAGTAGGAGATGAAGCAGGCGCTGTAGCAGGAGCAGTAGGGACACCGAAAACACTCTGTACCAGCCCACGGCCGCCCACAACGCCGGCCCTCCCCCTCCCACCAATCCTCGCACCTCTCGGACCCGCGACAAACCCTCCACCACCTCTCCCCACCGTCCCGCCACCGCCTCGTACATTCCTTGCCTGAAGCGAAACACCCGTCTTCCTCTCCAGAACAACCACGTTGCCCTGCGCGACCGGGACGGGACTAGCTCGCATGGCTTTCTGTAGGCCTTCCGGCTCGGCGAAATCGACGTACGCGAAACCTTTCTTCTTATCTATCTCGACTTTCGTGACGGTGCCGAAGACCGCAAAGGTTTCTTGGAGGAGCGGTTCCGTGACGCCTTGGGAGGCGTTGGCGTGTTTGAGGAAGGCTTGCGTGGCGGTGGGAGTGGGTGAAGCTCGCGTGGGTGTTGACAGCGTGGGAGTAAGAGTGTTGGCGTTGGCTCGGTTGGGGTTACTTGGCCCGGCTGGAGAACGCAATGCGGAGGGACCGGTGGGTGTTTGATGTACGGGCGTAGAGTCTTGTGTGGTCGTTGTTAAACTCGCAGGACCGGTCGATGTCTGAGATAGAGGAAGGTTCACTTTTGATGGTGCTGGAGAAAAGTCCGGCCCTGGAGTCCTCAAACTACGAGCAGCGCGCCTCTCCTGCTTTGCAGCGGGCTGAGCTGCAGGTTGCCTCGGAGGCCGTGCAGAGGGATCCGTATTTGACTTCGATGGATCTGAGGTCTCTTTTCGAGCACCTCTTCGACCTCCTCCCGGATTCCCAAGACCTAAATCACGCTGTAGGATTCTTGCCGCAGCGCTCGCGTTTCCTCGCTCTCTCTTCTTCTCTGCAATTGGAGCCGGTAACGCGTTATCCTTTGGCGGAACAGAAGATGACGCGTTGGAGTTACCAGGACTGGTTTGATCGTTATTGGCAACAGCTCGTTTGTTGAGTAGTTTGACCGCTTCTCTAGCAGCTCGATCAACCTTTGACTCCCGGCGACCCTTCTTCTCCGGAGAAGGCGTCACTTCTTTACCCGCCTTAGCCAAAATCTTCTTTTCCGGACTTGGCTCGATTTTGCCATCCTTCGAATCTTGCCGAGTGTGCTTCGAGGTCCTTGCAGCTGGTGTTGGCTCCTTACCTTTATTCGCTTTCTTGTCCCTCAGGTACTGGATCAATGGCGTCACTGTGACCTTTTCTTCCTTCTTGCCTGCCGCATCTGCTTCGGAACACACAGTAGCAGGCTTTGATATAGGATTCGTAAGGCTTTCGAGGAAGTCTATAAACTCTGGGTCTTGATCGATGGTACCTTGACGAGCATCTTTCCGAACCCGACCACCAGGTACTCTGCCATAGGGTGCAAATTCTACAGACGGAGGACCAAGGAGGCACAGGTCTCTGGAGCTGTGTTTAGCATCCTCAAACGTAGTGAGCCGGACCTTATCGGAAAGGGAGGAAAGATGGGCGTGATTGGTGAGATGTAGATAGACTCGAGCTGGTCTTGAAGGCTTTGCCGGACTGTCGATTAGTCAGAGCTGCCTGAATATAATGCCAGACCGAAAGACGTACTCCTTGGACAGTTTTCCAGATTTGAACAGCCTCCAATCGACCTTACCTCCACCGAGTTTCCATTCGTCTCCGAGCGCTGTGTCGAACTCATCTTGTGTAAGACCAGGCGCTAGTCGTCGAATAACCACTTTCAGCCTTGGAGCAGAAGCTCTGCTATGTAATGCACTTGAGGGGAGTGTTGTCGAAGCTCCCTTCTGCGTTGCAGATGCTGGGATCGAGAGGATGCCATTGGAGGAGGGCGTATGGGGAGGTTTGGAAGTGGGAGCTTGGGGCGCCGGCGAGGTCATGATGTGTGCTTAGTCGTCGGAGCTCGTTCATAAGATGCCAGTGCTCTGATGTTGAAGGTCTTGACACGCCCTTCAAACCTCACTTTGTACAACCTTCCACTGATTCACCTTTACGACTCCACCACTCACCACACTCCAATCAGGTACGGTAAAGCAGACACCCATTTGCGCTAGTACGCTAGCCATTAGTCGCCGGGACACGGAAAAACTATCGCCGATTTGACCGATATGGTATCTCTAAGCGAGCTTCGAGCCCAGCAGCAAGAGCGACAACAAGCCCGCCGTCCAGCGAGCTCAACATCTCCAACCCCTGTTGCAAGTGCTGCGAATAGCTGCGAGTCTACTGAGGTATGCTGGTCTAATTCGTCTATGTCGAAGCTTAGGCTGTGATGCACTGCAGCAAAGTCGCAACTTTGATGCGTTACTGTTTATGTTGACTTTAGTATCGATGCATCGACAAGCAGCTGAATGGATACATCTAATATGACAAGCCATAGGCTACTTCCCCACGGCGCACCGCGGCGCATAGACATCGTCGTCAACCTTCTATCTCCACTCTCCGAGTCACCAATCCTGACGTTGTTGAGAGCACCGCGAAACCTACAACCTGGGAAACATCTACTGAACCAAATATCAATGAGCCTACCAGGAATTGGGATATATATAATAACCTCCCCCAGTTTGGGCGCTTGGTAAACAGCAGTGAAGACGAACCATCGGACATTCACTCTGACCTAAGCGGTCCACACCTTACAAGCAGCCCTGACGCGCCAAACGGTCTACTTCAACCTAGAGCTTACGCAACACCAGTTCGCGCATGTCCTGGCTTCACCCCAGCCTTGCACTCACCCACTTTGGGTCTTTCCGAACGTGACCCGTTCAGTGGCAACTACTCTGCAGCAGCGATTGCAAGGAAGCCACGCACCCAAGCAGAGAATATCAGGTCTTTTGTTGCGGACAAGCTACGAAAACGCGATCCGATCTACCCTGTGACGTACACTGTTGAATCCGGCTCTAGAATGGCAACCAGCGGCAAGGTTCCTCAACCAGGTCCGGCGAGAATTGCGCAAGGCGGTGGCCCGGACGAATGGCTTGAAGCGGCAAAGCAATGCAAGTACCTACCTGAAGCACACATGAAGCAGCTCTGTGAGACAGTTAAGGAGTTCCTGATGGAAGGTTAGTCTTTGAGATTTGCTTACTTTGTGGATCATCGCACGTACACAGGCTTCAAGAGTCCAGCCAAGGTTTAAGAGCAGGACACTAACAAGGTCGACTTGGACAGAGTCAAACATCCAGCCAGTGAAAACTCCAGTCACGGTTTGTGGCGACATTCACGGCCAGTTCTACGATTTATTGGAGCTATTTCGCGTCGCTGGAGGCATGCCTAATGATACCAATGTCGAAGGTCCAACGGTCCCCACCAAAGTCATTACCTCTGAAGATATCGAACCACCCTCCACTATCACGGACCCGAAACTCAAAAAGAGATTCAAGGATAGTAGTGGCGAGAGTGCAGGAAGCAGCGAGGTTAGCACGGACGTTAGCGATGAAGATGAGGAAGAACGTGGAAGGTCTCGTGGCATTGAGGAAGATCTCGGGATGAACAAAGGAGGTTCTCAAGCTGGCTTCACCGCATCTGGAGATCAAGGCTTCATTTTTCTCGGTGACTTTGTAGATCGTGGCTACTTCAGCTTGGAGACGTTCACTCTTCTGATGTGCCTCAAGGCTAAGTAAGAAGCTCTCTACCAGGCTGGGGACGAAGCTAACATGTCACTGTAGATTCCCAGACCGAATCACTTTGATACGCGGAAATCACGAGTCTCGGCAGATCACTCAAGTCTACGGATTCTACGAAGAATGTCAGTCTAAATACGGAAATGCGTCGGTCTGGAAGGCTTGTTGCCAAGTCTTCGACTTCCTCCCCCTCGCAGCAGTTGTCGACGGCAAGGTTCTTTGTGTTCACGGTGGCTTGTCTCCAGAAATTCGTACGCTCGATCAGGTCCGCGTCGTTGCTCGAGCCCAGGAGATCCCCCACGAAGGTGCCTTTTGCGATTTGGTATGGAGCGACCCGGAAGATGTAGATACGTGGGCAGTCTCACCTAGAGGGGCTGGCTGGTTGTTTGGTGATAAGGTGGCCACGGAGGTTATTACTCCACACTCATTAAAGCGGGTTCTTGCTAACTTTCATCTCAATAGTTCAATCATGTCAACGGTCTGAGTCTCATCGCTCGTGCGCATCAGCTCGTCAACGAAGGGTTCAAGTATCACTTCAAAGCGAAAGACGTCGTCACGGTCTGGTCGGCGCCGAACTACTGCTACCGCTGTGGCAACGTCGCGTCGATCATGAACCTGGCCGAAGACATGAACCCCAAGTTTGCCATCTTCTCCGCCGTTCCTGACGACCAGCGTGCTGTTCCGGCGACTACCAATCGTCGCAACGAATACTTCTTGTAAACCTCAGCGAGTATGGCGTTTCTCCGGCGATTTACATAGCATAGCGAGACTGACTCCATGGAGCACGGCCATCTTGATCGAGATAAGTGTGGCAGATTCGCAGCCTGGTGGTGGCTGCCTCTGCAACTTTGTATACTAGATAACGGTTAATGAAAGAAATCATACGTAGCAAATGCGACTGATAATGGAAATGTTCTTTGCTCGAGTACGGAATTATTACAGGTCATGGCACAACAGACGACATCATCATCTACTTGCGCTGGTTGCAACATAATCAGCTCATATCAGGCAGGCGAAGATATTAAATTAGCAACCGAGGTTTAAAGATGGGGAAAGACAAAAAAACATCAAAAAAGTCGACCACCAGCCCACCACCCCCGTCTCGTAGCGAAAGAAGGTGTGATCCAGTGCCGCCACCCGATGGTGGGGATGCCTCTGCAGAATTGCTTCCCTCAAGATTCATCCCCATTGCTTAGAGCCCCGCGAAGCAGATCGTGGGTTACCCGCACGAGTTGGAGACTACCACGGGGTTCGAACTGGGCACCTTTCTTCCGTTCTTGTGAAAGAGGAAGGAGACAGTTGCAGTGGGATACGGTGGCCTTCTTTAAGTTGAGCCATCACAGCTGACAATGTTTGTCTTGTTTTGTTATATATCCGTACCCACTGGTCGGAAATTTTCTTTCATAATCAAAGTCCGCGCCTGAGTTTCCGAGATCGGACACATTGTTATCGCAAGGGGTAGTAATCTATATCTCCTCGATATTCCTGTGTCCTTAGGGAATCATCGCTTGCAACGCTTGATGACGCAGGCAGCCTAGCTGACACTCCAGGAGACCGTCTTACGGCATGCACTTCGACCTCAAAGTTCTCTTTTCTTCCACTACCTACGGAGTAGACCTGAACGCAAAGTAGGGATACACTAACCTAAAGATCGCGCCGGTTCACACGTAACATTTCTAGGACCGGAGATCGACCAATTCCGGGTAACGGAACCCCTCTTCCCCAGATTCTCTATCATGAGGGAGAGAAGCCATGGATCGTGGTATAGGTAGAAGTACCGGATGTGCAAACAGGGCTAGACTCGATTCTCGAGTATCGAGCCAGTTGACGCTTCCTTCCGCTTCCTTCCGCTTTTCTACAGGTTTTCTCTCACTTTCACGTCCTTATCAATCATGAGCGAGAAGTTAGTGCTGGCTTCCAGCGGTGCCAATGGTCATGTTGCATTTCGTTTCTCAACACACGGCAAAGCGAGTCCAGGGATACCCTACTCACCAGAGGAGAGGGCTCTATGAAGAACAGGATGTGTTGAATGAGATGAGAGGCAGGGTCATCAGGCTGATGTGACAGAGTCTTCGAACGCGGGAACACACCATGGCAGAGATGACTGAGAAGGATCATATAGGTAGCCTCGAACATGGGGACGGAAACGGTCCTGGTCATCCATTGCAAATGTATCGCGCACCGAAAGCTACAGTACGTTGATATTGTGTGATTTTAGCGCACATCGGGTATGCGGAGGAAGATGGAGGGCGGTAGACTGGAAGGCCGCGGGAATATGGAGAACATTGTTGATTCGTTCAGTGTCGTCCGAACCATTTCTATCAGTTCGTCTTACCTTTATACAACAGGTGCACCTCCTGTTCGTTTTGTTCAAATACCCTCGTCGTAGGGACATGATTTTTTGTGGATGGTTCGGGTACTCGTGTAATACTGCAACAAGTGTCTGTCATACACGCATGCACGTCGCACAACAGGCGATGGGACCTAAGGTACAATACATATATTGGATAGGGTGGCTGTTCTCTCCTCTGCCGGAAGACCCTGCTGAATCGTGATGATTACCTGAACGGGCCCCTACTCTGAGTTAGAAGCCGACCATCCATTCGCCATGGCCTAGACCAAGACAGACCTCAAGGGTGCAGGGCTCTTCCCTTTGATTTTCAGTCTGGGACACGCTAAAAGAGGGGCTCCTCATCCGAAGTCATTCAACCCCTCCCCCTTCTTCCATGTGGGGAAGTTCGGGGTTCCATCAGCCATTGACTCGACGAATTGATTGCCAGATGCGGCAATGACTTTATGACCAAGATAAGCGCGATGTGGGACTTCATCATCTCACTAGGTACTGTATTTGCATCTAATCCCATCCTTTGGCGGAGATCGCCCCGCTGCTGTTTACTAATCCACAAATCAAAAAACTTTGTGTGTTGGTATAAATTATATATCCTTTTCTTCTACCCCACTTCATCTTTCCTTCTGCTTCAAAGAAACCTGCGAAGAGCAACTTTTACCTCATTAAACACAATTATCAACTTGCAAATATGTCTCTCTCAGAGCAAATTGAGACTCCTCACACGGGCAAATACGAACAGCCAACTGGACTGTAAGTCATCCTCATCATCAAGTCTCTTTCAGCCAGCCATTGCAGTGAGGCGCAAGATACATCAGGGCGTCTCTTATCCGTCCATACCCCGCAATCTGCCCCTCGCTAAACCTTCGCGGCTTCGACTGCATCACCACTGCCAGCCGAGGCGCAACTATTTGCGTGTTAATTAGTAGCTGAGCAACCCTCGCTGACCGGAGCTTTCTCGACATTACAGGTTCATCAACAATGAATTCGTCAAGGGTGTAGACGGCAAAACCTTCGAGACCATCAACCCTTCGACCGAAAAGCCCATCGTCGCCGTTCACGAAGCTACCGAGAAAGATGTCGACATCGCGGTTGCCGCCGCCCGGAAAGCGTTCGAGGGCGAATGGAAGACGGTGACGCCCGAGCAGCGAGGGAAATACCTGAACAAGCTCGCGCAACTCTTCGACGAGCATTTGGAAACCATCGCTGCCATCGAATCCTTGGACAATGGCAAGGCCATGTCAATGGCCAAGGTCGATGTCCAGATGGCCTCTGGTTGTCTGAGGTACTACGGTGGATGGGCGGACAAGATCGAAGGGAAAGTGATTGACACCATGGCCGATACCTTCAACTACACCAAGCAAGAACCCGTAAGTTCTGCATAGTTGAATCCCACAATCTTGGGTACTGTTACTTATTGCGGTTCGATCGTAGATCGGTGTCTGTGCTCAGATCATTCCGTGGAACTTCCCCATTCTTATGTGGTCATGGAAGATTGGCCCGGCTGTTGCCACCGGAAACACCGTCGTTCTCAAGACCGCTGAGCAGACACCACTCTCGGGCCTCTATGCCGCTCAGCTGATCAAGCAGGCCGGTTTCCCACCGGGGGTCATCAACATTCTCTCTGGTTTCGGCAAGATTGCCGGCGCCGCTCTCTCCGCCCACATGGACGTCGACAAGGTCGCTTTTACCGGTTCAACCGTCGTGGGCCGACAGATCATGAAGGCTGCCGCAGGCTCCAACTTGAAGAAGGTTACGTTGGAACTCGGTGGCAAGAGCCCAAACATTGTCTTCGACGACGCAAACATCGAAAACGCCATCTCATGGGTCAACTTCGGCATCTTCTTCAACCACGGCCAGTGCTGCTGTGCCGGTTCAAGAATCTACGTCCAGGAGGGTATCTACGACAAGTTCGTTCAGAGGTTCAAGGAGAGGGCTGGCAAGAACGTCGTCGGTGACCCATTCGCGGCAGACACATTCCAAGGTCCTCAGGTCTCGCAACTGCAATACGACCGCATCATGGGGTAAGCTCTATCGCCGTTTGTTCAATCCGAGGGATCAAAGGAATACTAACCGTAGCCAGATACATCGAAGAGGGCAAGAAGGCCGGCGCCAAGGTCGAGATTGGCGGCAAACGCCACGGGGACAAGGGTTACTTCATCGAACCAACCATCTTCTCCAACGTCAGCGAAGACATGAAGATCATGCAAGAAGAGATCTTCGGCCCGGTCTGCTCGATCGCCAAGTTCAAGGACGAGGAGGAGGCCATCCGCGTCGGCAACAGCACCACCTACGGTCTCGCCGCCGCCGTACACACCACCAACCTCAACACCGCCATCCGTGTGTCCAACGCCCTACGCGCCGGAACCGTCTGGGTCAACACCTACAACACCCTTCACCACCAAATGCCGTTTGGTGGGTACAAGGAGAGCGGTATCGGACGAGAGCTGGGAGAGGCGGCATTAGCCAACTACACGCAGACCAAGACGGTGTCGATCCGTCTCGGTGATGCGCTGTTTGGCTAGATTGACAACATTGTCCCAGGCGTTGTATAATTTGCCGGCCACTTTTCTGCTTCACAAACCATAGCTACTCTCACTGAATGGAAGTAGAGTAAATATCAAAATCCTGAGAATCCAGTCCTGTCATGTCTCCGTATCACTTGATGTCTTCATACGTACTAGCAGCTGTTCTCCGGAAACTCGAACCCTCACCGTGCGCTTACCAATGCAGCACCACTCCAACCTACTTACCTTAGGTAGGTAGCTTACTCACTAGGTGTACCATGACCTTCTCCATCGCATCAACCAACGCTGAATAGCGCTGGCGCATTATTTCCTCTCCCGACTGGGCTACCAATTGGCCACTCTCGCCCAAAGATCAACCAACGTCCCTGACTTCGTCCCCGTCACCAAGGCAGTGCTCTACTCGAAGCACAGCTGTGATTCAACATCACAGTCTACGTAGCGTACTGTAGGAGATGTACGTTGGCTTCATGTCTTGGTTTGATGTTCGTATAGTCATGGAGCGAAGCATCGCCAGGGGTCGAATAACGACGTCTGCTTTCCGTAAGAGCTCCCGACATGAGAAACACAACGCCTTGAGCCAAAGACCAAGCAGATGATCACCGAAGTACTCCAGATCCATGTCCCACACTCGGTACCTCCGAAGCTCGGATGACGCCAAGGTCGAGTAAAATACCTCATACCGACGCCTTCATGTCCGTCTCTGCAGCCACCTCGATCACGATCTTCCCCTTTGCCCTGCCGGTCTTCAACTTCTCGAACGCCTGCGGCGCCTGCTCGAACAAAAACCTCTGATCAATCACCGCTTTGACTTTACCCGTCTTCATCCACTCCCCGACCTGCTGGAAGTCTTCAACGTTTTGCTGCGGCCAGAACCCCTCCACCTTGCCCTTCGGCCCGCCGAGAAAGCCAGGCCACACCTTCCGTTTCAGCCCATCCGCCAGACTCCCAAGCGAGGGGTCCCCGCCGACTATTACGTAGGCGGCACCAGACCGCATGAACTCGTGACAACGCCATAAGAGCTTCTTGTCCGTCCCCACGTTATCGACCGCATGATCGAATTTGTCCTCACTAGCTTTCAACGCTTCAAGGACGCTTCCGTTCTTGTAGTCCACCACCTCGTCTGCGCCCAATCTCTTACAGAGCTCTACATTGGTTGTCGAGCAAGTCGTCGTGACATGGCATCCCACCGCCTTGGCAAACTGGATGCCAAACACTCCCGTCCCACCGGACCCGCCATTGATGAAGATCCTGTCGCCCTTCCTGACGCGCGGCACGATGGACTGATAGGCCGTCAGTCCCGCGACGCCGACGGTCGCTGCATCGACCACGTCGACGCCATCCGGGAGCGCGACGGTGCTGTTGGTTCCGGCGAGGGCGAAGTCGGCGAGGGCGCCGCCCGCTAACGGCGAGCTGCCGGCCACGCCAAACACCAGTTGGCCGGCCTTGAGGGGCGAGCCCGGTGCAGGTCGGACGATGGTGCCGGCGAAGTCGAGGCCCGGTGTGGCTGGTTTGGGAACGGCGACGAGGCCGACGCCGGGAATCTCGGATACTTTGTAGTCGACGGGGTTGAGTGCGGTTGCGATGATTCGAACTAGGTGCTGGTCGGGCTTTGGCTTGGGTAAAGGGGTGGACGCGTTGATCTTGAGGTTTTTTTCAAGGCCGCCTTTGGTGCTTGAATATTGCCAAGCCCTCATCGTAGATGGTGAGAAGGAGGCCATCGTTATGGGCTTAGCCTGTCTTGAGTAAGCGTCTTGGCCTCGTCCAGGGGCCAGTGGGTTGGAATGGTTTGTTGAGATCTAGCTCCGAAGACGTTCTCGAAGGATTTGCAACGTCTCACTCCTTGTTCCTGTTTTGATGGTGCCTCCCTTAAGGTACTCGTAGATCATTATTAAAAAATGGAGTAACAACAGCTGCTTGCCGCTCCTGAGTAGATAAGCAAGAACTCGAGTGGCCGACAAGTCAACATACGTTGATTGTCGGCCGTCGTATTTGCCCGTACGCCGCTGTCAAAAAAGGACAATAAACCAAACTGACAAATCTGGGGTGTGAACCCAGGACCTTGTCCGTGTTAAGGACACGTCATAACCAACTAACCGGTCTTTTGGAAGGTGGTTGAATTTTTCCATAGATACCACGTGACTTCTTACCCTACATCTTGAGCTTAACGACCATAACGTCTTCTAGGATTAAGCGAAAATGATGGGGAAGCGAAAATCTAACCAGATGAAGTACACCACTGGATTTTTACCTGTACAGCCCGCCTAATAAGACAGTGCTTCTAGGCTTATTGCACCTAAACTCATGCCTAAATCCACGCCTAAATCAATATTTCAAGTCACATCCATCGCATGTAGAATTCTCTGTAGATTATATTTGAATTTTCATACAAATTTCACTTCTGCTTTCATTCAGAAAAGTTATGTTGAAATTATGTGTTAATGAAGTTTAGACATGAGTTTAGACATGAGTTTACGTATGAGTTTAGACTTGGACTTAGATGTGAG
The DNA here is from genome assembly GCA_025617375.2 of Acarospora socialis. Lineage (NCBI taxonomy): Eukaryota > Fungi > Ascomycota > Lecanoromycetes > Acarosporales > Acarosporaceae > Acarospora > Acarospora socialis. Next base: position 1,505,031 of record JAMYGW020000010.1, on the reverse strand, counting down.
TTTAGGCGTGAGTTTAGGTGTGATAAGCCTGGAACCACTGTCTGATTAGGTGTGGTGTACGGGTAAAAATGGTCAGATTTTCGCTTCCCCATCATTTTCGCTTAATCCTAGAAGACGTTACTGTATAAAGTATAAGTTAAACACCAAGAAAGATCTATGATCCCAATCCACACGCAGTGTCCATTCAACTAAGTTCTTCTTCAGTTTCAACACTCGGATTTGTCAAGTGTAAATCGCTAATAGCGCAGACGAACTGTCTCATCTCACTGCTAAGCCGGCACTCAACCTTCAGGATATGACCTCTAACCACCTGCATGACTGGTGCGTATCAACTGCCATAACCTTCCATCATCAGGGCAGTGCTTCACCATGAAACACACGCGTAGGACAGAATGTTCAACATCACAGTCTATGCACTGTACTATGTACACAGTAGGAGTACAAGGCTGTTTCATGGCTTAACTCATGGTCTTCTTGATTCATACCCCAGCGTATCTACTTTGTATGCGAAAACATATATAGATCCCTTTCTTTACGTTGAGCTTCGCATCCATACCTTTGAGCAAAAATTCGTACCTACTGAGTCTCTTCGCCGCACTCTACTTTCCAGACATGACAAAAACCTATCTCCACTCAACCCTCATTCTCCTTCTCTCCCACCTCTCCCTTTCCATCGCCCAGCTAACCGGGACCATAACCCGCTGCAACCACGACCACAACCTCATAATGGCCGTCATAACCAACACCCACACCCGCCACGTCTCCGTGCTCAAACACAACACCATCTTCGACACCTCGCATCAGTCCCTTCCGTTCAGAATCACCGATGCGGCCGGAACCCGCTTGCCGATGGGGGCGAGCCACTTGTTTTACAGCGGCGTGGGTCGGGAGGATTTCTTGGACTTGGCGCCCGGAGGGAACTTCACGCGGGAATTCAACCTGACGGAATATGTTGTGCTCGAGCCGAAAGGGTCGGAACGCCTCCAGACGATCGAGATTTCGCTGTCCTCGGCTTTCCGAGGGCTGAAAGAGCACGACGGAGTGTATGATGTCCATCCCGCAGCCAAAGGGCGGTTGATAGACGGGCAGTTGCGACTCGGCGATGTCTCGAAAGTCAACCTGACCTCCATATCCCACATCTCCGCGCCCTTCCAAGTCACCCTCCCCGTGAACGCCCGTCACTCCCGTCCCAAGACCCGTCGAGCCGTCACCACCAGCGGCATCCGGCTGCTACCGGGCCATTGCTCTCCCACCGCTGCGGCCAAAGCCTCCATGGGCATGCTGCACGCCAGCTATCTCGCCGGCGCGGCCCTCAACGCCGCCGCCAAATTCAGCGACCTGCCGTTCAAATACTTCTTCCCGGGCAACCAAGGCGCGGCCAACATCGTGGGGGGCGTCATGAGCCGCGTCATCCAGTCCCAACTCGGCCAAGGCCAACCCATCGGCGTCACGTGCAGAGACTTCATGAAGCACTGCCGGCTCAACCTCTTCGAAGCTTTAATCGGCTATGCGGCCCAAAGCCCCGGCCGAGCTCCCGCCATCGTCCTCTGCCCCGGCGGCTTGTCGCTGCCGCCCAACCCGACCCCGTGCTCGGCCGCCCCCGGCACCGTCAGCATTGGCTTTCTGCTCCTGCACGAAATGGCGCACATCCAGAGTATCTCTGGCCCAGGCCTCGACGTCAACGATGAGACGGGCGAGACGGCGTTTGAGGTAGGCCATGCGGTCAAGACCGGCAAGGATACGACGACGGATGCGAACGCGTACTCCTTCCTCGGGACGTGGGCGTGGGATTTGGGCTTGGGAGGGCCGCCGTGGAATCAACAGAAAGTCTGTCTGGAGAGGTTCTCGACGGGGCAGTTTAGGGCGAAAGCATTCTTTTCATAACTAGACATATACGACTGGGAAAGTGATAAAAGACGATTCCACAATTTTTCAGATGCTTTGCCTTGTTATTAGACATAAGTACTCATTTCTATGTACTATCATTGTTAGAGAATGGACCAAAGCAGATCCCAACGTCGGCAACGCCCTCGCAGTAGCCGCACATCTCCACCCTCGCTCTCCTCTTTGTGCTCCGTCTAGGTCGTGCAGGGGCCCCAAGGGCTACAAGCACTCATGGCTCTCAGGATCGAGTGTATGTTCTACCCCAGGCACTTTCTGCGCCCCCACCTGCAAGTCGCTGCAGTGTACAGCAGATAGCTGCATCCAAATTGACTCGGCTCATGCATGGTGCCGACCAAATAAGCATAGGCGAACCGGATTTGGCGAGTTACTGCAGTCAGTTTACCCTGCACCTGCTGTGTGACTGTCTTCCATGCCGCACTAGACTGAAAGGGGTTAGTGTTAAGGCAGTACGAGGCGTACTTCATACTTCGTTAGCCTGTCTGCCAACGGTCTTTTGGAGGGACATCATTCCACCAAAGTCAGGTAGTACGTCTATCTGGTGTGGCCTGATTGCAGAGTCTCACTTGCATCTGCTGAAGGCAGTACCTGTGAACGATGCTCTGCGAGTACTGACCTCCGTCCAACCAAAGCAAGACTTCAGAATATGTGCAACACACCACACTTTGCGTTTGCAAGGCGGCAGCATTGATGTGTAAATATAGTCAATTCTGCTGCGGCCTCGGAGGTGAAAGAAGACGAGGCTGAGGAAATGTCTGGTCCTGTTCATCAGACTGTCTTTGCAATGAGTATATTTGATTGATGAGGTCCTCTCCACTCGTTTCTGCTCTGGTGCAATTTATCTGATCTTGTCGACTTGATTGTCTACACAGCTGTGTTGTTTGTGTTACTTGCCTCCTGATAGTCGCTTCGCTTGAACCTAGAGGTCTGATTGCGCCAGCTCTGATGGCTACTCTGTTACTGTGCTTCACCTTCTCTGCAATATCATTTGCGAATCCTCAACCCAGTCTGCGCCCTAGAAGAATTACCATCTACATAGCAGGTTGCCACTGACGAATATGCCAAGCAGAATTCTACAACTCCACAACAGCAATATTGCCTCCTGTCAAAGCCACAAGCGACTACTCAGCTGAGTTGCCGGCATCTGCTGCATCTCAGACAATTACACCACATCCCACTCAGACTTCAATAGTCAACTCTTCACCGGCTAGGCCTCAAGCTCCTCAATCGGTTTCCGGAGGCGGTACTAGCAACGGCGCTGGAATTCTTTCATCAGACATTACTTCAGCAGCCGCCACAGTTGGTATTGGCAACCAGATCGTCACCATATCATCTGGAGCCTCAGCAATAACCATTAGCGACCATGTAATCACAGCTGGCGGTCCCGCCATCACAGCTGCAGGCGGCACCGTGGTATCTCTTGCACCCTCAGACTCAATTCTAGTTGTGGCAGGAAGCAGCATCACCCTTGGAGGTACTGCTGCGCAGTCTGTCGGACCGACTAACACCCTTGCCGGCTCGCCTCCCAACCTTCCATCTGCTTCTTCTTCAATCATTGCGGAGGATACAACTCTTGCACAAAGCAATCTTCCCGTCACCATGCCCGGAACACTGAAATCCCGCTCTAGCCCAAGCAAGATTCTTCTCCTCGGCGGAAGCAGCACCACCGCTTCACCCACCACCACCACGACCCCCTCTGCACAGCTCCGACCTCAACCATTGATCATCACCATCGCAAGTTCACCCGTAACGCTACTCCCTACCAACTCAGCACTAATCCTCGCCGGCCATACCCTCACACCCGGCGGGCCCCCCATCACCATCTCCGGAACACCCATATCTTACTCTGGCTCCGCATCAAGCCAAATTCTACTCCTGGGAGGAAGCACCATCACCATTCCGCCCTTTACCGCCACCAACACCCCTCCTGCACAGTTCCCCACGCAGTCACCAGTCATAGTCATCGCAGGCTCACCCGTAACACTGCTCCCCACAGGCTCCGCACTAATCCTTGTCGGCCAAACCCTCACACCCGGCGGCCCCGCCATTACCATCTCCGGCACCCCCATCTCACTCGCCCCGAGTGCAAACTATATTCTCGTGGGCGGCACGTCCTCCGTCCCGATCCCGCTGACCTTGGCCCCTACGCTCGAGTACATCACCGTCGGAGCACAAGTCTTCACCGCCACAAGAGCCAGTAATGGCGATGTCTTGGTGAGTGGACATACGCTTGTGCCGGGTGGAGATGGGGGTACGATCGGTGGGACGTTGGTTAGTTTGGTGGCGGGCGCGCGGGGAACGGAGGTGATTGTTGGATCTGCTACAGAGGGGGTGGGGTTGGGCGGGTATATTTTGAGTGGGATTGCGGGCGGTTGGGGCACGATGACTGCGGCTGGGACAGAGACGAGTACGGCGACGAGAGCGGGAGCGGGAGCGGGAGCGGGTACACGCTCGGGCACGGGAGGACCGGGCACGGTAGGAACAGGCGCAAGCACGAGCACGAGCACAGATACAGGTACAGGTATAGAGACGAGCACAGGCACAAGCACAGGCACAAGCATTGTAGGAACCGGCGTGGAAGTGTCAACTGGGGACGGAACTAGAGTTGCGGCTCTAACACGGTGGGGATGCATGATTGCTGGACTGGTAATGCTTACATTCTTAGAACGTTAGCTGTAATCAATGGAGATCCGGCCTAAGGCGGAGAGTTAAAGGGTACCGGTTATGGGTTGCCCGGAAACTGACTGACATCTCTATAGTGAACAGTGCAGACAAGGTGTTGGAAGGGTTGTATTTGCTGCTACTAGTCTTGTGTGGGCTTAGCTATATTTATTGTCGGTAAAGCTCTGCTGCCTCCTCTGTCCTCTAGGCCTTACATTTAGGGCCTTTCGTGTTCTGGAAGCCTATAACGATCTTCCTACCAAAAGCTACCCCCTTTCCTACCGCCGCCATTCTTGTATCTTACACAGATCTAATTTGCTGCTGAGCGTTGTACTTTACACAGCATACGAGCTATATTGCTTCCTCTACCTTCCGCACGCTAATTCCACTGGACTTGTCTGGATTGCGGGCATCTCGCGCGGACTTGTTAGGTCCGCTGCCATTTCGCGCCAACTCGTCCGGTGCCCTGGCAGCTCATGCAGACCTGGCTGGTCCCCTGGCATCTCTACCATCCCAGCGGGATAAATTCTTGTCCCGTCGATCTCTTCCGCATCATAGTTGGTTGCAGGCAGCTCGTCTCGCGAAGCAACGCTGTCGGCAGCTCTGTGGCGGGATTTGCGAACTACGAAGAAAGCAAGAACAAGGATTAAGGAGGTGGCAACGACGGCCGCTATGGCAATACCTGCGATTGTCCCAGCTGGGAGAGAATGATGTGAGGGTGGAGGGATCTGGGGGTCTGATGTGGTGTGGTCTGCTGTTCCATTAACCGAAGGGATCGCGATGATGTTCTGTTTGGAGTTCTCGTTGAAAATGCATTGGGATACGGTGAATTTTGAACGCCCATAGTCGACCGTGAGGTAACTGGTAACTGTGAGTAACTGCAGAGGCAGAAAAACCGACAGCCATGGGGCTTCAGGTAGTAGAGAATGAACTCACGCTTCCTGCAGAAATATCCTGCCGAGTGTGTATTGAGATTCGTTGATTGCTCTACGTATTGGAAAGTATCGCGTGGTATTCGGAACAATTGGGTAGCTTGCGGTAAGATCGAAGCTAGCATATGGTAGAACAATGTCGACGGTTTGCTTGCTCGAGATGGTGTTTCCAAGCTTTAAGGTCACGTTGGCGTTTTGTCTAACTAGGGTATCATGTAAGCTGTCATTAACAAGATATAACTCGGTGCTGTGATCGTAGGTAAGTCCAAAAGCTCGCTCGAATGCTTGACAGGCAGCGAGAGGAAGCCAGATGTGCGGGACGGTAGAGTCAACGAACGAGAGAATGCCCTCGTTCAAAAGAGAGACAGCCGAATTGGACACAGAACTGGTCATGGTGATGGACTGGACGCCAACGACCAGATCACGAGAATTATCATCGGCGAAGTTGAATGATACATGATTCGAGCTGAACCTTGACGCATCATAGCCACCCAAGGTCAGGCTTCCGGTCACACGTTTGAGCTCTATAAATTAGTGAGTAGCTTGACTTCCAGTCTGATACGAAGGACTGATGACCTACGATAAGGTGCCCCGGCTGTATACGCAAAAGATAGGCTCGGTATAAGATCTTTCTCCCACAACGTCGACAAGAAGCTTGGTTGTGGGTCATTATAGTCCGTGAAGTTGATTGCCTTTGCCGCGACACCAAAGTGGCCAAGATAGAAGTCCTTCGTAGCTATGCCAACCAATACTTGATGCTCCAGGCTAGGGCCATTACTGCCCTGCCACCCGAGGCCGACCGTGTCGAACCCATAGTTCCCATTGCCAGTGTAATTGAGATTATGTTCCACATCAAGCTGAAAGAGGCCGGCATTGACCCAGGAACTCGATGCGTTCGTGTTGAACACGCCGCCTCTAGTAGTGGCACAATCCGGGGGATCACTGCTGATACAGCCCTGTGGAAGAACCACCCACGTCTCTGCACTGGTCGTTGAGATGAAGACGTGAACATCTTGCCAGGGTGAGCCTATGCGCAGAGTGAACGAGGACCAAGGACCGTCGTTTCCATCCCTGCCAGACGTCTTAGGAGCTGAGTAAGCACTATAACCGGGGAAGCGACTTACCAGCCCTGACTGGGAGGAATCACAATTGGCAGAGGCATACGGAGTATACACGCTCAAACCCTTACCCATCGATCAATATAATGCATGCCAGGTAAAACTCCGTGAGGATGGCCTCAAGAAGATTCGTCTCGAGATGCTACAAGGCAACCAAGGCAACCGGCCTTACTGGACACATGCATGTCTATCATGTCACTGCTTGGTACGAAAATAGATACCCCAAATCATGCGTGGTACAAGCCATCACAGAGAATAATACTGCGCTCTGTATTTGGTCTGGGTGGACCAGCCTCATCAGAAGGCTGGTAGAACGCTTTCAGGGTGCCTGCAGGCCTATGTGCAATGGTAACCGACCCGAAACTCAGTACAGCCCACGGTGTAACCACCTCACAACCACCGGCGTCAATGTTATGATAACATGACCTGGCACCTAGGTCTGCTTCGTTGCGCAGGTTTAACTCTCATGGTTTGTCGACGTTCAGTCATTCGTTGAATTATTCTTGTTGAGGGCCCAAACAAGAAGTTATGCTTGTGCCATATTATCTGGATATCGTATCCGTGCTGTTTCTCTGCTGCTTGAGGGTACAAACTACCTCTACAAATACGTCAAGCTTGCACCTTGCGCTTCACTCAGTTGAGCATGCTCCATTTCGACCTATATCAAAGGGTACACTGCAATAGCTTGGTCAAATTGTTGCCTTGCCAGCCTGCCACTTTTACCCTCTTCGACAGCGTGCCGTGGTGATGTATAGTGTTTGCGGACGCCCTCCTATTTCAATGAGATATCATAATCAGTAGCTTTGTGGGTGCAACTGTAATCATCACAGTCAATACTGAGCAAGAAAGAAACAGGTCGGCTTCTTTTACGATCACAAACAATCTCAAGACCTGGGGTGGCGATACACACATTCTCATCATAGACCATTCAGTGCAATCGTAGGTGCTCAGACTCAAATGTTTCTTTTCTGCCTTCTAACAGAGTCAGTGGACACCCAACTTCTTCTATAACCTATCTACTGATTACCTAACGTCGCGCTCAACCACCATGGTGAAGGGTGGCTCAGCTCAGTGTGTAGGTGATGGTGGTCAGAACGCGACTGCCACGCCCCCTTTATGTACTGATCCTTACACCAGACGCACGCTTCAACGACTATCCATTCCACAGTGTTATTATTCCCAGCGAAACATCACGTCCCCTCGGAGCGGAAGGATGCACTGGATTGCCAATGGGCGTCCTTCAAACTCTTCTTGCAGTTTCAATGTTGACAACAACCGTGACTACCTACGGCTGGGGACTTAGCTTTTCGAACTACTACAGAGTCAAATTCATTGCCACTGGGTCCCCAGTGGCAGATTCGGCTACACCCACACTTCCAACCATCAAGCCTGTCACTGAGGTCCTTCCTCAAACCTGCCGTCTAGCCCAATGACCTACAATCGTATAACGAGCCTTACAGACCACCCCACCTACCCATTTAGCGTTTTTTTTTCCAGGTCCTACCACTCAAGACATTTGGCAGTATTAGTCACCCTTGCCGAAATCCAGTGCCGCGGCTTCAGATCAAAATCAAAGCCGACGACCAGTCCCAATGCCGACTATAACAATTGGGAATCAAACGATCACGGTCTATTCGTCAGCCCAGTATGTATATCAAGGTGTTACACTTATCGACGGGGATCAGCAATTACAATGTCTGGCACTCTCCTATCTTTCCTTATTGGAACCAGCACGGCCGGTTTGGCAAATGTCCATCGAATATCGAGCGCACTGCCAGCTGCGCTGGGTAGCTAGTTTAGCACCATCAAACTTTGCTCTATCACCTTCCTTGGCTCCTATCACGATTGGTGGTTTAGCCAAACTGCAAAACCGGCCTCGCAATGCACCGTTGGCTCTCAACCTCTCGGCCCGGGAGGTGTTCCCGTTGTTGTTTCTGGGACTCTCTTCTCCCTGGCCCCGTCCGCTTCGTCGCTGATCAGTGGCTCCCAGCCCAGGAGTTCTGTGTGCCCATCAATGAGTCCGCCTCCCTTGACCACAGGTGGGGTCCCCTTTAGTGTAGACTCGGCGTCGGAGTATCTCATTGGTGGCCAGACATTGAGCCCTAGCTCTGCCATAACCATTTCTGGTACTCGAATCTCCTTAGCACAGGGGACGTCGTAGCTCGTTGTCGGGCACCAGTACGCAAAACATGGCAAAGCCAACAACAACGAGTCCCGACCTTGGGCCTACCATCTTGAGCGGGCTAGGTAGTACTGTAGGGCCGACGGCGAGCGGAGCGGTCTCTGGATCAGTGTATGCCGGTGGCGCAGATGGTCGACCTGGGCAATCTTTGATTGTTTTGGTTATTATGGCATCGTTACTTACAGTGTTTCTTTGCGAATAGTGGATATGAATCTGTCATCGGTTGCACATGCGATGGAGGTAACCCTGTTAGCACGTTCATGGAACTTCAGGAAGTGTCTCTCAACTTGTTAATGGTGACCTTACTCGGTTCATCTATCATGGCTCACACTCTTTTGGGTTTGAAGTGGATTAGTGGTGATAAGGGCGGCGTTGGCAATGATAAGAATCTACATCATCTTAAGCACGCTAGCTTATATACGTAGCAGAAAGGGCACCAGCTTGAGTCTGATTGACCACCTTCAGTTAGATTCGTCTGCCAATATGAGAACAACATGCTTGATCCTAGAGGCGAAAGCTATATGCCTATCGCGCGGATTCAACAAATGCGGCTTATGGCTTGTATTGGCTCCTAGCCCGGTCGCGGTTGAAGATGCACCGACTACTAGGTAGGCTTTACCGATCCTCCTCGTCCTGGCTCTGGATGAGATAAAGACTTCTGTGGGAACATTCCGGACGACGTCCACGGCTCGGCACTATTGTTCCAACATGTCCTCTTCACTGCGTCGGCACCCCTAGTAAGCAAGCATGTCAATGAATCGCCGAAATGTCTCCCTGCAATGACGTTTGCGGTCCTCGACTCTATACACTACATACATATATGTCACAGGACAAGGCATGGAGATTGTCAGCCGTGTTTATCAGAATGTCAGAGTGACGATCATGTTCTGTTTATTCGAATTACTATGGAGGAACAAGGGGTTTTTTTACAAGGGAATAGTCATCGATTGGGATCAGCAGGACTTTCGGCCAATGTCGGGAAAGATGGGAGGTGTGTGTCGACGGTGCAAGCGCTATCATTCGATTGAATACGTTCAAAGTGAGGTGGGAACACCCGTATCATTCTGTCGTGTTTCTCATCTCTGCGGCAGGTGCAGATCCCCTGCGGCTACGGAGATCCTTTACTGGCGTTCGGGTCATCTTCAGCTGACGCTTCAAGCAGAGGAAGTAACGAAATGAAGTGCTCTAAGGATCGTGAGACCATATAGCATTGGGCTTCAAAGTGGATGGAGAGGAATCAACTGTGGAAGTATCAGGCTCAGTGGAATGCAGACAGCCTTGACGGACTGACTGGTCTCAGAGTCGCTACACGGGACCGTAGTGGCGGTTCAAAGGTCAACGGTGTTAGGAGTTGGGCTTTCTCGAATGACGGCACAGTGGGTCTACTGACTATTGAAGTCGTGTTCGGAGCTCTGTTGGTACTGTTGCTGGTGTTACCGGGTGCTTACCGCATAGACTCATGAGGCAGCTTCACGATAGGTACCCTCTGAGAACAAGGGGATTACTCGAAATTGATCTCTTGTACGCAATATGAAAGGTTGATATCTGAAGATCGCTCTCTTTACAGTAAAAGGGTAGTGTTAGGGCTAATTAGAAGACGTGGGGTAGTGGGGTAGCTTAAGAGCTAGGCGGGCGATGACCTGACGTTAGTCATAACGATGCCTCGGTTCAAGCTCAATAATAGCTAAGATATCGCCATGAGGAGATCTGCCTCTTTGATGAGTCGTTTTTACAAAGGGACCTCTGATGTCCGGGATCTATGCAATTATAGGTACAATGTCCCTTAGGAAAGATAGACCAATCCGTATCGCTGGTATGGTGGACGTCCACCCTCAGGCCTATCGAGTAACTGACGATTTTCTAGGTGCCTCCGGCGCAGTGTCAGATCGCCGCGATGCCTTCCGCGAGCTTGCACAAAACTACCGGAATGACCCAGTGGATGTCATCATCGGGGATTGGATGTCTGAAGCCAACATGACCGTCGCTGCTGGACGCAAGACAGACCGTGCTGCTAGCCAAGATCATGCCAATGATCCCAACTTCCTCAGCCCGACCGCCGGCGTTGCCTACGAGCCTACGTTTCTGGAGGCGCTAGAACCGGCGCTGTTGAATATCGCCAAGTACGGGATTAGGATAGCTGTGAACGCTGGAGGCTCGGACACTAAGATGCTATTTGGCATTGTGAAGAAGATGATATCGGACAAGGGGCTCGAACTGAAGGTGGCATGGATCGAGGGTGACGAGGTTCTGGACGCCGTCAACAAAGCTCGGAAATCAGAGGAATCAAAGTTCGAGAACATTTGCACCGGGGAGGTCCTGGATGACTGGAAATTCGAACCCATCTACGCCCAATGCTATCTCGGCGGGCTCGGTATCGCCGCCGCGTTCGACAAAGGGGCTGATATCGTCCTCTGCGGGCGAGTCTCAGACGCTTCTCCAGTTATCGGCGCCGCATACTGGTGGCATGGCTGGACGCGCTCCGACCTCGACCAACTCGCGAACGCCTTCGTGGCTGGACACTTGATCGAGTGCTCCAATTATGTCTGCGGCGGCAACTACACTGGCTTCAAGACGCTCGAAGACAAAGGCTGGGACAACATCGGCTACCCCATCGCTGAAATATCCTCGAACGGTCAGGTGATCATCGCCAAACAAAAGGGCAGCGGAGGCGAAGTCTCCGTCGGGACCTGCAGCTCGCAACTCCTTTACGAGATACAAGGACCCTGGTACTTCAACTCCGACGTCACCGCCGTCCTGGACTCGATCTGGTTCGAGCAGCTGTCTACTGACCGCGTCGCTCTGCATGGTGTGAAGTCCGCCCCGCCACCACCCACAACCAAAGTCGGCATTACCGCCAAAGGAGGCTACCAGGCCGAAATGCACTGGTTCCTCGTGGGGTTGGGTATTGCGGCGAAAGCGCGCATGCTTGAAGCGCAAGTCCGGCGCGCGTTGAAACAATGTTCCCATCGGTTTACTGTATTCGCATTCACGCTCAACGGCTCGTGTCCGGACGACCCGATCGATCAGAACTCCGCGACGGTGGATTTCCGAATCTTCGCGCAGGCGCCAACGGAGGAAGATCTCTCGCCTCTGAAGTTCTTTCGGCCCATTGCGGATCTCATTATGCAAGGTTATCCGGGCGCAACTTTTCATCTGGATTTCAGGCAGGCGTTGCCGAAACCTGTCTTTGAGTATATCTTCCCAATAACTCCTCCACCAAGCACCTGTTCCAACCTCGACCAATCAAACCTATTCTGTATGTTAACTCGTCCTTGACCTGCGACAGATATTTCGTAACCCTCCTCCCGCAATCCCACATCCAACACACTCTCCACGCACCCACCGGCGCTCCCATCCTCATTCCTCCTCCCTCAGAAACCGGCACGCGCCTCTATCCCACCCAACAACCTTCACAACCCAGCACTCCCAACCCCACCGATCCTTCATCCTTCGGCCCCACCGTCCACGCACCCCTCGGCTGGATCGTGCACGCTCGCAGCGGCGATAAGGGCAGCAACGCCAACGTCGGCTTCTGGGTCCGGCATCGTGACGAATGGGACTGGTTGCGCGGTTTGCTCAGCATCGATACCGTCAAACATCTGCTCGGGAAGGAGTATAAGGGCGGAAAAATCGTGCGTCTATCCTTCCTTCCTGTCTTCTCTCCCTTCCTTTCTTGTTCCCCAACACCAGATCACCACCACCAAATCGCAACCTTGCACGTTTTCATTGTCCCTTTCCCTGTTCACGTTCGGCATAAACAGATTGACCCTGATCGATGACGGACATTAATGCGGCCATATAGTCCCAGGATCGGTAGCAGAGAAGGTTATGAACAACCTGCCCACATATCGGAGAGCAAGAGCAGCACGAGAAACCTTTTGGGAAAAGGCGGGCTTTAGGCAGAGAGCTAGCGAGTGCTACGCCAGCTGCCATCAAAGAACGGGGACGACGTGATATCCATGCACGCCGATCCACGCTTGGATCTGAAGAAAGATCCGGAAGAGTCGTGCCTGCAGTTGCATACCGCTTTGAGACGAGTGATGGTCACCTTGGAGGACAGACAAAACCCTGATGCCGCTGAATATGATGGTGATGATGAAGGTATCGAGCACCCCCGATGAAGATGTTGAGCATCCCGGCCAATAGCCACCCATTTATGCACCGAACGTCGAGCAATTACCTTAGAGAAAAGTAATTCAAGCTTTTCTTACGCGCACAGATATCTCAGGACACAATCAGCCTCTGCTTATGTGATATTAATCAAATGTCAGTTGGAGCAGAGAGCTACCATTATTGAAAGAAATTGCTTATGGTTGGGTCGCTACAGGTTCTATTGCTAAAGCATACTGCATTTTCTTTGCTGCCCTTGAGCCTTGAAGGTCTCGGACCCTTTGCGTTGATTTGAAACACAGTGGGGAATACTGTGAAACCATTCTGTACTTAGATTCGCTTAGGCAGGACGCTGACGGCTCGGCTAACCTTCTCTTTCTAACACATGTTCTACATAAGGTCTTATAGTCAACAATGCAGACATTCTCACACACTCAAGAGCAACTTCAGCTCACCACTTTTGGACAGAAACACCTCACCTGCATGTACCAGCTCAAGATGGTGCTGATCACATGCAGAATACGGTATGCTTAGTTGGCTGTGCCGACTAAGATAAGTGTACCATATCCCAAGCAACATAGCCAACAAAATCAACTGTCTGGTGTATCAATCTGCACCAGAACTTCAAAATTTTCCTTCTTCACCCCTTGTGTCATGACCAACAACAAAGCAGGTAGTCTACAGAACACATTCTTCTTGTCTTTCTTGACCTGCAAACAGATCCTCTTCCTTGTTCACCATGCCTGCATGTAGAGCACTCAGTTACTGGTTCTGAGGTCATCAATTGACTCAATTTGACAAAGAGTTATCTTTCAGTTGTCAAGGATGTCTGAGACATGCTGGGAGGCCAGATACTGGGTGGAATTGACTGTCTGAAAAGAGTGGTGGGTAAAGAAGAAACAGGTATGCTCATTAAGAACAAAAATGATAGATTCAGCATTGTTTCTGATGCAAATTCAAAACTAACAGAACTTGTTCTTACAGACAACCATTCAGCAACACATATGGGCCTTTGACACAATGTATGACTGACTCTGTTCAACTATTCAAGTGCAGACAATGATTTGAGCCTTCTCAATGAACTCAAATAACATTCTGACAACAAGAACATCTGAAGATATGAGAAACAGCAACAATGAAGAAGAGCAGGCTATCAGAGAATAGAAAGACTGTGAAGTGATGGTGATGAAGGGGGACAGACTGTTTGTAGATGACAAGACTGTGAGACAGTGACAACACAGATGAAAGAACTGTGAATGAACAAGACAATGATCAAACAATGTCTATGGGCATCAGGGATAGCAGCAGTCTCTTTGATTATTATGTAAAATTAGATGGTATTGCTAGTTGTTGCTGCTAGTTAAGATTATGAAGTATCAGGGTTGGCATCACAATTGCAGGGTGTATACAATAAGTGAATGAAGATAAAGATGAGGCAGATCATTTGACTTTGATATCACAAAAGAAGATTGAAACTTCATCATCATATTGCTTAACATGAGACCCATGCTTACAGAGTCACTAGATGCAATCAACAACCCAGAACCTTTAGTTGTGAAGATCTTACCAACTCAGAGACTCTGATCTAATATCTCTCTCAGCATGATCTCTGAGCTCATAACTTTTGAAAGTCAATCTCACAATCACAAGAGAGTTGTTACAACCAAAAAGAAGTTCAATTTGAAATGCTTCATGAACATCTACCCCAAAGAAGACAGCATTGCCTGAGCAATATATTCAACAAGCACTATTTCAGCATGACTCTCCTTGAAATTGCTCTGCAAAAGCCTTGACTGACTTTACAAATGTTTCATCAAAATCACATGTCACTCAAGCTTCTCACACAGAGACTGTCACCTCTGCAGTCAGCTCTTTCAGTGAATTATACAAGAAAGTTGACTGGTGATGCAAGCAGATGAGAGCAGCTGTCACATTGTGTGACTTACTCAAGATCTGGTGAATGCAGCAAATACAAATGTCAGACAACAATATACTCAAGATTGAGTGTTCTGAAGAATAGTTAATGATAGCAAGACAATTCTTGATAGTGTATCTATTGACTGCTTACATTGATGAGTCAGTGCAGAAGAAGTCTCTGATATTCAAAGATTCTTATTCACTCTGCTTTAGAGTTCAGATTTGTGTAATCATACACTCATGTACATTAGTTACAAGAGTGGTCAGAAAATCTTTGATAGAACTGCAACTGCTTGTGAAAGTCAAGTCTTAATCTTTCACAACATGTTCAATCACAATCTTCTGTCTGAATATCAATGCAAGTATACTCTGCAATCAGCAACACTTGCTGATGATTGAAGAAATCAGAAATCTCAACAAGTGATTAATTCAAAAAGATGATATAGCAAGATCATGAAGAAAGAACCATCAGAAGAACTTTTGAATGAAAGCTGCTCAGTGTTATGAGATGAGCAAGAATCAAGAATATTATGTCTCAACATTAGTCACTAACTCTTCAGAGTTCTGCAAAGAGCAATATGACAATGTTGATTCAGCAAGATGTCATGTCTTCAAGATGAATCTTTGTTGTCTTCAAAAGAGTGTTGCAGTGTCTTTGTGTAGTGAAGAAAAGAAAAAACACAGTGATTGATGTGAGAATGCTGAGATGAACATGATCTCTTGTTGATATGATCTTCAATATGTCTTTGAATATTGATCTTAACAATTATGAGCATGTTCTTGAAGCTCAACTTTGAAATAATCATTGTATGAACTTTCTGATACACTGACTTTTGTTTGTGAAATCTGCTCAACTTTTTACTATTGATGACTGATGATCATTCTGTTTGCTGCATTGTCTCTTGTTGCTGCATTGACACTCTTTTAAATGTTGTGTGAAAAAAGATAATCAAGTTTCTCAAATCAATCAAAAGAAATGACTAGATGTTCACTATTGAGCACTAAAATAAACTTATGAAACAAGTCTAAGCAGTCTTTTCATTCATAAATCTATATACTCTCTTATTCTCATCAAGTTCTTTCTCTGTCAAAGTCTTCTTTTTTAATAGGCACAGCTTTGTTGTAGAGTGAGTTACTAGTTGATGTTGTTGATTTACTGATAGTTGAGTTACTTCATTGAACAAGCAAGTACACATTCTTGTGAAAGCAGTGACACAATTCAGTTGACACTTGACAATGTTTCTCAAATACAAGATTCTGATTAGTTCACAACAGTGTGATGAATGAGATTATTGCAAGCTTTGAGAAGTAAGCATGAATTATGATGACAACACTGTAACTTCTCAGTGAACATTATAAGAATCTCACAACAACAGAATGTTCTTTTTCAAGACTTATCAATCTGACAGTCAGTGTCAAGCAATTGAAAGTAACTCTGTTCTCACAATAACTCTGAGTTCTGTTGTCTGTCAGAACTAGTATTCTGACATATTCTTGAACTATTAACAGAATTACTTAAAACTGAACTATCATCATATAGAATCACAGTTTCTTCAGCAAAGATATTCAGCATTATCTTTTTCTTCATTTCTTAACTGACAGCTGATAACATCATGTGAATATTTGTGCAGCAGTGAGAAATGCATATGATGATGATTCAATTCAAAACTCAAGCATCATGATAGTCTAACTCACTTAAGCTTTGCTTTTCAGACACAGATATGAAATTTGTATGTTGTCAGAAAATGATTTTACAACAAAATGTGTTTCACTGTTGAAGAATAAAAGACTGACATTAAAGTTATATGTGACATGACTGAATGAAAGTGATCAAACTGATTAAAGTCAAACTCATCAATTGACTTGAAGAATGTTAGATGAGCAATATGAAGTGTCACTCACTTGACTATACTTGTTGTTCACACTCATCAACTAGAAATCATCACAGATAATGTTGTTATGAAATAAGAAGTCTTGAAGTGAGAAAGTTGAAGAAATTTTTCAGACTGTGAAAACTCAATGAATCAATTCTCTGAGTCAGTTATTGCAGCTTGCTATTGAGACAGATAATTTTTCTTATTGTAATTGTGACAAGATAAAAGATCTGTAACTGAAACAAAAGATTACATCAGTAATTTCAAGTTCTTTTTACTCAGTTGTATTGAGTTCAAGCTCTGTGCAATTTCAGTTTTACTTGCATTGTCATAGTTGATTAGAGAGTAGTACTGCTGATGTATGAACATGCTTGATGATTTAATTTTCTGTCTTGATGTTTATGAAGCATCTTTTTCTTGATACTTTCATATCTTTCTCAATCAGTATGATCTAAACAAGAGCTTTGATATAGTGATATAGTCAAAGATAACATAAAATTCAAGCTGTTTCAGATCTTCTCAACTCAACTGCTCTTGATTCAATATTGATTCATAGTCAAGATCAATAGTTCTCTCAATAAAAGAATCTGCAGTTATCAAGATAGATTTTAAAAGTTTGATACTTATTGATTTTTCTTCTTGCATTCAAGAAAGTCTGTCACAGCTTAGTTCTCAGCAGAATATTGAGTACTTCAGTAATCTGATCAGACTTAGATGATATTCTCAGTTGATGACTTTTGCTGCAACAATATGTGATGATGAAGTGACTTGAGTATTGTTGTGCATGACTTTTTTCTTGCATAATTAAACTATAATTGCATCTGAACCTGAGAATTCTGCAGTTACTTTCTTAGCTAACTGTTGATTTCTTGCATAATCTGATTTGTGAATCTGATGTGCTCAGTGCTTCAAAGTGTTTTGAATTCTTGTTCATACTGCACTCTGTACATATAAGAAGAGCATTTTTTACTTTGTACAGTAATTCTGCAAATGTATATAAAGATAGCTGTGATTTTTTAAAATGCAACAATGTGTAATGTTCTAACCTGAGATTTCTCAGGTATGTAGAACTAAGAGTTTGTGCTTATTGATATAACAGCTGATTTGAAATGATTCTGATCTTTAACTCTTAGATTGTTACTTAAGTTGAACATGATTGTTTTCATAAGAAAAATGACTCTACTATATAGTGAGTCTGCTCACTGATCTTGCTGTCAAGTTCATTGAGATGACTCATTCATGCAGTTCATCAAGTTTGCTCATCAAGCTCATCATCAAGCATATTGAGATATCACATAACTACTGTCTAAACATCTTTCTGAATATATACTTTTCACATATATGCATCAATCTGTTCTAAGTTCATTCTGACTTCAGTTGTAACATTATTCTTTTTTTCTCAGATGTTAATTTTTTAAAATCTATATAAATGAAAATATTCACATTGTTTGTTCTTCAGTGACAATGCTTTTTAAAAATTTCAATTGTTTAAAAATTGCAAAGAAAATTCAGATCAGTGATGTATCTGCTTTGTTCTCTTGTGACTATTGTGTTCATTGTGACATCAATTGTTTTGTAATGAAATCTTGATCAAAATGTAATAAATATACTCATCATGATCATCTGTGTGTCAATGTATTGTGAGAGTCTCTTGATAGAACTTGTTTTTTGCTTTGAAAAAAAATAAGTAAAGTGAACAGTGAACTGACAGTTAAACATGTTGAATTTGCTGCACTTTTTTTGAAAGTTGTGTGTCTTCAGAAAACACTGAATCAAACAGATTACTGTGTTTTGCAAAAGACTGACTGTCTTGTTGCTGAACTTAATAATGATAATGATGAAACTGAGAATGAAGATTCTCAAACAATGTCATAACTTGTTGACTTTATGTTGTCATTCTTCTGAATTAATATTGATTTTTTTTCTCAAAACATTGAAGTATTCTTGCACAGTTCTTGAGATTCTCTCTGAGTTTTCAGATACTTTCTGAGATATTGTAATTTTTTTATTTTATGAGATAGTAAACTTTCTCATTAATCATTCTCTTTTTTAGAATATTTTCAACTTCATATTCTTCTTTGAGTTTGATAGATGTTTTGATAATTTGAAGTAATATGAATTGATTGCAATGTTGTAACATGAATGCATGAAATACTGAGTGTATTCTCATCTTCTTAAATAAATTTAACTCATAACTTAATTTCTTGATGTTCTGTATAATCTTGAATGATTTAATGTTTTTGTTTTTCAATTTCTTGCTTTTTTCTTTGATTTGTATGTTGTCTGTTCTTAAATATATCTTCTTTTCTTCTTTAAACAGTTTTGTCTCTATTACTCATTCTGTCTGCTGTTCAATTCATTTTGTTAAATTTTAATGCAGTTTCTTTATTTAAGCAATATCTAGAATCACTTTTTGACTCTATGATCTGTGTTCTTTGAGATCTTGTTATATCTCTGAGTTGTAGTTATAGTTCATATAGAAAGATGTCTTTCTCATGATTTCATTTCTCATATTGTTGTACACAAACTGTATCATTAACAGTAGTCATACTTAGTTGTTCTGATTTTTGTTGACATAGTGTTTTAAGTAAGTTTTCACTGTTTAATTCATTCATTTGCTTTGTTCATTTATCTGTGAATGATATGTCATTGATATCTTATACTTTATCTCAAGTTCTGCTGTAAACATTTTTCAAAATTTGTTTGTAAACAGTTTGTCTCTGTCAGTGATAAACTCTTTTAATAGTTCATAATTGCTAATCAATTCTCTTAATATCATATATGTCAATATTGATGCTGTCACAGTTTCTTTGAATGAAATGAACATTGTGTACTTGATTAATCTGTTTACTATGATCAATATACTGTTGAATTTCACTTCTCATGTTGAGTTCTTTGATGATAATAACTTTGTAATGAAGTTCATGATAACTGACTTTCATGATGCATTCAGTGCATTTAGTTGCATTACTTTGTCATATTATTTATTTCAGTTAATCTTGTTTCTTCAGCATGAATCACATACAGCAATCATTTTGATGACTTAATTTCTGAAATTACTAATGTTGTATCTTCTTCACACTAAATTCTCAGTGCATTTAACTTTTAGATGTTCTTCAGCTCTGCTGTAATGATATATTTTGATGAGTTCTTTGTTTGTTAAGAAAGTTTACTTCATCTTGTACATTGCTGTCAAGCTCTTCATGAGAATTTCTTTGTTATCTTTGCTCAAAATTTCAGTGTGTATTGTTTGTACATCTTCATGATCAAGTTGTCTACTCAAGATATCTGCTCTGTCATTCTCATTATTTTTTTTGTAATGAATTTGAAATTCATAGTCTGTCAACTGCTTCACTCAACAAATCTGTTGTTAATTGAGTTGTTTTGTCATTGTGAAGTTTCTCAGATTCTTGTGATTTATATAGATCTGAATTAGCTTGCTTGTTTCTGTAAAATAAAATCTTCAATTTTGTAGTGTTTTCACTATTGCAAGAAGTTTCTTATCATGAATCTCATATCTTTTCTTGAGTTCTGATAGTTTTTTAAATCAATATGCTATGAGTTTCTGCTGCTCATTCTCAATCTGATACAAACATGTTTTTATTGTGAAATCTGAAGCATCAGTTTTCAGTGTTTTCTTGTATGTTGAATTGAGTATTCTCAGATGTGTCATTTCACTAAAACTTTTCTTTAATATGTGAAATGCATTCTTCTGTTTTTGATCTCAATGCTATTTTTTGCTTTTGCACATCAAACACATTAACAATTTCATAATTCTTGCATAGTTTAATACAAACTTTCAATAATAGTTCATTAGTTCTAGAAAGACCTGTACTTTCTTGATTCATTTTGATGTCAGTCAATTTCTGACTACTTTTGTCTTTTTTAAATTTTTCTCAATTTGTTCAGATCAAATCACATAGTCTAGAAATTTAACTTTCTTGATCTTGAATCTGCTTTTTGACTTTTTCATATACAAGACTTTCTCATTAAGCTTTGTCAATATCTTGTGCATATGCTCACAGTGCTTCTCAAGATCTTCTGAGTATATTAGAATATCATTAAGATATGTGATCACAAAATCATTGAGATATTCTCTTAATATGTCATTGATCAATCTCTGAAAAATTGCTGAGACATTTTTCAATTCAAATGACATAATAATATATTCATAATGTTCATATCTTGTTCAGAATGTCATCTTTCATTCTTTATCTTCTTTCATTCTGACTTGATAATAGATGTTTTTAAGATCTAAGTTCATGAATCACTTAGTTTTGTCTAATTAATCTTGCAACTCTTCTATCAGTGATAGAGAATAATTATCTTGATGAGTTATCTCATTGAATTGTTTGTAATTGACACATAGTCATTTTTTATCATTCTTTTTTGATACAAACAGAATTGAATATTCTGTTGATGATTTTGATGATTTTATGAATTCTCTCTTAAGATTTTTGTCAAGATAAGTTCTAACTTTCTTGAGTTGATTCTTGCTCATTGAGTATAATGACATTCACTTAAGTTGCTTTTCATTCAATAGTGATATCTTGTGATTTCATGATTTATGCTCTGATAAGTTCATCTTTGATTGTTCAGAAATTTTATATGTGTTTTTGATTGCACATATCTTTTTTGTAACTCAATCAATCTTCAGATTTTTTCTGCACAATCAGAACATCTTTAGCACTGCATTGTATTTAATTGATTTCATAACATTAAATGTTATCTCTTGTGAATTTTCAAGAATTGAGACTTTCACACAGATTTTCTCATCAATTCTTTCAATAACTTCATTTGTCATTTGTATGTTAAATGAACAGCACACTCACTGTGTTTTTAATTTCAACATGTTGACTGTTTTTCAACTTATAATATTACTGTCTGCTTCAAAATTCATTAATGTGTTGATTTAATGTTTATTGATCATAATCTTGATTCATATTCAATGATTATTATTTTATCTTTGAGACATCACTAGCTTCTTGTTCTCTAGTCTTGTCAAGAAAGCTTTTCATTTTTTGACTCACTCAGTCATTCAGCTTATTTTCAAAGCTCTTGAAATCATTCTGATTTTCTTTTAATTATAAGATTTGCATACTTTAGACTGTGTTGCTCAATGCATCTTTTAAG
The DNA here is from genome assembly GCA_025617375.2 of Acarospora socialis. NCBI lineage: Eukaryota > Fungi > Ascomycota > Lecanoromycetes > Acarosporales > Acarosporaceae > Acarospora > Acarospora socialis. Next base: position 1,483,202 of record JAMYGW020000010.1, on the reverse strand, counting down.
ATGTAATTGAGATTCATACTGATTGTACTTTATCTGCAATTAACTCTCAAAGACTCTTACTCTTTGCAGAAATTCAGATGATATATATTCTTCACTGAAAATTCATCTATTTTTATTCTGCATGATATATTCTTCAGATAAGTATATCTCAATTTTGTGATCTTTGATCTTTTACACAAGAGATTCTGATATTGATTCTCTTGTGACTGTTTGTATGTTTCTCATTAGATCATTGAATTCTTTGTATATTTTCACTTTCTGATTTCAAGTCTTTTGCTTTTTCTTCTGCATTGTATTGCAGTTTGATGCTGTTTCTTTCTTGACACTTAAATCTTTCTCAATCTTTGCTCAGTACTTTTTTGAGAACTCTGTCTCAACATTGTTCAAACTTTCTTCTGCAAGTATATTGTTATCAAGAAATATTTAAGATTCATCAATCTGAAATTCATGATCATCAGTCTCTTCAATGTCATCTTCAAAAACATTGTTTTCTTTCTTGACATCAAGAACTCTTTTCTTGATAAGAATAACTAATTCTTTCTTGTAAATTGATTAACTCATTGCATTGTATCTGTTCTTCACATCTTTGTGCAGTCTCTGAAGATATCATTTAGCTTTATTTTTCATGTTTATATGTACTCTGCACATGTCATTGTAACAGACTGTTCAGCTAAGAATGTTGTGCACTATGCATGTATTTTTTTTGACTGTCACTACAATATTTTTTCTTTTCATCTGAGATCTGTTGCATTCTCAAGCAAGATGTTCAGATTTCTCACAGTTATAATACATTCACATTTTGTTTTGCAGTGTTATCTGAGACTTAGTGAATCACTCTGACTGACATTTATACTCTGTTCATTTAGTCTTTTATGACTTCTGATGATGTTTTTCAATTGTATTGAGATTCATAAAGTTTGTTTTTCTATGTCTTATCAATAAAATATATTGCTTCATTCACAGTCAGAAGCTTTCTTCTTGATCTTTTATCATAAATGACATTCAATATTTTTTTTGTTTTATCTGTCATTCTCACTGACAACTATCAATGTTAATACTCAGATTAATCATTTTCTGAAGATCATCTGATTGTTTTGCTCAGATTATCTTGTTTTTGATGAACTCTCTTAACTTACAATAGTACTGATAGATAAGTGCTTCATTATTTTATCTAATAAGTGTCACTAATTGCTGAAACTCTGTGACATATACTGCTGCTGATTCACTCTGTTGCAAGATATGAACTTGTCTTTCTGCTGTTTTCTCTTTGTTGATTATTCTGAAGATTTTCTTAAGTTTTTTTTTGAACTTGCTGAAGTCATTGAACATGAACTTCATGTCAACATTGTGTTCATTGTAACTCTTCTCTAGAAATTTGTGCAGCTTGAGATCAACTCAATTGAAAGCTGTGTTTACTAGATAGATTACTGCAAACAATGTCTTTTCTTGATCAGTATAAAACTTCAATTGATTGAATTCAATATACAGATTGAGCTTAGTCACAAAGACTTGCAATTTTTCTCATTCTTCACCAAAAATATTGAATATCTGAATCTTCAATGCATTCACAAATAGTTGTATTATCTGAGCTAACATCACTGATTGTGTTGCTGTTCTATCTGAAGTAGATGATAGAGATGAGTTTGCTTGAACTTGTTTCAAGAACAAGATTGAAACATTCTTTTGTGTGTCAGACATCATACTCATTATATTGTAAGAATGTTCAAAGTGTAACATTCTAATCTGAGATTTCTCAGATATGTAGAACTAAGAGTTTGTGCTTATTGATATAACAACTGATCTGAAATGATTTTGGTCTTTAATTTTTAGATTGTTATTTAAGTTAAATATGATTGTTTTCATAAGAGAAATGACTCTACTATATAATGAGTCTGCTTGCTGATCTTGTCATTGAGTTTGTTAAGATGACTCACTTATGCAGTCTGTTGAGCTTGCTTGTCAAGCTCACTGTCAAGCATGTTAGATATTACATGACTACTGTTTAAACATTCTTCTGAATGTACACTTTCTGTGTGTATACATTAGTTTGCTTTAAGTTCATTCTGACTTTGATCATAACACAATGTAAGAAATAATCACAGTTATATCTTAATTGATGTTATATATCTTAAGCAAGTTGATCAAGATTTTCATGTGCAGTCATGAAGTATTCAAGAAACATCACTGATAAGTAGCTTGTTCTTTGAATTTCATAGCAGCTAATGTAGTATAAGTCTTCACTCAACAAGCATATGTCTGCTTTCACAAACCTGATGATAAATCAATTATCTTCAAGAAAATAAACTATCAATCTGTTCAGCAGAGACTTTTAATATCTTATTTTCATCAACATTTCTTTTACATCAACAGCAGTTTCTCATTCAAGTCAGCTTCTGATATCTTATATTGATCTGTAAAGAATTAGTTATTTACTTTTTTTTCTTGTTAACATTTCTTTCACATTAACAACAGTTTCTCATTCAAGTCAGCTTCTGATATCTTTTATTAATTTGTAAAGAATTAGTTGTTTATTTTTTTTTTCTTGTCAACATTTCTTTTACATCAACAGCAGTTTCTCATTTAAGCTGACTTCTAATATCTTTTACTGATCTGTAAAGAATTAACTGTTTATCTTTTTTTCTCATCAACATCTTTTTTACATCAACAGCAGTTTCTTGTTCAAGTCAGCTTCTGATATTTTTTATTAATTTGTGAAGAATTAATTATTGATTTTTTTTTCTCATCAACATTTCTTTCACATCAACAGTAGTTTCTTGTTTAAACTGACTTCTGATATCTTTTACTAATCTGTGAAGAATTGATTATTAATTTTTTTTTCTTGTCAATGTTCTTTTTTCACCATCATTAATATCATAATGAGTGTGTTCTATATCTTAATCAACAAGTACATCACAAAACAAAAATAAAAATCATGTGTTGCTGAGTTCTAGAATTGAATTTGATGTAGATTTTAAATTGATAGCTTATTTCTTCTTGCAATAGTGCAAGAACTTGCAGAGTGACATGCAGATTTCTTCTTGTATGATCTTTTGAAATCATTTTGTGTGCAAGTTAGTCATTACTTGTTCTTTATATCTCTGCAAAATATTAAAAAGTTAAATCATTATTTAAATAAATAGATCAGTGATTGATGATCTGTATCATGACTTGTTTAAATGTGTGATAGTTAAGCACTTAAATAGAGTTGATTTCAAAATAATTGAGCAAACAGTTAAATTCACAATTATCTTATATGACAGAGTAAACTAAGTTCTCAGCTGTCAGTAGACTTCAAATGATAATGCTGAGACTGAGTTATTTAAATGTATGATTGACTGCTGCTGATTATGTTAATAGTATGTTATCTTCATTGAGTAGTGATACTTTGTCAAAAATAAATCAAAACAGTTATATCAAACAATGACATACAGAATCACAATTCACCTACTATTTTGCTGTCTTTTCATGATCAATGACACTAAAGAGTTAATTCATTTTAAAAGATTATCATCATTATGAGCATAGCACTCATTTTCTAGAAAATACCACAATGTGCTACTACATCTTCTGACACACTCTCAGTTCTTATTATTCAGTACTGATTTTTCTGCTCTATAATTAACATCTTTATTGTACATTTTAACTGCATCATCATCTTTTTCTGTTAAGTGACACTCAGAAACTGTTCTTGCTGTTGTTACTTTGCTGATTGAACTTTAAACTGATGTCTTATCACTGTCTGTTTTTGCTCTGCTTCTGTTGCATATATATTGTTAATGTTATCTTTTCACTGTCATAAAAGACATTATGTCAACAAGAATGACTGTCATCTTCAATTGTAACACTAATGCTTTGAAAAAAATGAATTAATAATTAAAGCAGTCACTTGAGATCTGCATACAAATAGAAATAGAGTGAAAGAGTGATTAAATAACAATGTTAGAGTACTTAAGTTCAGATAATGTTCTTTGAATATCTTGAGAAATCTCACAAGAACATAATGTCATCTAGATAACAGACAAGTTGTCAATGTCAATAAAAACTACAATGAATCAATCATCTTAAGCATGTTGCTTTTAGAGAGATGTCTAGACTAAACTGTTATTTATTTGTTTTGTTAATAACAAGATTTCTTTGTTATGATGTGAAGTCACTTCTGTGATTGTGCTACAGTAGATAAAATGATAACTTTAGTGACTGTGATAACTTAATAGCATCATTGAAACACTCAGTCTTGCTGCACTGACAGATAACTGAGTTAATTAAATAAAATCATCAAACTTGAAAAACTATCACAGACTAACATCAATGCTGTTGTTGTAATGAGAGAGTTGTTGTTTTATTCAGTAACAATTAAGTTTGTTTGACAAGCAAAGTTGCAACATTGTTCACATTATGTCAAGAAACAATCATTGATTATCAAAAGAAACAGATTACAAGTTAACTAATTATAATCAACAATCAGATATTTTATCAGAGTAAGATTTCAAGAAGATTAAGTCTCTTTTCTTTTGACACAACTGCACAATCAAGATTCAGAGTGCTGTCACAGTCATTTAAAGTGTTTATTAAGTTTGCATGCTTCACTCACAACTTTATGACTTAGTTCAGCTGATAAAGCTGCTTGTACTTTACATTCTTCAGATTTTTCTAATCTGTATGCTGCTGTAAGTTAATCTGATCAATTTTTTAAGTTTAATCTTTGTCTGATTTGCATTAGTGATAGTTGAATGTGAGTTTGTTTTACATGCAACACAAAACAAGTTCAATTCAACTTAGACTTGTGACATCAAAAAGCACTGCATTTCAAGAGATTAATTATATGAAAATTCAGTACATCTTCAGTCTCACTGAAGTGTGAGTCTGTAAATATGCAAATATCTTAAATATTACTTACAACTTGAAACTTTTCATTTCTAAACACATTGATGAAGCTAGCTGTATTCAACACTTCACTTAATCTTCTCAACAACATTCATACTCATCACTTTGTTGTCATTACTTTCATCAACCATTGTCAGATTAGTAAGATCTTTGTCATCAACATTCTTCAAGATTTCAATAGCAATACCAATTATAAGCTAAGAATCATCAGAGTTCACTTGATCAACAACAGTAAGTAATATTTAGTCAAATGAAATTCTTCTTAATGTATTTACTGATCAGATACTGTGACAGATGACTTACTATAAATTTGTGTTGTTACTTTTTTTTTCATGACAAAAACAATGAATGTCATGAAGACAATAAGAAACTTTAAGAAGTTTCTCATGAAAAGAACATCAAAGCAAAAAACTATATGTTCACAGAACTGCAGCTCATCATGCATGAGAGAATAAACATAAAAATAGTATAAAGAAAGTTGAAGAAGCTGATGATCATGTGTTAAAGTTTGTTGCTCATTCAAATCACTTAAAATAATTAGAATCACAGTATAAGCAGAGCTCTTCAAGCTCATTTAATCATAATCAACATAGCTTCTTCTCAAGAAGCTGTTTGCACATTAACTACATTATTTTCAGTTGTAGTATCTCAAGAATGACTTTTTGACCAAGAATTTGATTTCAGTTGAGATTTGCTGAAACACTACAATGTTACAGTTTTTAAGCTTCACTCAGTTGTTTCATATAAAGACACACTATTGATATAAAATCAAGTACTATAGTACAGAAACAAGTCAGTAGCAACTGATTAAAGACTTTAAAGACTGACAATATTGTGAAAGTTGAGTAAAGAGAACATCTACTACAGAAAAGAAAGAGTAAAGAGATTGATATTGCTTTTATAACTTTATGTTTAAAGTCTACAACATCATTCTTGTGTCTGTCAAGTCACAGTGTGTCTATTTTGTACTGAGCTTTTCAGTTTTGTCTTGAATCTTCAACAGATGATTAATGAACACATTGATATCTTCTTCAAATTAAACTCATTATTTAAGACATAATTTATCATTCAAAGAGTGTCTTCTAAATCTTAAGTGAACTCATGCAGACTGCAATGACAGCTTTCATGCTGATTACACTTAAAGTTAATATAATAAGCATGACTATCACTGATAGAAGTACAAATGAAAGAGAAAAGATGAAGACAGAAATTGTCAAAAGAAAGTAAATATGAAAACTTGAGTGCAGAAAGAGCTTCAAATTATAACTTATTAAGTTAAAGAGTAGAAGTTGTTACAGAATATATGAAAATATTTGCAGTCAAGTGTAAAGACTTATTGATCTCAATTTTATTCAGAGATAAGCTTATGCAACAACAACATTGATTATTGCAACTGAGGTGACATCAGACTCAAAGTGCTGCACATATAACAAGTTAAGTAAAGAAATCTTTGCTCAGTTATTCACAGCAATACAAAGTCATATCATCTAGCAACAGACAGCTTTGAAGCACTGATCTTCATGACATATGTAAATTTCATCTTAAGTACTTCAAAGAAATTCTCACTTTCATAGTTCTCTGCAGAGAATCAAAAGTTTAAAGTAAAAAAAACTGACATGTTAAATATGAGCAGTCTCTTATATAAGCACTTTCTTATATATAGAACTTCTTATTCTTATATAAGCAATTCTTTTCTTTCTGCATAGAAAGAATCTTAATTTTAGTAAATATAGTACAAGTATTGTATATGATCACAATGTTAATAAGTTAGATATCTGTTGACTTTTCTTGTCTAGCAATACAGACAAGAAAAACTTACAGTGTTTTGAGTATTGCATGTGTGATACAAAGTTTCAATTCAGTAGTTCTTCTCTCTGATTCTAAAGCATCTGATATTATTATATAGAATATTTATGTATCTTTGAATAGATACTTTTTTGTTGTTCTTGAGCTTATTTTTTAACTGTCAAGCTCAACATCTAACTCATTCTAGAATCAGAGATTGTATATTGCTGTTGTCTTTGCACTAAGTAAAAAATAACAGTAAAAATCTTCAAATATAAGAAGATATCAAAGATACACTATTCAGAAACTATATCAATACTTGAATATCTTTTACAAGTTTTGTGACAGCAAAGACACAGTAGCTTTTAGCTTCAACACATATTTCTGCTGCTGTAAAACTTTTTTTTATTAATACAGCAGTGATTAGCAGAGAAGTTGATGAATGTGTATTTAAGAAAAAAATCATACATCAATTTCTTCTTGAAATAAGAGATCTCAAGAACAGTCAGTTTGCAAAAAACTAGTTATTAAACAAAGCAGATTGTGAAAGATTGCAGTAGATAGTTACTTAAGAAAAAAGAAACAACTGTACTGAAAGATCAGCTGCAAGATTACTCAATGTAAATGACATAATCAATTGATATTTCTCAGACAATCAACAACTCTGTTAAAATCTATTCTGATACAGTTAAAACTTATTAATTCAGTAACTTTGTTCAGACAGAGTACATTTACAACTGAAGTGAACACAATTTTTATTGATCTCACAATCAAGTCTACAAGTCTCAATAAGTCTTAACAAGAAAATCAACAACATTGATCTTCTTAACTGAGATATTATTCATGTTCTGTAAAGATCATCATCTCAAACATCAGTATATGCAATAAACAACATCATCAATTATGACACAAGTCACAATCATGCTGAAATTTCAGATTTTGTGTCTCATCAAAGTGAAAAACAATAATGTTGAGACAAATCAGATGATTGATCATGCATCTATGATCATTAAATGTTTAATTGAAGAAATTAAGTCAGATAGTGCTGACTATTATATTCTAACTGAAGTGTAACATTCAATCTGAGATTTCTTGAGTATACTAGAACTAAGATGTTTAATCTTGTTGATATAAGAGTTCTTTAATACAGTGATGTTGAGTAAACACTTTATTGTAATTAAAATTGAGTTGAACACAATTCTTTTCATAAGAAAAATGATCATGACTATATACTGAGCTTCTTGTCAATCTCACTGTTAAGTCTGTTGAGTTGACTTGCTTATGCATCTGTTGAGATTGCTATTTAGATATTTTTCAGATATGCATTTCATGCATACATGCATCAGTTCATTTTAAGTTTGTTCTGACTTAATCATAACATCATTTTTCTCTTCTCAGATGCTAGTTCTTTAAAGTTTACATAAGTGAGAATATTCACATTGTTCATCATCAGTGACAATGCTTTCTAAAAATTTCAATTGTCTAAGAATTGCAAAGAAAATTCAGATTGATAACATGTTTATCTTGTTTTCTTGTGACTATTGTGTCAGTTGCAGCATTGATTGTTTTGTAATGAAATCTTGATCTAAATGTGATAAGTGTACTTGCTGTAATCACTCATATATTGATGTGTTATAAAAGTTTCTCAATAGAACTTATCTTTTGCTCTGAAAGAAAATAAGTAAAGTAAACAACAAACTGACAGTTAAGCACACTGAGCTTGCTGCACTTTTCTCAAGAGTTATACATCTTTAAAAATATTGAATTAAATGAACTGCTGTGCTTCACAGAAGACTGACTGTCTTGCTGTTGAACTTGATAGTGATAATGATGAGATTGAGAATGAAAATTCTTAAACAATATTGCAACTTATCAACTCAATGTCTTTATTCTTCTGAATTAATATTGATCTTTTTTTTAAAAATATTAAAGTGTTTTTGCACAGTTCTTGAGATTTTCTTTGAGTTCTCAGATATTTTCTGAGATATTGTAATCTTTTCATTTTATAAGATAGTAAACTTTCTTTTTAATCATTTTCTTCTTTAAAATATTTTCAACTTTATATTCTTCATTGAGTTTGACAGATGTTTCTGTGATTTGAAATGATATGAACTGATTGTAATGCTGTAACATGAATGCATGAAATACTGAGTGTATTTTCATTTTCTTGAGTAAATTTAACTCATAACTTAATTTTTTGATGTTCTGTATAATTCTGAATGATTTAATGTTTTTGTTTTTCAATTTTTTGTTTTTTTTTTTAGTTTTTATATTGTTTGTTCTTAAATATATCTTCTCTTTCTCTTCAAATAGTTTTGTTCTTGTTGTTTATTCTGTTTGTTGTTTAATTTATTCTGTTAAATCTTAATGCAGTTTCTTTATTTGTGTAATATTTAGAATCACTTTTTGACTCTGTGATCTGTATTTTCTGAGATTTCATCATATTTCTGAGTTATAGTCATAGTTTACATAGAAAGATGTTTTTTTTGTGATTTCATTCTTTACATTATTGTATGCAAACTATGTCATCAGCAACAGTCATACTCAGTTATTTTGATTTTTGTTGACATAATGTTTTAAGTATGTTTTCACTGTCTGATTCATTTGCTCACTTTGTTTATTTATTTGTGAATAATATGTTGTTAACATCTTATATTTAATTCTGAGTTCTGCTGTAAGTATTTTTCAAAATTTACTTATAAACAGTTTGTTTCTGTCAGTAATAAACTTCTTTAATAATCTGTAATTGTTAATCAATTCTTGCAGTATGATATACATCAATACTGATGCTGTTGCAGTTTCTTTGAATAAAATGAACATTGTGTACTTAATTAATCTGTTCACTATAATTAATATATTATTGAATTTCATTCTTCATGCTGAATCTTTTGATAATAATAACTTTGTAATGAAGTTTATAGTAACTGACTTTCATGATGCATCTAATGCATTTAGTTGTGTTACTTTGTTGTACTGTCTATTTTGATTGATTTTGTTTCTTTAACATAAATTGCACACAGCAATTATTCTGATGACTCATTCTCTAAAATTGTTAACATTGTGTTTTCTTTGCACTAAATCTTCTGTGCATTTAACTCTCAAATATTCTTTAATTTTGTTGTAGTGACACATTTTAATGAGTTCTTTATTTATTAAGAAAGCTTACTTCATCTTATATATTGCTGCTAAGCTTTTCATGAGAATTTTCTTATTATTTTTGCTCAGAATCTCAACACATACTGTTTGTACATTTTTGTGATTGAGCTGTTTACTCAAAGTATCTACTTCATTATTCTCATTATTTTTCTTGTAATGAATCTGAAATTCAAAGTCTGTCAACTGTTTCACTCAATGAATTTGTTGCTGATTGAGTTGCTTTGTTGTTGCAAAGTTTCTCAAATTCTTGTGATTCATGTAAATTTAAATTGACTTGCTTGTTTCTGCAAAATAAAATCTTTAATCTTGTAGTGCTTTCACTATTGCAAGAAGTTTCTTATTATGAATCTCATATCTTTTCTTGAGTTCTGATAATTTTCTAAATCAAAATGTTATAAATTTTTGTTGCTCATTCTTAATCTGATATAAGCATACATTTATTGTGAAATTCAAAGTGTTAATTTTCAATATCTTCTTACATACTGAGTTAAGTATTCTCAAATGAGTCATTTCACTAAAACTTTTCTTCAATATGTGAAATGCATCTTTTTGTTCTTCATCTCAACATTAATTTTTATTCTTTTGTGTCAGCTGCATGAGAGATTTCATAATTCTTGCATAATTTAATACAAACTTTCAATAATAGTTTGTTAGTTCTAGAAAGATCTGCACTTTCTTGACTTACATTGATGTTAATCAGTGTTTAATTATTACTGTTTTTTCTGAATTCTTTTTAATATATTCAGATTGAATCACATAATTTAAAAATGTAACTTTCTGAGTTTTGAATCTGCTCTTTGATTCTTTCATATACAAAGTTTTTTTCTTGAGCTTCTCTAGTATTTTGTGCATATGTTCTTAGTGCTTTTCAAGATCTTCTGAGTATATCAGACTATTGTTGAAATATATGACTACAAAGTCATCAAGATACTCTCATAATATATCATTAATCAATCTTTAAAAGATAATGAGTGCATTTTTCAGCTCAAATGACATGATAATATACTTATAATGTTTGTATTGTGTTCAGAATGTTATCTTTCATTCTTTGTCTTTTTTCATTCTGACTTGATAATAGACATTTTTAAGATTTAAGTTCATAAATTACTTTAATTTTATTTAATTAATCTTGCAGTTCTTCTATCAACAATAAAGAATAACTGTCTTGTCTGATTATGTTGTTCAGCTATCAGTAATTGACATATAATTTTTTGCTATCATTCTTCTTCAGCACAAACAGAATTGAGTATTTTGTTGATGATCTTGATGATTTAATGAACTTTCTTTTTAAATTCTTATCAAAATAGTTCTGAATCATCTTGAGTTGATCTTTACTCATTGAGTATATTAATATTCACTTAAATTGATCTTTTTTCAATAGCAGTATCTCATGATTTCATGACTTATGTTCTGATAAGCACATCTCTGATATCTTTGAAATCTTGTATGTGTGTTTTATAGTGTATATTTCTTCTGTACTTCAGTTAATTCATAAGTTTTAATTTTTTAAGCATGACATTTCAAGTATCATGCTATACTTGTCTGTCTTAAGTATGTTTAATGTTATCTTTCAACATTGTTCATCAACATTCATCATTGTGTGTACTTCTTCATTAACATTCTCAACAATTTCATTCATCATATGTACTTTCACTGAATACAGTGCTCATATAGTCTTGAGTTTTAGTTCTTGAACTAGTCTTTTTAAAATATAGTTGTTTGTGACTTCTAAATTTATTAGAGTGTTGATGATTTTTAATAATTGATTTTCTTAATCAATATTCATCTAAATTATAAGTCTGTTTCTTCTGTCTTCTTTATGAGATGTATAAAGTTTTTTATTTTTTAGTTTTGTTGAAAAAGTCTGTAGTTTTTTGACTCACTTAATTGTTCAGCTCATCTTCAAAGTTCTTGAAATTATTTGAGTTTTCTTTTAACTATAAGATTTGCATACTCTAGACTATACTGCTCAATGTGTTTTTCTGAGTGAAGTTGAGATTTATACTGATTATACTTCATTTGCAACTGACTTTCAAAGACTTTTACTCTTTGCAGAAATTTAAGTGATATATACTTTTTGCTGAAAATTCATCAATCTTCATTTTGAATGATATATTCTTCAGATAAGTGTATCTTGATTTTGTAACTTTTTGTTCTTCAAACAAGAGATTTTAGCATCAGTTCATCATTAGTGACTGTTCATTTGTCTTTCATTAAATTATTAAATTTCTCACATATCTTCACTTTCTGTTCTTAAGCTTGTAACTTTTTAAACTTTCTTTTCAGTATTGCTTTGCTGTACTGCATCATTTTTCTTTGAGTGTTTAAATTTTTATTGATCTTGATTTGATATTTCTTTAAGAACTCAGTCTCAGTATCATTTGAACTTTCTTCTGTGAATATATTATTATTGAAAAATATTCATGATTTGTCAATCTGAAATTCATAATCATCAGTTTCTTCAATGTCATTCTTAAGAATACTATCTTTATTCTCAATATCAAGATTATCTTTCTTAATATCTTCTTTCATAAGAATAATTAATTCTTTCTCATAAGTTAATCAATCTATTGTGTCATATCTATCTTTAACATCTTTGTATAGTTTCTTCAAATATCATTTAACTTTATCTTTACTGTTTATATGTGTTCAGCACATATCATTGTAACAGACTATTTAGCTGAGAACATCATACACTATACTTGCATTCTTTTTAACTGTTACTGCTGTGTTTTTTATCTCTGCTCAAGATTTTTTGCAGTTTATTGTTATATGTTTGAATTTTTAACAGTTATAACATGTTTGTGTCTCATTTCACAGTGTTTAAAACTCATAGAATCATTTTTTCTGATGTTCAAACTTCACTTATTTAATCTTTTATGACTTCTGACAACACTTCTCAATTATGTTAAAATTCATTGAATTGTTTCTTCAGTACAGTTAAGCAAGCTTTTTTTCTCATTTTATTTTAGATGACACTTGTTGTTCTGTACATTTTATTCATTGTTTTTATTGTTAACTGTTTATACTGATGAATATATCAATCATTTTTTGTAAAATTTTGAATTAATTCATTTGAGCTATCTTATTCTTAATAGACTTGTGAAGTCTTCAGTAATAATGTGATGCAAGAAAATCATCATTTCAATCTATTAAGATCACAATTCTCTGAAACTTCACTGCATACTTAATTGTTGATTTCTTCATTTAAATCACTTACAATCATCTTTCTGTCATTCACTTCTCATCAATTACTCTAAAGACTTTTTTAAACTCTTTCTTGAATCTCTTATAGTCAGAAAATATAAATTTTCTGTTTATCTGCTGTTCTGCTGTTGTTATTGTAAGAAACTTGTATAGTTTGAAGTTAACTTAGTTGAAAACTGCATTCTTCATGTACAACATGATAAATAAATTCTTGTTCATCTCAGACTTGAACTTGTTCTGATTGAATTCAATGTATAATTTGAGTTTGATTAAGAATGCTTGCAGCTTTTCTTTTTTGTCAATGAATGCATCAGATAATGAAATCTTTAATGCATTAATCATCATCAGTAAATTCTGAAAATTAACTTAACTCATTAAAGCTGACTTCTGTGCTGTAGAAGTGATCATTTTTATATGATAAAAATATTCAAAGTGTTATGTTTTAACTGAAGTGTGATGTTCAATCTGAGATTTCTCAGATATACTAGAACTAAGATGTTTAATCTTGTTAATATAAGAGTTCTTTGATACAGTGATGTTGAGTAAACACTTTATTATAATTAAGATTGAGTTGAACACAATTTTTTTCATAAGAAAAATGATCATGACTATATACTGAGTCTCTTACTGATCTCACTGTTGAGCTTGTTAAGCTAACTTGCTCATGCATTTGTTGAACTTACTTGTTAAGTTTACTGTTAAGCATATTGAAATATTACATGACTACTGTCTAGATATCTCTCAGATATGCACTTTATACATATATGCATCAGTTTGTTTTAAGCTTGTTCTGACTTAATTGTAACACTGATTTAAAAGATGAACTCAAGACATATATTCTACAGTTAAACACAATACAATTTGCTCATAACTGAATGATGAAGCAGCATCATGCAGTTTGAAATGCTTGTACAGAGTTATCAAAAGATCTCAAAAGTGAAAAAAGCAAAAATCAGAAAGATATTAATCTGAAATAACATATTGAATTTGAAGCAGCAAGCTTGATTTTGAATAACTTTGTTGAAGATGCTGTGAAGATTCACTGCAAACTTATATAAAATATTTCAACTCAGAATCAGAAACAATCTGACTAGCAAGATGATTATAAGAGTTATGAAAGAAATGTTAAAAAAGAACAAGAATTAGATTCTTAAAGCAGCAATAAATGTCAAGTGAAATGAAAGAAAATTCAAGTCAAACAAGAAAAGAAAGAGAACAGATATCAAGATTCAAGTCTGAAATCTTGTATAATTTAAGTGATCAAGAAACAGATATCACTTCAAAAGACACAGACACATAGCATAATATCTGTTAATGAAAGATTTGTTTGATTTAAAGCTTAATGAATGAGCTTTAACTATACATCATAGTTTCATGTATCAAAATCAGATTGTCAGTGTTACAACTATACTGAAAAAAGTATAAATAGTTTTAGACATATGATCAGAGAAGTGTATATAAGAGTATGAAATGATGAGCATAAAACTTAACAAAGCATATAATAATACTGAGACACTATCAGAACAAAGAACACAAAGTTGTGCAGAGTATGATGAGTATGTCAGTTTTATATAGTAGAATTGATTTTTTTAGAAAATTGATCATGTTCAACTTCTAGTTACAATCTAAGAGTTATTAAACAATTGCTGTATGAAAAAACTCTTATATTTACAAGATCAAACTCTTAGTTTTAACTTACTCAAGAAATCTCAGATTAAATGTCACACTTTAGTTAGAATGTAACATTTTAAACACTCTTACAATATAAAAATTATCACTTTTACAGCACAGAAGTCAGCTTTAATAAGTTAAGTCAATGTTCAGAGTTTATTGATGATGATTGATGCATCAAAGATTTTGTTACTCAATGTGTTCATCAACAAGAGAGAAAAGCTGTGAACATTCTTAATTAAACTTAAGTTATATATTGAATTTAATCAGAACAAGTTCAAGTTCAAGATGAATAAGAATTTATTCATTATATTATACATGAAGAATGCAGTCTTCAACTGAGTTAACTTCAAGCTGCACAAGTTTCTTGCAATAACAACAGCAGAACAACAGATAAACAGAAAATTTATATTTTCTGACTACAAAAGATTCAAGAAAGAGCTCAGAAGAGTCTTTAAGATAGTTAATGAAAAATAAGTGATGAAAAAATAACTGCAAATAATTCATATAAAGAAATTAACAATCAAGTATGCAGCAGAGTTTCAGAGAATTGTGATTTTAATGAATTAAAATGATGATTTTCTTGCATCACATTATTACTGAAGACTTCACAAGTCTATTAAAGACAAAATAGCTTGAATGAATTGATCTGAAACTCTACAAGAAATGATTGATGTATTCATTAGTATAGATAGTCAACAATGAGAACAATGAATGAAACATATGAAACAACAAGTATCATTTAAAATAAAATGAAAAAAAAAAGCTCACTCAATCATGCTGAAAAAACAATTTCATGAATCTCAACATAATTAAGAAGTGTTGTCAGAAGTTATGAAAAACTAAATAAGTGAAGTTTGAATATCAGAAGAAATGATTT
This sequence comes from Acarospora socialis, assembly GCA_025617375.2. NCBI lineage: Eukaryota > Fungi > Ascomycota > Lecanoromycetes > Acarosporales > Acarosporaceae > Acarospora > Acarospora socialis. The sequence continues at coordinate 1,467,619 of JAMYGW020000010.1, read as the reverse complement.
TATGAGTTTTAAATACTGTGAAACAAGACACAAACATGTTATAATTGTTGAAAACTCAAACATATAACAATAAACTGTCAGAAATCTTGAGCAGAAAGAAAAGACACAACAGTGATAATTAAGAAAAATATACACATAGAGTACAACATTCTCAGTTAAACAGTCTGTTACAATAATATGTATTGAATACATATCAGCAGTAAAGATGAAGTCAAATAATACTCAAAGAAACTGCACAAAGACATCAAAGATGAATACAACACAACAGATTGACTGATCAACAAGAAAGAACTAGCTATTCTTATGAAAAAATATATTAAGAAAAGTGATCTTAATGTCAAGAAAAAAGACAGCATTCTTGACAATAACATTAAAGAAATTAATGATTGTGAATTTCAGATTGACAAATCATGAATATTTTTTAATAGTGATATACTCACAAAAGAAAATTTGAACAATGCTGAGACTGAGTTCTCAAAGAAATACTGAATTAAGATCAATAAGAATTTAAATACTCAAAGAAAAACAGCACAATACAGCAAGATAATGCTGAAGAAAAAGCTTAAAAAGTTACAAGCTCAAGAACAGAAAGCAAAAACATACAAGAAATTTGATGATCTGATGAAAGATGTATGAACAATTATTAACAATGAATTAATGTTAAAATCTCTTGTTTAAAAAAAAAAGAGTCACAAAATTGAAATATACTTATCTGAAGAATTGTAACATTCTAATCTGAGATTTCTTGAATATGTAGAACTAAGAGTTTGTGCTTATTGATATAATAACTGATCTGAAATGATTCTGATCTTTAACTTTTAAATAGTTATTTAAGTTAAACATGATCATTTTCATAAGAGAAATGATTCTACTATATAGTGAGTCTACTTGCTGATCTCATCATTGAGCTCATCAAGATGACTTGTTCATGCAACTTGTCAAGCTTGCTCATCAAGCTCACTGTTGAGCATATCAAGATATTACATAATTACTGTCTAAATATCTTTCTGAATGTACATCTTCTGCATATATACATCAGTTTGTTCTAAGTTCATTCTAACTTAATCATAACATTATTTTTTTCTCTTCAGATGTTAATTTTCTAGAATCTATATAAGCAAGAATATTTACATTGTTCATCATCAGTGACAATGTTTTCTAAAAATTTCAATCATCTAAGAATTGCAAAGAAAATTCAGATTGATGATGTGTCTGTTCTGTTCTCTTGTGACTATTGTGCTCATTGCAACATTGACTGTTTTGTAATGAAATCTTGATCAAAATGTGATAAGTGTACTTGTCATGATCATTCATGTGTTGATGTATTGTAAGAGTCTCTCAATAGAACTTGTCTTTTGCTTCAGAAGAAAATAAGTAAAATAAATGATGAATTGACAATCAAGCACACTGAGCTTGCTGCACTTTTCTCAAAAGTCATATATCTTTAAAAAACACTGAATCAAACAAACTGCTGTGCTTCACAGAAGACTGACTGTCTTGCTGTTGAACTTGATAGTGATAATGATGAAATTGAGAATAAAAATTCTCAAACAATGTCATAACTTATTAACTCAATATCATCATTCTTCTGAATTAATATTGACTTTTTTTTTTAAAACATTGAAGCATTCTCACACAGTTCTCAAGATTCTCTCTGAATTTTCAGATATTCTCTGAGATATTGTAATTTTTTCATTTTATGAGATAGTGAACTTTCTCACTAATCATTTTCTTCTCTAAAATGTTCTTGACTTCATATTCTTTTTTGAATTTAACAAATATTTTGATGATTTGAAGTGATATGAACTGATTGCAATGCTGTAACATGAATGCATGAAATATTGAATGTATTCTCATTTTCTTAAATAAGTTTAACTCATAACTTAATTCTTTGATGTTCTGTGTGATCTTGAATGATTTAATGCTCTTGTTTTTCAGCTTTTTGCTTTTCTTTTTAATTTATATGTTGTTTGTTTTCAAATATATTTTTTCTTCTTTTTTAAATGATCTTGTCTCTGTTGTTCATTCTGTCTGCTGTTTAATTTATTTTATTAAATTTCAATGCAGTTTCTTCATCTATGCAATATTCAGAATCACTTTTTGACTCTGTGATCTGTGTTCTTTGAGATTTTGTTATATCTTTGAATTGTAATCATAATTCACATAGAAAGATGTCTCTTCTGTGATTTTATTTTTTGCATTGTTGTATGCAAACTGTGTTGTTGACAACAGTCATATTCAGTCATTCTGATTTCTGTTGACATAGTGTTTCAAATATGTTTTTACTGTCTGATTCATTCATTTACTCTGTTCATCTATCTGTAAATGATATGTCATCAATATCTTATGCTTTATTTTGAGTTCTGTTGTGAACATTTCTCAAAACTTACTTGTAAACAGCTTGTTTCTGTTGATGATAAACTCTTTTGATAGTTCATAATTGCTAATTAATTCTCTTAGTATCATATATGTCAATATTGATGCTGTTGCAGTTTTTTTAAATGAAATGAACATTGTGTACTTGATCAATCTGTTCACTATAATTAATATACTATTGAATTTCATTTTTCATGCTGAGTTCTTAGATGATGATAGCTTTGTAATGAAATTCATGATGACTGACTTTCACAGTGCATTTGATGTGTTGAGTCACATTATTTCATTATATTATTTATCTTAATTAATCTTATTTCTTTAACATGAGTTGCACACAGTGATCATCTTAATGATTCAATTCTGAAAATTACTAATGTTGTATTTTCTTCACATTAAATTCTCAGTGTGCTTGATTTCTAAATGTTCACTGACTCTGTTGTAGTAACACATTTCAATGAGTTCTTTGTTTATCAAGAGAGCTTGCTTCATCTTATACATCACTGCTAAGTTCTTTGTGAGAATTTCTTTGTTGTTTTTGCTGAGAATTTCAACATATATCATCTGTACATCTTCATGATCAGATTATCTGTTCAAAACATCTGCTTCATCATTTTCATTATTTTTCTTGTAATGAATCTGAAATTCATAATCTGTCAACTGTTCTGTTCAACAAATCTGTTGTTGATTAAGTTGTTTTGTCATTGCAAAGTTTCTCAAGTTTCTATGATTTGTATAGATCTGAATTGACTTGTTCATTCTTATAAGATAAGATTTTCAGTCTTGTAGTGTTTCTACTATTGCAAGAAGTTTTTTGTCATGAATTTTATATTTTTTCTTGAGTTCTGATAACTTTCTAAATTGATATGCTATGAGTCTCTGTTACTCATTCTCAATCTGATATAAATATGTTTTTACTGTAAAATCTGAAGCATTAGTTTTCAGTGTCTTTTCATATGTTGAATTGAGTATTCTCAGATGTGTCATTTCATTAAAACTTTTCTTTAATATGTGAAATGCATTCTTCTGCTCTTTATCTCAATGTTATTCTTCACTTTTGTGTGTTAAATGTGTTAGTGATTCTGCAATTCTTGCATAGTTTGATACAAACTTTCAATAATAGTTTGTTAATTCTAGAAAGATCTGTACTTTCTTGATTCATTTTGATGTTGATTAGTTTCTGACTGCATTTATCTTTTTTAAATTCTTCTCAATTTGTTCAAATCAAATTACATAGTTCAGAAACTCAACTTCTCTGATTTCAAATCTGCTTTTTGACTTTTTCACATACAGAACTTTCTCATTGAACTTTGTCAATATCTTGTGTATATGCTCTCAATACTCTTCAAGATTCTCTGAGTATATCAGAATATCATTAAGATACATGATCACAAAATCATCAAGATATTTTCTCAATATGTCATCAATTAATCTTTGAAAGATGACTGAAACATTCTTCAGTTCAAACAGCATAACAGTGTATTTTTAATGTTTATATTTTGTTCAGAATGCTGTCTTTCACTTTTTATCTTCTTTCATTTTAACTTGATAGTAGACATTCTTAAGATCTAAACTTGTGAATCATTTAGTCTTATTTAACTGATCTTGCAACTCTTCTATCAACAGTAGAGAATAATTATTCTGATGAGTTATTTCATTAAGTTGTCTGTAATCAACACATAGTTATTTCTTACTGTTCTTCTTTGATACAAACAGAATCAGATATTTTATTAATGACTTTAATGATTTTATGAATTCTTTTCTGAGATTCTCATCAAGATAAGTTTTAACTTTCTTAAGTTGATTCTTGCTCATTGAGTATAACAGCATTCACTTAAATTGCTTCTCATTCAATAGCAGTATTTCATGATTTCATGACTTATACTCTAATAAGCTCATTTCTGATTGTTCAGAAATCTTATATGCATCTTTGACTGCATATATCTCTTTTGTGACTCAATTGATTTTCAGATTCTTTTTATGCAGTTAAGATATCTTTAGTATTGCATCATATCTGATTAATTTCATAACATTAAACATTATCTCTTGTGAATTTTCAAGAATTGAGACTTTCACACAAATTTTCTCATTGATTCTTTCAATAACTTCATTTATCATTCATATGTTAAATGAACAGCACACTTGCTGTGTCACTAATTTCAACATGTTGATTATTCATTGACTTATGATATTATCATTCACTTCAAAATTCATCAATGCATTGATCTGATGTTCATTGATCATAATTTTGATTCATAATTGATGATCATTGTTTTGTCTTTGAAACATCACTAGCTTCTTGTTCTCTAGTCTTGTTGAGAAAGCTTTTTATTTTTTGACTCACTTAATTGTTCAGCTTGTCTTCAAAGTTCTTAAAATTATCTTAATTCTCTTTCAATCATAAGATTCACATACTTTAAACTATATTGCTCAATATATCTTTCTGAATGTAGTCAGAATTCATACTGATTATATTTTATCTGCAACTGACTCTCAATGACTTTTACTCTTTACAGAAATTCTAATGATATATATTCTTCACTGAAGATTCATCTATCTTCATTCTGCATGATATATTCTTCAGATAAACATATTTCAATCTTGTGACTCTTGATTTTTCACACAAGAAGTTTTGACATCAGTTCTCTCATAATTGTTTGTACATCTCTCATTAAATCATCAAATTATTTATATATCTTTACTTTCTTCTTCAGCATCTTCTTGCTGATTGATGTTGCTTTTCTTTGAACACTTAGATCTCTCTCAATTTTTGTTTAATATTTTCTCAAGAATTCTGTCTCAGCATCATCTAAACTTTCTTCTGCAAATATGTCATTATTAAGAAATATTCAAGATTCATCAATCTGAAATTCATGATCATCAGTTTCTTCAATGTCATCTTCAAGAATATTATCTTCTTTCTTGACATTAAGAACTCTTTTCTTGATAAGAATAGTTAATTTTTTCTTGTAGATTGATTAACTCATCATGTCATATTTATTTTTCACATCTTTGTGCAGTTTCTGAGAGTACTATTCAGCTTTATTTTTTGTGTTCATGTATACTCTGCACATGTCATTGTAACAGACTGTTCAGTTGAGAGTGTCATGCACTACACATATATTTTTCTTAACTATCACTGCAACATTTTTTCTTTTTATCTGAGATCTATTGCATTCTTAAACAAGATGTTTGAGTTTCTTACAGTTGTAACACATTCATATTTTGTTTTGCAGTATTATCTGAGACTTAGTGAATCACTCTGACTGACATTCATGCTTCACTTATCTAGTCTTTTATGACTTTTGACAACACTTCTCAATCACATCAAGATTCATAGAGTCTGTCTCTCTATGTCTTATTAATAAAACATATTGCTTCATTCACAATCAGAAGCTTTCTTCTTGATCTTTTATTATAGATGACATTTAATATTCTTTTTGTTTCATTTGTCATTCTCATTAATAACTATCAATGTTGATACTCAGATCAATCATTTTCTGAAGATTGTCTGATTGTTTTGCTCAGACTATTTCATCTTTGATAAACTCTCTCAACTCACAATAGTACTGATAGATAAGTGTTTTGTTGTCTCATCTGATAAATACTGTTAATTACTGAAACTCTGTGATGTATACTGCTGCTGATTCATTCTGTTGCAAAATATAAACTTATTTCTCTGCTGCTCTTTTTTTGTCAATTATTCTGAAGACTTTTTTGAGTTTCTCTTTAAACTGTTCATAGTTATTGAACATAGACTTCATGTCTGTGTTGCATTCTTCATATTCTTTTTCTAAAAACTCATGCAGCTTGAGATTAACTCAATTAAAGACTGCATTCATGAGATAGATCATCACAAACAATGTCTTTTCTTGATCAGTTTGAAACTTCAGTTGATTGAATTCAATGTATAGATTGAGTTTTGTCACAAAAACTCACAGTTTTTTTCTTTCTTCATCAAAGATATCTGATATCTATATCTTTGATGCATTCACAGATAGTTGTATTATCAAGACTGACATTGCTGATTGTGTCATCATTCTATTTAAAATAAATGATAGAGATGAATTTGTCTGAACTTGTTTCAAGAACAAAGTTGAGATGTTCTTCTGTGTGTCAAACATCATATTTATTATATCATAAGAATGTTCAAAGTGTAACATTCTAATCTGAGATTTCTCAAGTATGTAGAGCTAAGAGTTTGTGCTTATTGATATAACAACTAATCTGAAATGATTCTGATCTTTAACTCTTAGATAGTTATTTAAGTTGAATATGATTATTTTCATAAAAGAAATGATTCTACTATATAGTGAGTCTGCTTGCTGATCTTGTTGTTAAGTCTGTTGAGATGACTTGTTTATGCAATCTGTTGAGCTTGCTTGTCAAGTTCATTATTAAGCATGTTGAGATATCACATAACTGCTGTCTAAACATTTTTCTGAATGTACATCTTTTACATGTACACATCAGTTTGTTCTAAGTTTATTCTGACTTGATCATAACAAGAATATATTATGCAGAATGAGAATAGATAAATTTTCAGTGAAGAGTATATATTACTTAAATTTCTGCAAAGAGTAAAAGTCTTTGAGAATCAGTTACAGATAAAGTACAATCAGTATAAATCTTAACTTCATCTAAAAAACACATTGAACAGCACAGTCTAAAGTATGTGAATCTGATAGTTAAAAGAAAACTTAGATAATTTCAAGAGCTTTGAAGATGAACTGAATGATTGAGTAAGTTAAAAAACTATGAGCTTTCTTAATGAGACTAAAGAAAAAGAAGCTTTATATATTTCATGAAGTAAATGAAGAAGATAGACTTATGATTTAAGCAAATATTAATTAAGAAAATTAATTGTTAAAAATCATTGATGCTCTGATAGATTTAAAAGCAATAAACAACTATATTTTAAAGAAACTAGTTGAAAAACTAGAACTCAGAACTATATGAACACTGTATTTAGTGAAGATACATATGACAAATGAAGTCATTGAACATGTTAATGAAAAAGTACATGTGATGATGAATGTCAGTGAATAACATTAAGAAATAACATTTAATGTACTCAAAACAGACAAGTACAACATGATACTTGAAATGTCATATCTAAGAAATTAAAATTCACAAATTGACTGAAGTACAGAAAAAATATGTGTCATGAAACACATATATGAGATCTTGAAGATATCAAAAATATACTTATTGAAATATAAGTCATGAGATCATAAAATATCACTATTGAAAAAGAAACAATCTAAGTGAATATCAATATACTCAATGAGCAAAGATCAACTCAAGATAGTTTAAAACTATCTTGATGAGAATCTAAAGAGAGAATTCATCAAATTATCAAAGTCATCAGCAAAATATCTGATTCTGTTTGTATTAAAAAAGAATGACAGCAAAAGATTATATGTTGATTATTAACAGCTGAACAACATAATCAGATAAAACAGTTACTCACTACTGTTGATAGAGAAACTGCAAAATCAATTAAACAAGATTAAGTGATTCACAAGCTTAAATCTTGAAAATGTTTACTACTGAGTCAGAATGAAAAAGAACAAAGAATGAAAAATGACATTCTGAATGTGATATGAACATTATGAGTATATTATTATGTCATTTAAGTTAAAAAATGCATCTATCATCTTTCAGAGACTAATCAATGACATATTATGAGAATATCTTAATGACTTTATAATTATATATCTTAACAATATTCTGATATATTCAGAGAATCTTAAGAAGCATTAAAAACATATGCACAAAATATTAAAAAAGCTTAAAGAGAGAACTTTATACATAAAAGAATTAAAAAGCAGATTTGAAACTCAGAAAGTTGTGTTTCTAGACTATGTGATTTGATTTAAATATATTAAGAAGAACTCAAAAAAAACAGTGACAGTTAAATACTGATTAACATTAATAAAGATTAAAGAGATACAGATTTTCTTAAAATTAATGAACTATTATCAAAAGTTTGTATCAAACTATACAAGAATCACAGAATTTCTCATGCAGCTAATGTAAAAAAACAAGAAATAATATTGAGATGAGAAACAGAAAAAAGTGATTCACATATTAAAGAAAAGTCTTAGTGAAACAGCACATCTTACAATACTTCAATCAGTATATGAAAAATTACTGAAAATCAATGCTTCAGACTTCACAGTAAATGCATATTTATATTAAATTGAAGATGAATGACAAGAACTCATAGTGTTTTGATCTAGAAAATTATCAGAATTCAAGAAAAGATATGAGATTCATGATAAAAAACTTCTTGTAATAGTGAAAGCACTATAAAACTGAAGATTTTATTTTACAAAAACAAGCAAGTCAATTCAGATCTATATAAATCATAAGAACTTGAGAAACTTTGCAACAACAAAGCAGCTTAACTGACAACAGATTTGTTGAATGAAGCAATTATTAAACTTTGAATTTCAGATTCATTACAAGAAAAGTAATGAGAATAATGAAGTAAACACTCTGAGTAAACAATTTAATCATGAGAAAATGAAATGAGTTCATGTCAGAATTCTCAGCAAAGACAGAAACAAAATTCTCACAAAAGACTTAGCAGTAATGTATAAGATGAAGCAAACTTTCTTAATAAATAAAGAACTCATCAAGATGTGTTATCACAGCAGAGTCAGAAAATATCTAAAAGTTAAACACATAGAGAATTTAATGTGAAGAAAATGCAATATTGATGATTTTAGAAACTGAATCATCAAAATGATCACTGTATACAACTTATGTCAAAGAAATAAGATCAACTGAGACAGATAGTATGACAAAGTAATATAACTAAATGCACTGAATGCATTATGAAAGTCAGTTACTATGAACTTCATTATGAAGTTATCATCATCAAAGAATTTGACATGAAAGATAAAATTGAATAATATATTGATCATAGTGAACAGATTAATTAAGTACACAATGTTCATTTCATTCAAAGAAACTACAACAGCATCAGTGTTGACATATACTATACTGTAAAAATTGATTAACAATCATAAACTATTAAAAGAATTCATCACTGACAGAGACAAACTGTTTACAAATAAGTTTTGAAAAATGCTTACAGCAGAACTCAAAGTTAAACATAAGATGTTCACAGCATATCACTCACAGATAGATGAACAGAGTAAATGAATAAATTAAACAATAAAAACATACTTAAAACACTATGTCAACAAGAATCAGAATAACTGAGTACAATTGTTGTTAATGATACAGTTTACATACAACAATATGAAGAATGAGATTACAGAAAAGACATCTTTCTTTGTGAACTATAATTATAACTTAAAGATATAACAAAATTCTAAAAGACACAGATTACAGAGTTAAAAGATAATTTTAAATATTGCATAAATGAAAAAACTGCATTAAGATTTAATAAAACAGATTGAACAGCAGACAGAACAAATAATAAAGACAAAATTATTTGAAGAAGAAAAGAAAATATATTTAAAAACAGACAACATAAGAATCAAGAAAAGAAGCAAGAAACTGAAAAACAAGAGCATTGAATCATTTAAGATTGTATAAAACATCAAAGAATTAAGTTATGAGTTAGATTTACTCAAAAAAATGAGAATACACTCAGTATTTTATGCATTCATGCTACAGCACTGCAATCAGTTCATATTACTTCAGATCACTGAAATGTCTGTTAAACTCAATAAAGAATATGAAATTGAAAACATTTTAAAAAGAAGAATGATTAGTGACAAAGTTCACTATCTTGTGAAATAAAAAGATTATAATATCTCAGAAAATATCTGAGAACTCAAGAAAAATCTCAAGAACTGCACAAGAAGACTTCAATGTTTTAAAAAAAGACAGCAATAGAATTTCAGAAGAATAATGACATTGAGTTTAAAAGTTAATTCATGTTTGATTCAGCAGAAGAATTTGTTTCATTCTTTGTTTCATCATTATTACTGTCAAGCTCAGCAACAACACACTGAACTTTTTGAGAGATTTGAAATTTATTCTGTTTTATTGTAGCATGAAGATGCAAAATCTTAAAGTTTAAATTTTAAAGAATTTTAAGTTGAGCAGTGTGCTCAGTCTCAGTCTTATTGAACTAAAACTCAAGTTTCTTGTGAACTCAGTTCAATAACTCAAGAAACATCAAAATACAGAAATAATCACAGTGAGTATATTCAGTGCACTTAAAAGTATCAATCATACAAACACAAAGAATATCACAGTGACAGCAATGCTTGCAGACAAGTGAAGAAACAACATCACACTGAGTGATGATTTTAATGAGCACAAAACAATTTTTGAATTTGTCAAGCAATCTGAATGATGAACAGCAGCTGAAATATATACTCTTGTTTAAATAAACACTAAAGACTAGATGTCTGAGAAGAGAAAAATGATGTTATAATTATACTGAAAAAGATATAAACAGTCTCAGACATATGATCAGAGAGATATATGTGAGAACATGAGATGACAAGCACAAAACTTAACAAAGCATGCAATAGTGCTGAGACACTATCAAAACAAAGAACATGAAGTTTTGCAGAACATGATGAACATGTCAGTTCTATATAGTAGAATTGATTCTTTTAGAGAATCAATCATGTTCAACTTCTAGTTACAATCTAAGAGTTATCAGACAATTACTGTATGAAAAAACTCTTATATTTACAAGATCAAACTTTTAGTTCTAACTTACTCAAGAAATCTCAGGTTGAACATTACACTTCAGTTAGAATGTAACAGTTAGCTTGTACAGTTTTGAAAGAAGTACTGAATAAACTTGCTTCTTACAGTCACAGAAAGCATGATATCTGCTTCAGCTACAGTTAATATTGTCTGTTTATTTTGCTGTCAATTCAGTTATCAAAGCATTTTATATCTAACTCATCAGCTTCTGCAGCAGATTCAGTAAAAGTCAGAAAAGAGTCATCAAACAAATATGCACTATCAGTAAAGAGTGAGAAACATGATAAAAAGTGATGAACTATTTTCACAAGCAGCAATAACTACATTGACAGAAGCAGCACAATATTGATTCTCAAGTCATCATCAGACAATTGAGAGATGAGAGAATCTGAAATTGAACAATTAACAAAAGCTTTTTCAGAAATACATGCATGATAACTAAGACTTCAAGAAAACTTTACATCATTGCTGATAGAAGAAGTGCTGAAAAGATAAAATTCAATAATGAGAGATCTGTACTCAAAAGTTCTTCAAATGATTCAACAATGATCAGAGTATTGAGACTGTCAAGTAGAGTTAGATTAATCACTACAGACTGCAGTGAGTCATCTTAGAAATACAATCATTTTAGTCTCTATCATGAAAGTGACTATTTTATCATTTAGTGAAGATGTTAACTTAAGTTGCATGTGAGTTGATGAAAACATGCCACTACACATTGAAAGTCATCAGAACTTGTGCACAGAGAAGATTTTAAAAGAAATTATCAAGCAAGTAGAGAAAGAGACAGTAGAGAATAAGAAGAAGAAAACTGATTTGAAGCACAAAGCATATTCAAACAGCTCATGTTCTAAAAATCTGAACTTTACTAATGCAACACACTGATCAGAATGCAGAGACACAAGTAATGTCTGAGAAAGAGATGCAAAATCAACAACAAAGACAGTGTAGTTCAAGAAGACAGAAAACTTATGAGTAAACTACATACTTAAGATGATGCAAGCAATCAGAGAAAGTTTGTCATCTAAATTATACAGTCAAAATCAATGCTGCAGAGAGTGACATAAAATAGATGAAACTCATTTCATCTCACTATTCTGAATCACAAATAGTCTTTGTATATAACTATTTGTCATAACACAAGATCATAAACAGAATTAAATGCTGTAACAAAATACAATATTTATACAGTAGACATGTCTTAGTCATCAAAAGAAGAAAGAACTCATGTTATCAACAATGATTCTGTAATAAACTGTAAGACATGAATAGAATTAAAAAGATGAATATAAACAAGATAACTCATCATGAGAAAAAGCAGTTGAATATTATTTGAAGCAGTGGTCAATCACAGATACAGCATTAAGTGAAAGTGTACTAAGTGAGAATGTACTGAAGTGAAAACAACCTTGAAGTCAAACAACTATGATACTCAACAGAGTGTCAACTTTCAAGCAATCACAGAGAATATACTTATGATCAGTAGTTTAGAGTTCATTGAACTGCTTAACAACATTCTAATTTGATAGAGTCACTAACTGATACTCAAGTCAAGAAAGTGATTGTGATATGACTTCTGCACTTGTGAAAGATTTGTTTGTGAATTATTTTTTTACATATTGAGTTGATTTGATAAAGCACAAAATTTCTATCTATCAAAGTATGAATTTCACAATCATCAAGTCTCATCTTTAAGCAGCAAAAAGCTCAAATACTATCAAAGCATTGTGACACTACTGTTAGAAAGTAAAAGTCTGTGAAGTGTCAGAACAGAATCTTTATGAAATATAGTGAAAAGCTGCATATAATTGATGTGTTTGTCTCAACACAACACAAACATCAAAATCTGACTGTTCTATGCATCAAATGAATGAATTCATCAACAAGTTACACAATTACATGCAAAACTTCTTCAGCATTCAGATGCATTTAATGAATTCTGAATAGTTCTATTGTACTGAATACATGCTTACAAGATTGCACTTTCTCATAAATTAATTTTGTTGTCTGCAGTTGAAACAATGTCTGACTGAGACACCAGCTACTCACTTTAAATAAAAACAACATCACAAAAAAAATTCTATCAAGTTCAGAATCTGCATTGTCTGATATAGACTGAGTGCATCTCATGTTTTAGCAATTTCTGAATGACAAAGTGAGAAAAAATCATCATCTTTAAGACACTAGTGAAGTATCTGCACTATTGCTGTTCTCATCATTAATGTTGATCAGACTTGCTCTAAACACAGAGTAGTTTCATTTCTCTGTTAACAGAATAAATGTTTTAGGTTTTGAACAGAATAATTATAGAATTTCTCTTTTGAAAATGAACAAGCTGTATCTCACAAATAGTTCAATCTTTATCATTAAAAAAAAGTTAATGAACTTTACTGACATACTATCATTCTCAAGTCTTTATTTCAGAACAATCTGATTTCATACTAATCACAATGTAAGTAATTATATGTGAGCTGATGTCTAGAATATCTGTGGCAAGAAAAGAAAAGAAAATTCAAGACACTTGTGAACTTTAAGTGTGATTCATAGCAACAGTCATTCTTCAATACAGAAGAAAAAGCATTTTCATAAAATACAATTTCACATGAAGCAGATCACTCAGCAGTATCATATAAGAATTAATGCATTTCTGATGAAGCAGACAGAGTGTTATTAAATTAAGAAGACAGTCACTAAGATTATGATAAGTCTGCAGCAACTTAATGAAAGTAATATTTCTTTGATTCATGTTCATCTTGATACAAACTCAGTCTCATGTGAGACACTCACAATACTCAAATGCTTAAAAGCAGTTTGATGAATAGTCATGAGCTCATTCTCTATCAACAAAACTGTGCACTAATCACTAAACTCTAGTAATTACACAGTGAGCAAGCTGATCAGAGAAAGAACAGTATGTTAACAAATGTAAGTTTTCAAATATTATTTAAAGATATAGCATGTGTCAGAAGAAAAGCAGTGATCATAGATAACTTGATCTGACTTGAGAAATGAGATTTGTCTCAAGTACTGAAAAGAAACAGAAAAATTTGTCAGTTCAGAATTTCAAACTGAGAATAGTTGAGAAGAATCAAGAAGAAAAAAGTGTCATTGAGAGTTGTACAACTCACAAGAGAAGTAAAACAACATAATGTTTACTTGATGAGCAGAATGAAGCAAGTAACTTAAGAGAATTCATAGTACAGAAAGATAGAGCTGAAAATTGAAGAAGAATTAATGTCAGCATTCATTTTAAGTAACTCTAAAAAGAAACTTTGTGATCACTTGAGCAAAGATGTTCATGCTAGTGAATGGTGAGAGAAAACAACTAATGAAATGAAAGTGCTTGAAAACACTTGTCAGATAATTACATCTGAAAACAGTGAGAAGATTGCTCAAATGACTGCAAACATGTCTGATCACTTTGCACAGAATATCATCTTTCAACAAAGTTTAAGTACAGTTTCAATGACTTACAAGAAGTCACTGTATACAGCAGATTGTGTATCAACTACCAACTATTTAGATCACTTCATTTTACACTAGAGCTTCAACAATTCTTATAACTACAGTTAAAAATCATCTTAGAATAAAACTACAGATGATTCTTCTCACAAACTGTAAAAGTGAAGCTCAGTTTATCATCATCACTGATGATTGTTTCTCTCAGTTTCTGTTTGAAGACTTGTTCAGTAGTGAGTTTTGCAATATGTGCAGTGTGTCATCAGTGTATATCTAGTCAATACTTGACAACAAAGTTCATGATAGAACAGAAAGAGACATTTTGATGTGATTGTCACTTACTGCTCTGTCATCATCTTCAACTTCAGACTTTGAGCTAAGATCAGTGAGAGCATTCTCATCACATGAGTTGAGTCTTAACATTGACTAAAATCTGTTCATGAGAATAGTCTGATCTCATAGTCATAAGCTAGTATAGCTACTTTGAAACATCATGTCACAAGATCTTGTCAACTCAGACAAGCAAAAATAGTTGATAGTCAAAAGTGCAGATATTCTGAAAAACAAAACTTACATGATGAAACAAGCAGCACACACAGCACAATCACAGCACTCAACAAGATTTGAACAAAGACACTTCAGAGATAACTGAGAGAGCAGATGAGATGAAAAGAGTAAGTGAATAAGATGATCAACTCATCATAGAAAAAGAATCTCATATCACTGCAAAGTTTAAATCTGACAAGTCAGAAAAGTCACAGACTAGAAATACACTCAGAAGATTCATGCAGAATGATGAGAGTTGCAGTGCACAGCAAGACAACTCTGACAGACTCACTATACTCTCTGTGAAGATTAGAAGCAAGAACTATGTCAATGATGTCAAGTTGTTTGTTTCATGAATAGAATATATGTTAAAAACAGAGACTAGAAGTTATTGATAGCTATTGGTGAGAAACTGAGATTGAGCATCAGTGATAGTATGTGATGATCATCAAGAGAGAATGAAAGTGAGCTGAAAACACCTCAGATGAAGAGAAGAACAACACATCTAAACTGAATATATCAGACTACTTCTTGGTGAAATACTCTACTCAGATATCTGTCTGACTTGATGATGAAGAGGATCTGAAATTACTGGCATGAGCATCTCATCAATCTTCAAAATTGAAAAGTTCAGCAATGATCAGGTAGAAGAGGGTACAATTAAAATTCATGCTGAGGTGGAATGACTAAGTCAAAAACCATCATTGATATTTCATGATTATCTTGTTGAGCAATTCACCCCCATACCAATAGGATGAAACATGTCACAGCCACACACAAGCATACCTAAGAACAGAATATATCATCACTAGAGAAAGTCAGCAAAGAAGAAAGTTTGCAGAATTCAAGACAGAGATGATCAGTAAAGAATCTGCAAGGGCACAGAAGTATCATGATGAGAGTACTGTTGGGAGAAGTTGCTCAAGTTGAGAGATGAAACAATACTGAGCTCAGTATATTCTGTGTTTTCAGCACCCACTTGACATCAGCAAAGCAAGGGAACCTATACAATTGATAAATCATATTTCAGGATCAGACAAGAATACAACATAGAATGCAGAGTAGGAAAATGTTCAGTCACCTATGTACAGTGCTTGAAAAGCCGCCAGCTCTAAAAGATACATCCATCACCTTGCTCATCCAACCTTACATACAATGCTGCCTCACAATCATGTGATGATGACAGCTACAACTCATCTATGAAAGCAGAAGAGACCATACAAGACTGAGGCAGAGGAAAGATGCAAACACCCAAGTGTTAATGCTCCTAGTCCCGGCTGAAGCTAGGGATTTGATCTACAACTGATATTGATTACCGGCAAGAGAAACACCACAAACCAACATTACAAAGCTCAGTCAATTACACCTACAGAAGGACACTGCTGTACTGATACAGACTAGAACTTGCATGTAACAGCACAACTTTTTGAACCACTTCAGTATCTTGTGAATATTATACGGAAAGAAGGGAGGATGAGAACTTGAAAGGGGTTTGAGCTACCTGCACTACTTGGACTGGCGCACGTGAGTGAAAGGGTCGTGCTGGAAATGGGATGAGTAATCAGTAGATTACTAAGTGAAGTTAAGATGATGTGAGTACTTGTGGCGCTCGAAATATTCACGCCGTAAGCGTAGCATATCCCCACACGTGACGGAAATCAGATTGAGCGCCGACATGGACGATTTGGGGAGGCTGAAGATGCTCCTACGGTCGAGATTTCCAAGATGGCGAAAGATGACTTAAATCTACTCCGCCTACTATGAGACTAAGTACCAAAAGCCAGACAGGCTGAATAGGTCTTCCAGTCAACGCGAAAACCGGTCAATTGGCGGCTCACCAGCGCATGTCTCGTTGAGGCTTTACAGGATCGATTCGAGCTCCCGAACCTCTTCGGTGTGCATTTCCTGCTGCACGATCATCTGGATCGGGGCGTCAGTTGTAGCAGCACGTATGACTTTCTGGGCAAGAATGTGGCGGAGTTTTTGAGAGCGCGGTGGGTGGATGTGCCGAGGAGGTATCTGGACAGGGGGAGGTTGTAGTTGAGTAGGGTTTTGGACTGTTTTGGGTGTTGGGATGGTGTTTCGGTTGGGTTGCTGTAGACTCGCAGTGAGGGCCAAGGTAGGTAAGAGTTGGAGGTTACATACGTGGGGGGAACAGATACATATGATCCTCATTTCCATAGTTGGACGAGTGGGTAAGGCAGATATATAGCAGCCACGCAAGCACGCCTAATATACACACCGCTGTGACACCGAAGCTAGCGAATATCCATCTTACGAGCGAACCATATCCCAATCTCCACCGCTCAAAGCCAGAAGACTCCTTAGCTACATACCCACCTACCTGCTTTCGAAACACCTCACCGCCGACTTCTCGTCGCCCTCGCCGCAGGCGCCGGCTCGAACGCATCTTCATCGTCCTCATCATCATCAGAAATCTCATCGTACGCCTTTTTCCCTCTCACCTTACTACTCCCATTCGCATTGACCTGGCTCTGGCTCGCCTGCGGCTGCGAGAAATTCAGCCTCGTCTGCCGAGCCGACGTCCGCCCCGCCGCTGCCGCCGGTGTGCGTTTCGCCGGCGACGCAGCAGCGGTCTTCTTGGCAGCTGTTACCTTTTTCGCCGTTGCTGAAGTGCGTTTCGGTGGCGATTGTTTGACGAAGAGGGAGTTGTCGTCGTCTTTGTCGGAGTCGGAAACCATTACTACGTCGTTGTCCTCTTCGTTGTCGTCTTCGTCTTGGATAGCTTCTTCTTCCTCTTCACTTTCCTCTTCCACGACTTTCTTCTTGCCTCTGCCTCCGCGCGCCGGTGCCGGTGCCGCTTTCTTCGCCGGGGGTGCTTTTTTCGCGGCTGTCGTCTGTTTCGTTCTGGTCGATGCTGCTGCTGCTCTGCCGCGGCCGCGGGCTGCGGGTGTCGTCGAGCGCAAGGACACTGCGTCGTCATTACCGTCTGCGTCGTCGTTGTCCGAATGGATGAGAGCGCCAGGTTGATCGCCCCACTCGCCGTCGAGATCTGAGTCCCAGTTATCCGGTCGCGGTTTGAGTTTCGCTTTCTTTGCCTTCTTGAGATGACCGGCTGCGAACAATTCTTCCAGTTTGGATTTGTACTGGTCCATGGCGTTGGTGAGTTCGTCCTCGTCTGCCTCGTCGACGTCCATGAGGTGCTTGATCTGATTGGCCAAGCTCTCGTTGACGAACATTTCCATGGCGTGCTTGTCGTCTTTGTCGACGAACTGGCTGACGGCGTCGCCGAAGGAGTTCTGCGGGAGGATGGTGAGGGATTGGGCGGTTAGGAACTCTCGCACGAGTTTCTCAACTTTGACGTTGTCGAGAGAGAGCTGGGCTAGCACTGACTCTTCTGGTAGTTCTGCGCCGTCCTTGGCTTTTCGGGTTACGCCGGTCTTCTTGCGGTAGAATTGGACAACGTCGTTGACGTTGGCGACTTTGCCGACGAAGCGGTTGGAGAAGCGTTGCGGGTTCTCGCAGTCGAAGCTGCCGCCGTCGGGTGCGGAGTATTCTACTCTGAGTCTGATCAGGGGAAGTGGGGCTTCCAGTTCTTCGTCTTCATCTGCACCTTCTTGCGCTTCTGCCCAGTCTGCTTTTGCCTCCTGGATCAACTCATCCACCACTCGCATGAGATATTGTGTCAGTTGTGTCCGATTGTTCTCCTTCTTCGCTAAACCTTTCACTTCCTTCTCCTCGTGCAATACTATCTCCTTCATGATGAATGGTCTAACGCTCTTCAGTCGTATTGGCTCGCATTTGAACTCTCTTCCGGTGATGCTCAGTACAGCGACGTGTTTCGGAACTGACTCTCCCGGTACCAGCGAGGTTGCCACTGAAGAGCCAGGCTGCATGACGTGGAAATTCATCTCAGGATTGTAGCGGGGGTCTATCAGGCACTCATGTTCGTGGCCCCACACTACAAGGTCCAAGAACTCAGGAAGAAAATTCTCCGGTAAGTAGCCTGTTTCGGTGTATGCGTGACTGCGATTTCATTAGTAAAGACCATCTTGAGCTAAGAAGTAACAGAGGTTACGTTACTGATTTTGATGTACGCTCATAAGGTTAAACCAGTCATTCTTCTGCATCCCAGGTTGGAAGAACTTAACCTTGCCATCTCTGAACGTTCGAAAGAGCCTTTCATCCCTGACATTACTCATTCCATAGAGCGCGAGTTTCGTGTGCCCCTTCTGTAGCAGCACAGGCTTGACGAGGATGTTGTCAGACTCAGGTGTCCGTCCGTAGTAGTTCACCAACCCAGATATCTGGAGCAAGTCGAGAGCTGCAAGATGGCCTTCCTAGCACGTGTCAGTCATACGATCTCATAGACACTCCACGAGCTCCCCAGCGTACTCCTGACGGATCATCATGATTGCCATGGATCGAAAACACAGGTATCGCGACATTAATATCCGGATCCTCATAATTGACATGATTGAACGCCCTACACCCACCCATTAGCCCCCCACTCTATCTAGGTCTCCTACTTGTCCCTCACCTACCCCTGGAAATTCTCACTCGCATCACTCAGCATCTCCAACTCGCACGGTTTCTCCCCATAGCAATTCATCCGTAAAGACCTCATAACCTGATACATCGATTTGCGCGACGGCTTGTTGTCGTGGAAGAGGTCACCGGCCAGCAGCACCATGTCCACGTCTCGCTCTCGTGCCAGGCACATGACTTCGTGGAAGCTCTTCCAGCTGTCGTCGCCGCGGATGGGGTCCCGCTCGTTGTACCCGACATGGCTGTCTGTTGCTACCAGTATACGGATCGTGTCCGCGGCTGCTCGGGGAGGTCAGCGTGGATTTAAAGACGTGATAGATAGGTGGGTGTAAGGAGCATTGGAAGTGAAAATAGGGCTGCGTAGGTCATACCTGTTAGGCCGGGCATGATGTTTGCTATATTGAGAGGTTGTGGACGCCAAGCTATCTATTACATTTCCCTGAGCGGTAGAATCTCCTCTGAACAGCCTACAGTCTCATACTTTGTGCTTGATAACCAAGTACACATCTCAGAATGCCTTTGAATTATCTTTGATTTATCTTTGATTTTCTCGAAGTTGGACACTGTTGTTGTTGCAGGCACCAATGCAGTGTTGTTGCTATTGCTGCTTACTCAGCAAAGCTTAGCGCTTCCCCAGTCATTCCACTGCCCTACGTCCTGTGCCCTTACTCATCATGCCCAACTCAGTACCCTTCTTCTCCGCTACTCCACTCCACGCTCATTCGATGTCTCCGGCGCATTCAGATGCTTCGCAATTATCTCGACATTAACAGTCAGAAGTATTAGCCCGAAGGACAACATCTGAGTATCCGATAACTCATCGAACTCTACGAGGCAGCACTGTTGATGGACACGGGGAGTTCTGTGTTATGAAGGGGAAGCTTGTTGCTAGGAAGGAGAAGCTTGTTACTAGGAAGAAAGCGTTCAAAGCCACTAGGGTATGGGTTGAGGTTCACTCCTTGTACTCGTGTTTGATGTGAAGGCATGCAATTATGACTTCGAATCGTGGACAAGGCACCGTTAGTGAGGTGCTTTTTTTGCACGGTATATCGTGAGAAATGGTTGTTATACTCTTGTAGATCTATGTCATAGAACATCGTGCATTCTTTGATCGGGAGCACTCTGTTACACCAAGATGCAAACTGAGCATGACTACAAGTACAGATCTCTGAGCCATGCGAAGGCCTTCAGAATATTATGTCATTGCAAGATATAGGTCCCCAGACATCTGGCTGGATGAATAATGCTAGGGGGATCTCTGAAAATATAAACAAATGACCTCCCACAATACCCACTGCCGTGTGGCACAAGCCCTGAATGTCAGCAGAGTGACACCTCGCCGCGACCCAATGTACTCCCGTATACCCTAAGATAAGCAAGAGCCTCATTTCCCTGGCCCATATGATAGATGGCAAGCAAAAAACAAAACATACAACAGCGGGTATTCGCTGGTCGTCACCGACCCAACTACTAATCCGCCGATCTGTGGCTTATGTATGGCAGAGCGGACGGGATGCCCAGGTTTCCACAGTCTATGGTCGTATGTGGCTAATTGAGCCCGTAGATCGATACTTGACGATGGCGTCTAACGAGATGAACACATTCTAGGTTGCATGAATCCATTTTCGGTCAGGGAAAGTCAGGGTTCTCTGGGGGGCGGAGCCGGACGAAAGCTTCACAGCTTAAGATTTGGAATCCTCCGTTCCCTGTGGCGTTCTCATTCACTCGACCCCTCCAGCGCTGCGGAGTATCCGAACGACATCTGCATGACCCGACTTGTATGCAGTCCCCACAGCGGTGACTCCCTTGTGGTCCCTCATATTGACCGCAGCTCCTGCCTTGAGGAGCATTCTGATCATAATCTTGGCTCCCCTTGCTGCAGCATTGTGTAGGGGTGTCCAGCCGTTATCCAAGAGTAAGCGCACGGAGTCCTCCTTATGAGCAACAATAGCATTCCGTAATGGAGTGCGCGGCAGAGTCTTCATATTCACGTCAACTTCAGCGCCAAAGGCTAACAGTAAGGATACTTCGCCGTCAGTGACTTTCTGGGCAGCAAGATATAGTGGCGTTGAGCCATCATAGTGACTGTGGTTGACGTTTGCTCCAGCATTCAGCAAACCTTGTATGGTGACACGCCATTCCCGTAGCTGTCACTCGCGGCATAATGGTGTATGACTGACCGGATCTGCAAAGTCTGGGTTGGCTCCAGCCGCCAGAAGCTCTTGCACAACATCGCATTCGCACTTGTCCGCAGCCGCCAACAGACTATTGTAAATAGTACATTGGTATCCGGCTGCTCCTGCAACAAACGCTTAACAACACTCAAGCGACCCTTTTCTGCAGCAATCCACAGTAGAGTAAACCCATATTCTTTCTGTCCGCTTTGGCTTAACAGGTCTGCCATCGAGTCTCTGTTCTTGGAGAGCAGTAGCTCTAATATCTCTAATTCACCTTCTGCTGCCGCAGCATGGAGTGGGGTCCTGTCCTTTGAATCTCTTGCGTCGAGAGAGGCTCCTTGTTCCACTAATTCTCGAACTGTATCCAGCTGATGCGCTCGAACCGCTGCATGAAGATTGGTCTCCTCATCGTGGAACTGAATGGCGGAAGCGAAGCTGGCTGGCTAGCCTCGTATCTATCCTGGGCGTGTCGGAGGGGCCCTCGTCTCCGAGAACACATTCGTGACGGAGAAGGACAGAACGGGGCTTTTCAGGATCCGCCTCGACTGTAGTTACAACAGCGGTGGCGCGGACAAACGCTTCAAATTCTACACCTTCAATGGTTAGAGCTTGCTCCACTAACAGTACCATTCTTGCAAAGCCTAACTTAATAGCCTCGGCGGAAGGTTCGTTGGATAGAATGTAGACAAGATCTCTATTGATAGCGGCTTCGATACCCCGTATGGTCGCTTCGCTCTCGGTATCCGCCAGGACGCATTGAATATGCCTGCCTTGATTTCCGTCGAGCTGAAGGTCTAAGATGCGTTTTTTGAACTGCGTAAACGTGTGGAGGACCTTATGAACCTTGAGTACGTGCCACTCGCCACGCAAGCCGCGCTCCTCCCAAGATTGTCCGTATCCTACTACACCTTCCAAATCAACAAAGTACGAAGGGGCCCACGCAGGACAGAGGGCGAGGCGAGGGCAACCGTGGAAAGCAACGATACGACTTGCGTGGAGCTTTTGAGACCTGTAAATCATCTGCATGGCTTCCTTCTGGTCATACCCTCTTCCCATAGTAGCCCTAGAGTCGGGAAAAACGCTCGGGCGTAGTCAAGACCGAAACCAGCTTTTTCGTGTCTGGCACGCTATGACAATATCAGGAATTGAAACACCTAGGTCATCACGTCTCTGTAGACGTCCAAGATATTTATGCAGCCCCTTCATATGAGGAGCGTCCGGAATTACACTCTCGAAACCTTTGATGAGCTCGGCAAAATCATAAACAGCCTAAGCTGTGACGATAAGGGCTCGCGTTGCCAGCTTGATCTCCTGATACGTTCAGATTCTCGTAGCCCACTTTCCACAATGCAGCGCAACTGCTACGTCAAGGGCGGTCTGTGGATAAAGCTGAAGCACCAGGGCATCCAGAATTATAACTGTATCAGCTTTCGAATAGACATTGGCCATGGTGTTGAAGATGTCTATCTTGAGCATTTCGTCTTTCAAAGTCGACGTCGAACCTCCTCCACCTGGAATGGCAAGCACATCCATCCAGATCCACTCCGCTCCAGTTTTCTTGATGACTTCAAAATCCTGGCAAGCTGCTTTGGTTGGAACCCGCCGCCCTCCGGGTCACCCTGAATGCCTTCAATCCAGACATGGGAGAGGGCATGTAACCCGTACTTCGGAGTGACCACTTCCCTTGTACGTTCAAGCAGAGTGCCTTGTCTTCTTTGACTGCCTGTTCCATAAGGTGACGCGGGGCCTTGATCCATGTGGGTGACTTTTCGAAGATTCTCGATGTCCATTACTCAAAGTCAAAATCCCACTCGTTAGCCATGTCGGCAGGTTTATTCGAGTCTCGTGATTGCTTTCTGAGCTTCTTTGGGGGGGGGTGAGTCACGACAGGGGCAAAAGTCCATACGAGGCCGTTTGATTCTCTTCCAGAACTCCGTCAGCCAGGTGACCTTGTAGCCCACAAACTCATTCAAAGCCGCATAATTCGCCGTGGCTGGATCTACTCCATGACGTAGAAGCAGCTCCTGGCTTGCGGCACGGTTTTGAACGGCCATCCTCCTGGATGTACAACCCCCAAAGATAAAGGGACGAAGAGATTAAAGTATTTTGTGTCTGCGAGGAGCTCTTCAAAGGCAGAAGGTATAGCTCATGTTACTTTGCATACCCTTGTAGTAAGAAGCAGACCTGCAGTTGGAACCGATGACGCTGGGAAAACATATACAGAGCACTGCCACGTAAAGTACCCGCGGTAAAGGAAAAGGACTGGATGAAGGATGAGATGGCTTCGAAGTAGCCCCCCCTTAGATATATGATAAGGACGAGGCTGATGGCACGAATAAGAGATATGAGAAGCAAGACCTTGACCCACCAATGGCATTGTTTCGATTCCGATAATGGTACGCTGCTAATGCAATAGACCGCTTTGACGACGAGGCCGCAGCAAGGTTCCGCCTCAGTCTCACGGTCTGCCCGAACTTCTCCTACAAATACGCTCTGCAGCTAACAGGACGGTCTTGATGCTGACATCTTACTGTAGCGGAGCACGCCTCGCACCCGGAAATTCGTTTAACGACCAACCCCTCTGCAGAGATCCCTCAGCAGCGTAAACAATAAGAGTGATCCAATGCGAGTGAAAGACGGAAGTCTCCCAATGTCCATCAACCGCGCCGTCGAGGAGCTTGCCCTCCGCCATAAAATCCCCTACAGACACGCTCGCAAGGTTGCCTCCTCCGACCTGCTCCAATGGCCCGCCGCGGACGTCGAAGTAGTCCTCAATCAGATCCAGTGGAAGACGAAAGGCCGTGATCCGTGTGGGCCCTGCTTCAATTCTTGCGAGTCTTGGCCCTGGTGGCTCTACCCTGTCGTCTCACTCTGTGTCTTTGGAGGTGGAGTCCTCGTACTCCCAGTTCAGATTGTCGGCTTCGTGACTTTACTGCTCCGCAGACGGTTCCGTATAATTTGGACGGAGCTACCACAGCCGACGATAGCGATTTGGCAATGGGGCCATAGAATAGCCCGGTTCGTGAAGACGCCTCGGGAGCTGGTGCGGAGGGCTGTTGAGGAAAGAGCTGCGCTTTGCATTAACAACTATGGAAACTACAAGATCATGACCGGCGGTTACGCAGTCATGTCGCACGTATGGGCGGAGACGATGGGCTGGAACGCGCCCAAGGGCTTTGGACCTGTGGATATGAGTTTGAGGAAAAGGGGCATCTACTCGACCACTTTTTAAGATTCTTTATGCGGTGCGACGCGGAGTGGTTGTGGGTATATGTCATTGCAATGCCGGAGGTGCTCGAGGATATGAGCAGTAGTGAGCAAGAGGAGGTGGAGAAGTTGCGTGTGGGCGTCATCAACTGCCTTCACGATATAACCGTGCAGACAAGGTCGTTATCCTCGAGAGCATGGCCCTGCAGCTGCAAACGGGCAGTGTTGTCGACGTGGCCGTGACTATGGCCTGTGAATACTGGATTACACGCATGTTTACGTATCCAGAGGCTCGTCTTGCAAAGCAAGCTTTTATCAGAACCCAGAATGGCTTCGTTGACCTCCACAATGTCGTCGATTTCCTCATTGAGAATTGCAGGGATGACAAACACTGATATTATGGCTTGATGAAGCGTATGGTATGGCTTTGACCGCGATCTGATGCAGGGCCGATAACGATGGACGACATCTACCAGGGGTGTCTGGATCGATATACCGACGTCGATACTGACCAGGCCCGAGCTTTATACCCTCTCTTAAATCTTAAGTGGGAATTTGGATGGACTTTGCGGCAGGGACTCGCACATATCCACGCGACCTTTCCGGAACAGAGGGCCACCCTGAAAGACTATTGCAATTACAGGAGATTAGAAATGCCAAAGTGACAAATCGGTATCAAGTCTTGAGTTCAAGGCTGCTGCCAATGGTGGAGAGGAGGAGGGAGAAGTGAGGGAGAGGTCCTGAGAGCATCGACGGTAGAGGTCTACGTGCCCACGGTCTGTTTACATTCATAGCGCACACGAGAAAAGTCATGAGATGAGGGGAGAAACCACACCAAGAACCTCGCAGCAGAAGGTGTTATGGAACGCTTTCCTCTGTCAAGATTAATAGTGAGTGACTCAAGTCATCGATAGGCGCAGCTGCACAATCTAACTATTGCGAGAGGAAGCAAGGTAGTGAAACTAACTGTCGAGTAGGCTGGAGCAGAGCGAGTTCAGAGCAGCGCAGGACGCATCAGGACGAGAGGTAGATTCTACCAGTTCGAGTCAGTGTCTCTATCGTCAGTTTTGAGCCTTGGTCCAGCTATGTTCTAGACCCCTGAAAAGCCTGCCCATTTGATAGTGCGAGTAACATGCAATCGGTGAGCACCCAGCGCCTAATGTCTGCAAACGAAAGCCCGTTGTAACCAAGCAATGCAACAATCCGAAGACGCCTATAGGCATATCATCCCATCTCCTTTCAGGAAATGCCTTGCATCATCTGCGCACGCTCTCTTTGCGCAAGCCTGCAGTTCATCTTATGATTCGGCCAGTCCTTGGCTTGGCAATCTTTCGAGCAATACCTAGGTCTCAGCATTACCAACTGCCATCTGACCACCACCTGAACATCAGGGGACAAAGTCAGACGTACGCCAAAACCCTACATCCACGGCACAGCTTCACGCCCGTCACCTTCCCACACAGCTCGCAGCACTTTCTCCCCACCTCCAGCGTCGGAAAACTTTCCTTCCCAAACGCAGCCGCCCATTCGCCAGCTTTCACATCACACGCACCGCCCGATCTGCATATCGGTATGATCGTGTCCCATACCCACGGGAGGAACTCCGGCATTACCAGGCGAGGGATGGCGGAATGGTACAGTTCTCGAGCGGGCTTGTCGCAGACTTGACAGCGCCAAGCACGCGAGAGGAGGAACTTGGTGTTGTGCCGCTCGACGAGTGAGGTTAGGAATTGGCCAGCAGCGTCAGCGCCGTGGTCAGGCACGGAGCAATGATGAGTGCAGAGTGATAGAGGAGCTTGTTCGGCCATCTCGAAGGGGTAGGCGGAACCTTCCGGGGTGGGTTTTCCAATGCATCCTAGGTAGATGATCGGCACAGTTGCTGTGAGGCTGGCGTTGCTGGTGGGAATTGTCATATTGCTCGAGCTGGTATCTAGTAAACAGTCGTGGTACTTGAATTGTATGAACTTCTCCTAATGGCTACTTGTGACTTCAAAGAGAAGGAGAGAAAAGCTTGGCGATGATTCTGTGTGAAGGTTACATCATCGTAGGTTTTGTTACCACATGAGGTACCCCGTTTTAGGGCATGACCAGTGACGTCTCCGAATCACACCACCAGCAACTTAAACACCACACGTTTCAGCGAACTTGATAGAAAAGGACTCCCATAACTTCAGAATTCAAGAACTCTGAGAGCTAGGAATAACATCATGTTTTGCTCAAAACCATGCCCTGCCAAAACCACCAACGCTGACAAGGAGAGCTGCTTAGTCAGCTCTAGCGAATGCACCCCAGTCGACTCCGAGACCGTCGTCCGAACCTGCATCTTCAACCAGCCGCCAGCACCAACAATGCTGCCAACGCGAACGCTTCTCGCGCGCTCCGTCTGGAAAGGTGGCCCTCCCATCCATCTCCTCTGCACTCATCTCAGCAATCCACTGACATCCTCTCTCTGCCACAGGCCCGCACATCGTCCCGTAAGGCCTCTCCGCGCTTCCGCTCCGGCTTCATCTCCACATCCCCCTCCACCACCACCATCACTCTCACAACCCAACCCAACGCTCAATCCTCTCACCTCGTCTCCCCGCTCTCATTCCTTCCCGCTCAACGTTTCCAGCCTCCAACCACCCTTCCTCACCCTCACCACCTAACTTTCCACAACCCGTCCCGCTCGCTCGTCAAACACTAAACAAGGAACCCAGACTCCCCATCGTCCGCCCCCAACCTGGCCAACGCACGCCCGCCATCAAAACGCAAGCCCGATCCGCCACCATCCTGCCGAATTTCGTCGGGCTGAAGTTCCAGGTGCACAACGGGAAGATCTACAATGAGGTGACGATCACGGAGGATATGGTCGGGCATAAGTTGGGGGAGTTTTCCGCGTGAGTTCACCTCTTGCCTGTCTCTTGGGCTGTTTCGTTGAGGTGATTGTGGGGCATTGGATATTGGGTGGAGGTACTTGGCGGGGCTTCGGGTTACGGGGAGAGAGTTGTGGGGTTGAGGATGTGATGGGATGAGTGCTGACTTTCGATGGGGTGTTTGTAGGACGAGGAAGAGGTTTTCGTATAAGCAGACGAAGAACAGATAGGTTGCATGCGGTTTTGGTGGGGTGTGCATTGGGAGGCGTTTGGTGATTGGAGGCTTAGATTGTGGACGTAGTGTACAGTACATGTCGGGGGTTGTATAAGTGCAACAGCTTCTTCCCATCCTGTTAAAAAATGCCACACCATAATATCACGCCCCAGATCGACCTCCACAAACACCTTACCATCCAAACGCCCTCCGTGCAATATCGCAACCGCGCACCCATGCCCATGCCATCCAGTATCATCTCCCCTCACCCCAGCCCCACCACCCACACTCACCTACCCCTCACCGATAAAACTCCCCCCTCTTAATATTAACCCCATACTCCCCCACCGCCATCCCCAAATCCTCCATCGTCAGCACCGTCCTCCCCTGTCCACCCCCCTGCCCCCCACCGCCAAACCCGGGCCTCTGCACCCCTAAATTCGCCGCCCCCTTCCCCTTCTCCTCCTTTCCCCCTCCCCCTCCAGCACCTACCCCCCCACCACCAGGCGCCTGTCCCGCGCCCCCCGTCGCCGTCGCCGAAAACCCCGCCGCGGCCCCCAGCGAGCCCATCGGATTATTCGACGTCGTGTTCGACGACCGGATCCGGCTGTACTGGTAAGCGTCGGCGGCGATGTCGGCGATGAATTTCTGCGTCGCGAGCGCCAGGAGGCGCGCGAGGTGAGGGGAGGTTTGGGGGGGCGGAGGGAGGCCGGCGAGGGTGAGGTAGTAGTTTGTTACGGCGTCGGGGATCTGTTGTCCGTCGTCGGTTAGTCCGACTTCCTCGTAGGCTGAGAGGGACTGAGGTGAGAGTGATGTTGAGGGAGAGAGGGGAAGAACGTACGATGGGAGCGTAGTCGTCCATTTTGTTGAGGAAGTCGCGGAGGCTGGCGTCTTTCTTTGTGGGGACGCGCGGGTCAGAGGCGGCGGTTATGGGGTGGGGATCGGAGGACGAGGGGCCATCAATGTCGTTGCTGCCGTCGAGGTGGAGAGCGGAAGGGTGCGTGGTGGAAGTCATGTCGATGTCGGCTTCTATTGAGGCGTCGATGTCGTCTTCCTGATTTAGGAGTTGGGAGTCTGGGGGCGCGGGTTCTGTGGTGACTTGTGAGGATTGAGTTAGGTCGAAGTCCGCCATGCTGAGATTGAAATGAACGTGTATAAGTGGGAAATTGTTCGGGTGAATGACCCTCTTAGATGGTAACAGTGAGAGAGTGGTATGTCACAGCCCGGTCAAGTTTGCAAGGTCGTGAGATGTCAGGTACGGCGATTGCCGTCTAGGGTTCAAACGGCTTGGAAGACCTACAATACCAATGGCTGCTTCATATTTAAATCCATTTTGCTACGTGTAATTACAGGTATCCATCCTTGATCCTCACAACCTTCAGAGCATCGCTCTCTTGACAGAGCGCTTCTCAGTCAACAAGCAAAGAACAAGCTATTCGCCGGGCTATGCCAGTGTCACTGACGCCTTCACAGAGAGAACCGGACAATACCAGCATATAAGAGACTTAGCAACCACAAGAGACGCCCCGGTACATCTCTCCAAGTACCGCAAATTCCAGGCAGATATGTGACACCTTCCAAACACTCTCACCTCATGCCAATAGACAGAAGCTAAGAGCACGTGAAACCGATTAGGCCTCCTGACCGTTCAGCTGGGCGATTTCTAGTTCCTTAGACTGTGTGTCCACCTCCATGTCCTCGCCTTGGTGCTGAGGGTCACCTTCAGCAACGACCGTATTTTCCTCTCCGTTGGTTTCTGCCTGAGGGAGATTCTGCAGTTGCCCACCAGCAAGCGCCATCACGCCTTCAATATGTGCTCTATCTTCATCGCCTCGCTGTTTCGCGCGCTCCCGGGCCTCATTCTTGGCAGCTTGAGCGGGCGCTCGGGTTTTGAGTTCGCCAGTGACGAATTGCAGATAATACGGCACTTCGATGCCACTCTTGAGGAAGAAAAGCTTGAGGTTTCTCGCTTTATCTTTGAGTTGGACTTGGTTACGGTCCTTGAGAGACTCGTTGATCGTGCCACCCGGACCGAACATAGCCAGGATTTGACTCCAGTGCGGGCCCTTCACTCTATCAAGGCCAGCCATCAATGCGTTCTCTTCGTCGGTGGTCCATGGCCGACGTTGGCTAGGCAGCCCTGCGCGACGATTGCTCGGCGAAGCCTTGGCTGTCGCGGCTAGTCTGGCACGCTCATAGAGAACTTGAGTGGGTGCGGTCTGAGTGTGATATGGTATCTCTGCTTGTTGATCGCCAAGTTGTTGCGGTTGAGCGGTAAAATGGTACTCATTCACAGGACCACGCTGATCTTGATACGATTGTTCGTACTGCTGAGGTTGGTTTTGCCCTGGTGTTTGCTCGGGCGTGCCGTCGAGACCTTGCAGGGCGTATTGCGCGGCACGTGCAGCCTTCTCTACTATGTCGTTATTCGCATCTTGATCGTCCATAGGTTGCACATGTGGCTCGTGATCGACGGCCGGCACTTCCTGCTGCTGAAAGTTCTCCGCAGTCAAAGCGGACGGGCGGCTTCTGAGCGGCTTACGAGCCTAAACCTATGTCAGCAAAGGAACGTCTAAGATAGTAGCTAAGAGAAGAGCACTTACTGGAGTGCCGACGATAGTATCAAAGTTCTTGCTCACATAGCCACTAACGTCTCTCAAGAAGACCTCCCAAAGGTACTTGTCTGGCAATGCAGCGATAGCTTCCTCATCGTTCGAGTCGGCCAGCAAACGATCTCTCCGACTTCGAGCACGTATGACAAAGTCCGCTTCGCTGGGAGCTAGTGCCTTTGCACCGGGCCGACGCTGAAGGAGAAGTTGCTCCAGATTATCCGGAAAGAGGTCTTCGAGTATCTCATCCCTGGAGCGTTCTCCATTCGCCATCGCCGAAATATAAGCTTGCGTCTTCAAATCAAGCAACAGTTGCGCCTGTGACTTCAGAAGACGATTACCATCGGCAACGAAGGTTTCCAGGAAATGTTCGTTCAGATCGTAGAAACCGACATCATGGCTGCCGAAGACGGACGACACAAACGTGGCAAGGTTCGCCTTGCGAATGGTGTCAATTTGAGCCTGGTCGGTGAGACCAAGGTCGTACGCCGAGAGGAAAGCGCCGTGGATCGAGTAGACCTTCTTGGTGTGGTCAAACAGAGACTTGAGTGTAGCGTACGCCTGACCGGCATCTGACTCAGGCTCTGTTATGATAGTAATGATATCTTGATGGCTGGTCTTTGCGAGCGTGTTCAAAATTTGGGTAGACTTCCAAGTAAGGTCAGTGAGGTTTGCGAATAGCTCAAGTCTTCGGAACGTACCAAGTTGTCGAGAATCGGTAGACTCTGGATCTTGAGATGCAGACTCGCATCAACTGACAGCCAGTCCTCCGTATCAACCGCCATTCCATCGTACTCGTAGCCTTGGGCCGCCCAATGATTATCCACATGCTCTCCATGATCAATTATGTTGGCGATAACCGCAGCCAGGTCGGGGGCAGAAGAAGACGCTGGAGGGAGCGTGGTAGGTTCAGCAGCTTCGATGGCAGGCTTGGGGCTATAATGTTCGATCTCGGATAGATGCTTCTGTGTTCCGTTCATTGTCGCGTTCGGTGGCGCCACTGGGGATTCACGAGGTTGGATCTCGATCTGGGTATTCCTTTTGCTGTCAGGCGACGTTGTCTGCCTTGTATTCGGTCGTTTCGAAGGTGTACTCTCGACAGGTGATGAGCCGGTGCGACGTCGTTTCCGAAGTCTTGATCCGATAGTCCCAACTTCGTCTTCATGAGGTGCAGTGAGTGCCGCGTCGTGAGCCGTTTCTGGATTCACGCATGTCATTAGTTTAGGCGTTTCTCCAACATTAATCCGAAAGCATAGCATCTCCATCTAGTGTTATATTCCTGAACATCAACCTCAACGGAGAGCACAGCTCAGTGCTGCCCCAGGAGGGAGGTCCGAAGGGTGCCCAAAGGGAGACGTATGGCGACTTACCAACACTACGCGTTGACGGCGCAGCAGTTGCCGCTTCCACCACCGTTGGACCGGTGTTAGCACTAGATTGTTGCGAGCCTCTTGTTGTCACCATTTTGCGAGGTGCTGACTGCCTTTATTGGGGGTTGACGCTGCTCTGACGGTGTCGTCTCCTGTTGATACTGGGCCCTAAAATTTGCTGACCTAACCTAACCTAAAAATGAAACTTCGCCAAGCTTTGTCGTTGTCTCTTGCTTGATTTGGCACACATCCCAAAGAAGTCAATAATAAGCCAAACTTCAACCCCTAAGACTGGCTAGAAGTATATGTAACGAGCATTGTTTTCTATCACGAAAGAAGGCTTGAAATGTGGATTGATTCAGATTATTCACTTCTACCCTCACCGCCATGGAATTTCTGTCTGTTGTGGGAGTGGCACTGGCATTCATTGAAACGGAGAACAAATCAAGCATGGAAGCTGCCCGCACGGCCTACCTATGTTTGGCTTAGGAGACCCCAGCTTCAGCCCTTAACACTTTCTCATAAGGCACTTGTACATCCATTGATTGATTCACATGGGTTTAGGATTGGGAGCGGCGGTGCGAAGGCGGTTTGAGCGATTAGGATCATCAACATATGCAGACTCAGATATCCAGGTTATTATGTCGATGCTCTCTACGATACTCTCGAGCAAGGCCTTCCAATGCCTTATAAGGTATCCCCGATAGCTACGCTCCGTACCTACCTTAGTAGCAGAAATGCTACGAGTAATCCATTGGAGCGAGAGGCTTGAGATTATGTAAGCGACCGCCTTTATGGCGGCCTCAAACATCAACAGGTTTATCCAACGTACAGAATATCCATTTCGAAGTTCTTTTGCTTGCAATGGAAGTCTTTGACCAACAGGCTTTCTACATAAAGTGAAATGTGAATGCCTTGCCTCACCTATCTACCTACTTTTAGTGTGGTCCGTGCAATGGTCATCTAGGAGCTCTAACCCCGCCTTCCACCTCCGCCCCCACCTCCATTAATACCTTAGGTACCTTAAGGTATTGCCAAGCGGGATGGAGAGAGCTCAGAGTAGCTGCAGGTAGCCTTGCGAATGTGGTGGTAGCGAAGGCTGTAGGCATTGATTGCAATACTAGGTGGCTTGGCTGATCAGCTGTCAAGCTTAGTTGTACGCCCTGACTGATCTGTTCATCTATCTTCCTTACTCCACACATAGCTAGGTGCTAGTACTTCACATCCAGCTTCAAAGATCTTCTTCGAGTTGGGCCGCCTTGAGCGACATCGGTACAATGGCGGTGGTTGCTGTTGTCGCCGTCGTCGCCTTCTGTCTACATTCGGTTGTTGCCCAGGTTCAATACAACGAGACCGTCTGGAGTTCGGTCATCTTCACCAGATATGGCGAGCGCACGCCGATTATTCTTCCTGAGCAGAATGTCTTGACACCTCTCGGCGCTCAACAACTCTACTCTGCCGGCTCCAGCTTTCGCAAGAGATATATCGATCCGCCAACGAATAGCTTCAAGGCAATCCATGGGATCTCTACATACGAGATTAACAATGTACAACTCAACGCCATGTCAACGGTTGACGACTTTGTCGTCGCCTCGGCCCAAGCCTTTATCCAAGGCCTCTATCCTCCTCTGAGTGCCTCCAATGGTACGATACTGAACTCCATGTCCGTTCTTACCAATGGGTCGAACATCGACTTTCCTCTGGGCGGTTATCAGTATCCTCAGCTATACACTACCTCTGGTTTGGACCCTAATTCTATCTGGCTTGCTGGCCAGACCAATTGCCCGGCGTACGCGAACTCACGTGCCGAGTATCTGAGTAGCGACGACTGTTTGCAAACCTCCTTCGCGAATGGTGGCTTTTATCGGGACCTCCCAGCTTCAGTCCTCGACGGCATATTCCCACAACCCAGTGTTGGCTACCGCAGTGCATACACCATCTTCGACTATCTCAACTATGGCTACACGCACAATCGAACTGTTCAGAACAGCCTGTCTCCCTCAGATCTAACAAAGGCGCGGACACTGGCGAATCAGCTGGTCTACGCGATAAATGGCAATATCTCGGTAAGCGGGCACGCCTCCGGAGACCATATTCGTACGATTGCCGGACAGACATTGGCGGCGGAAGTGGTGGGGCTACTCTTCAACAATATGGAGACCCTCGGAGTTACCGACAAAATCAATGTCCTCTTTGGCGGCTTTGAACCTTTTGTTGCATTCGCCGCCTTGGCGCGCCTTCCCTCAGTCAGCACAAACTTTTACGGTATGCCAGATTTTGGCTCATCCATGGTCTTCGAGATGTTCAGCGTCGACAATGACAGCAGGGGCACCTACCCTAGTATTGAGAAGCTCAACGTACGCTTCCTTTTCCGCAACGGAACAAATGCTACGTCACAGCTCATCTCCTATCCATTGTTTGGCCGTGCCCGGAGTGAAACGGATATGACCTTTGAGGACTTTCTCCGTGGGATGGAAGGCATCATGCTTCCGTCCGTCGGTGATTGGTGTAAGGTTTGCGGTAGCATCAGTATCTTCTGCGCCGCGTACACTAACGATACTAACGCTCGCGGCCCCAGCCACTCATGCAACAGCGATGGCAGTGGTGGCTTAAGACCCGCCATAGCTGGTGTCATCGGCGCCGTCGTTGCTTTAGCTGTTGTCGGGTCTTTGGTCGCTCTAGTGATGCTACTTGGAGGTCTCCGAGTCCACCGGCTGAAGATGAAACGAAGGTCTGCGCTCGGTGGCTTCAAAGGAGGCGAGAAGCTGGCTTCCGATCCGGATCTCCCAGCTGGGAGAGGTAGAGATGGCCCTGCATCGTCTGGCGGAAAGGGCGAGAGGGTGGGCAGTTGGGAGCTCGGCGAGAGTAGCAAGACTGGAGCTGCTAAGCTCGAGGTCTCGGAGAGACCGCGTTCGGTGAGGCCCGGCTTTGACGCCGACGATATGAGTATCAATCCGCTCGCTGAGCCCGTTAAAACGGACGAGCGCGTGTAAGTTACTTGCACCCATGTAGGAGCTTCAAATTTTCAAGCTTACGAACCCTATGCTTGTCGTGAACGTGGTCTATGATAACATATATGTTACATTTGGTCTCAGTATCTCACCTATTGCGGAAACAAAAGCCTTGGTAAATAAATGTCGATACTGTTGGAAGTGGTCAAGTTGTCAGGTTCAAAGAGCAAGCTGCATTCCTCCCACATCTTGAGATATCCTTTTCATGCGAAGAGGCTATTAGCTTTTGTAAAAAGCAAACACTAAGTGTAAGTCGATAAAAAATCATGCCCAGTGAGCAGCATAATTTTGTTATACATGACGCTTGAATCAACAGTCGTGTCCATCTGTCAATGCAGCAGCATTGACAGCCTGACCATCGAACAACGACTTACAAACAATGACAGCGACTTGCACTTGATCTGAAGACACTGTACGTGCAATTATCTAGTAATATCGCCTGTAAATTGTAGCCAGAAGTGCAATAATGCAACAAGGTAATAGCAGTAGCCAGAGAAGTTGAGGCGGTCCCGGCCGGCCTTTTCGTTTCTCCGAACGAGCGCGCCTGCCCTAAAGGTCAATATTTCTAGCGAAAACACGACTCCAGAGCTTCAACGTCGGTCACGTCCGCCAACGCATTTGCACCTTGACGCGCCCAAATTTCACGCAAGCTTTTACGCACGCATAAGCTATTCGCTCGTCGCTAAGGCCCATTAGGTCGTCGTTGCCTAACATTTGCTCACCTTTCCTCGTAAGTTCTCCCTTTCACTCCTTCTCTCACAACAACACCAGACCGCACCCACTGCGAGCAGCAGAACTATTTCTTCAGTTCTTTCAAACAGCATAACGTGCACCAGTCAAGATGGCTAGTAACCGTAGAAGCAGTGTCAACAGCACATCATCGTCTTCACCTGAGGTTGGACGCAGCCGTTTTCAAGCTGCTTGGAACGCATTCAAGGCGGCGCTCAACACCCACACGGCCACTCCAGCCACTCTAACTTTGGACGGCATCTACGTCGAAGTTTTCGATGACATGGAAACTGCAGTGGTAAACTCGAAGACGGAAGGTAACAAAATACACGTCGAGCAGAAGCCAGTAACAAACTTGGAGAAAAAAACCTACGACCTCAGCTTCTTGCTCGAGCTTGGAAAGAAGGAACCAAAAGCTCCGCTTCCATTGAAGTTTAGCAACGATGCTATCAAACGTACGTACCTTTCATCTTCTCACACCTCTCTGAACCTCTATCCGAGCACTGGTAACGTTTCTCGAACATCCGTAACATTCACTGGGTCGCGCTGCTTCATCTTTCAAGGTTATCATTGGCCATTGTCGTTCCAGTTGTTTCACGGCTTGCTTTCCGCAGGAACGAAAGCTCTGTTGTCAATCCATCCTCCCTTTCTTATCCGTGTCACAACTGGTATCTGTACAGAGAGCTCACAGCCTACCGAACTTAGTGAAAATCTTGAAGGGGTCAACCCTTTGCAAACAGAAAGACCCTCAAGCTCGCGGATCGTCCCACATCTCGAAGGAGTCAACAGGCTCGGATGCGGAAGAGTTACTCTTCAAACGTATTGGACCAAAGGAGCCAGAAGAGCCGAAGGACCCTTGCCGCCAACCTAAACAGCCACCCGATACTCCTCTGGCCCAGATTCATGCTGGCTTTCGGAGGTTTCTCAAAGAACATGCTTCGCCACCCCATAGTCGAGTCACTGCTGGTGGGCGCATCGTCCCTGTGGTTCCACACGGATCACCGCCTCCTTCTTTCAACCTCAGCAGCATTGCCAATGTCATCCACTCGCAAGCTCCAGCACAAGCGACAAGTACCCAACAGGTAGCAAGTGCTTCCAACGATGGCAAAGAACATGGCAAAGGACATACATCGCCTGTCACGGAGAACGTTCCCATCGCGTCATCTCACCATGAAAGCCAAGGCAATCCTCAGCAGTCAGAAGCCAACTTTGTCACCGCCCAAGGAAACAAGAGCCAGGCTAATGTCTTGGTCCCTGGCTTCCCAACACCGCTCCCATTCGGAACTCAAGTGCTCATGAAGTTAGCTCATGGTCCAACAGTTGTGGCGAATAACGGTGTCCTGTACGAGGCGATTTCTGACGGACCGAACACTATCCTTGCGCAACTGCACGGATTTCAACAGGGTCCACAGCTAGCTCCGCCGCCGATTCCTCCAGCATTTCCCATGGTCTCACCAATGCCGATGGTCGCACCAATGCCGCTAGCTTCGATGCAGCCTATGCCGCTCATGAACGTGACCAACAACATGCCTATCGCGTTCAATCAACCTGCGGTGGAAGTACAGCGACAGGCCCTCCAAAAACAGCTGGATGGTTTGCGTGCAGAGCTTGACCAACTAGACAAATATGTCGCACTGAATCGCGCTCAGATTGGTCAACTTGCGCTATCCGCTGTGGTTGCTCAACGACGACAGCTAGTTGTGCAGATCGATGAGACTCGAGTTATCAAGGAAAATCTGGATAAACCGACTCAGATGAACTCTCACCCATCCAACGCGCAGATGTCGCAAGCTACGCAGGGGTTTGGCATGGGAAGCACTGCTCCTAACATCCAAGGCCAACATTTTCCTGTCATTGGTCTGCCAGCACTCGCAGGATGTCCACACATGTATGGCGCTGGCTTTCCGGTTCATGCAGGTCCACCCGTGCAAAACATTGTCGCACATTTCCCACCTAGCCATGAAATCGATAGTGATGGTTGGAAAGCTCAACAGACTAACCCCAATATCGACGCTCAATCCTGGCAGCAGCACTCGTCTGGTACAACCAATCCGGTATTCCATAGCAATCACTCTGCGACGCAATCGATTCCTGCGGGGCTTGAATATGGTAAAGATGATTGGAATGCCAAGGAGTACAATGGGCAGGCCTTCCCTGGTAATGTGCAAGGCACTGGATATGAACCGACCACAACCGACTACCTGTCTGGAGCGACCTGGAGTCATGGTCACGTTCCGTTCCAGCAGTCATCCAATGCCAATGGGCAAGGCCACGATGTGACTCACAACGAGTATCCCACTTACCACGCAAGCTATGGTCTGGCTCAAGGACAAGCTGGTCAACTCCCGTACGTCTGGGAAGATCAAGCAAGCTATGCGACGAAACTGGGGATTAACCCACCTAACGAGCCCAAGAGGTTTTGCTCGACACCTGCAGAGTTCGCAGCGGTCATGCAACAAGCTCGCGATCATGCAAGGCTTCATGGACGTGTCGGCTGGTCTCCAAATGACGATCAAGATGATGCTGAGGAGGATATTCGCTGGGCGATGCTAGATTTTAGACGCATCCCGTTGGCAAAGGCCGTGCCTGATTACGTTACCAATCCACAGCCGTATGACTTTGAGGCTCAATACCAGAAGTTCTTCGACGATCTCAAGAATAGTGGAGTGAGCTTGGAGAAGGTCGATCGTGAGATTAGGTGGAAGAAAGCTCAGTGGGAAAAAGCTAAGTGGGAAGCTACCGTAGCTCGTGCAAATCAGTACAAGGCAACATATGCCCAGGAGACGACAGCTTCAGGTAGCGGACCCGTGAACCCAGCAAGCAATCAGACGACGTGGGCCGGGAACGGTAACGGTGAATTGACTCGCCAATCGAAGCATGCCTATGTCGAAGATGCGCCGGAGACACCAGCTCGTTATGGATTCAACCACGGATCGCTGAGCGGTAGGTCTGGTACCAGCCAACCATATCCTGCAGTAACGAATACATGGAGTTTGCCGACATTGGATGAGTGTGAAATCCAAGGGAAGTCCAAGGGTTCCAAGGCCAACTCTGTCGATTCTTGGGCCACCAAGTCGGAGTAAGTTTCTCATGAGTGACTGGATAGTCATGACCTCCACAAGCTAATTCAGCACCAAGTCATCAACCAGAATACATGCGGGTCAAGTGGAGATTCGAGATAGATGGAAAGGAAGTGACTCAAGAGGAAGAGAGGGAGCACTTCTTTGCCCAAGAGCGCGCTGCCAAGGAGCTTGCGCAGAAGAACACAGTGAAGTACGCTGACGCCGCCTCGAACAAAACCTGCATGGGAGTGAATTGCTGACACTAATACCTCTTCTAGCGGTCAGAATGATCAGAAGGAGTTTTTGCGCACAATGCTGAGGGATCCTCGCCATTCTTCGACTGATAGTCAGACAAAGCCTTATGAAGAGCATACTAAAGAGCTCCGTCGACTTGAGTTGAACGCAGCTGGATTGCCAATCCACTACCCCCCCGCTTCGAGCTTTGTCAACAAGGAGAACCAGAGGAGCGGTTCTTATTCAGATACGCAACCGTTCCAGAACGTGATGGGACGAGAGGGAGAACGTATCGGTGGGATGCCGCAATTCGGCGGACCGTATTCGAATATGCAACAGTTCCAAAACCACAACGTGATGGCAAGAGAGGGAGAACGTATCGGTGGGATGCCGCACTTCGGTGGATACAAGGATACCCGCGTCTATAAAGCAGGGCCTTCTGTCGCTGCTCCCCTTCATCAAGCTCGTGGCCATGGCTACGTTCCTCAGTACGATGGCGCGATGGATTCGGTCTCTTCAAACGCTCCTGCTAGCACCGAAGCGAGCAGTGAGGCGAGCAGTAGGCGTTCTTCTGGGCAAGTGACTGGCGCCGGAACCCAGGCTGGCTCGAAGGGACCCATGAACGCTGCGGCCCCATCTTTCTTCTATGAGCCAGTCCGTCGCTTTCCGACTTCCGAAGGCGTCCATTACGAAGCTGTCGACAAGTTCTTCAACACCATCCGTGAGGAAGAACGTGCGGAGATTGCGAAGTACAAGGCGCAGTTCCCTCTCATGTGAGAGTCCAGTCTTGAGCAGGCGGCTTGGAAGAGCGGCCGGGTATCATTGAGAGCATTATCAGCCATGTTCACGCAACTCTCATTGTCTACCCAGTACTGTACTTAGTATGGCCCTCTCTTCTTCCGTCCTGTCTAACCCGCATCGCTTTTCAAGGGTCTGTATTACTGCGTAAGTCTTGTCAGGATTTCAGAACTGTGTAGGAAAAGAACAGTTGCTTGTATGAAAGGAAAGAGGCGGTGAGGTTTCTTTCTTCTATCAAGTAGTCGTTTAGGCAGTCAGGAAATCAATGCAAGCGTCAGTTTATGTTGAAATGGAAGATGGGCACGTGCGGTGAGCATGTGAGACTTCTCTCACGCTGATGGTGAACCCTAGGGAAGCGTGCGATTATGCCTCCCTCACCTTCTCGTCATACACTACTCATGAGTGCTGCCTCGCATCTTTCGTAGATACTCGTCACGCTTCGCTCCAGGCTTCTACATATTTGGCCCCTTACCTCTATCTGCACCCCCTTCGCGCCCATCTAATATCCCATCACATGAAAGCTGGTTATGACTCATCAGAACTTCATCCTCGACATCTCGCATGCCGAAAGTAGAACTACCAATGAACTAGATGGGCAAGAGAACGAACAGGAAGGGGCCAGAGATGAACATGTCGTCGGGCAGGTTCTGCCGGAGTCGGGCGGGAATTGCTTAGTAAGCGAAGACATAAAGCTTCCTACGGGTAAGTTATGTCCTGGTAGGGCGGGATCAAAGATATGTGTGCAGTAATACATATACTAGCCTAAGTATATGATAGGCATGATACACATAAACATCCGCCGATAGATATAAAGAGGTTTACAGAGCCCAAGAACATGGACGAGGCAAGCAGCCCAAAAGACCACATTGTGAGACCCAACCACAATAACTCCATCACCCCATTCGACGCTCATCCATCACTTTCAACCCAAGGGACGTCAAGCCGAAGCCGTCCCGGATTCAAACCGCTGACTGCTCAACCAACCGATCGACATTCTCCCACAACTTCGGCCGCGCCCAACGCCACCCACCCGGCGACAGTTTCCAATCGTCCCTCTCGTGCGTGACGACCGGCACGTCCTCAGTGCCATGACTCTCCAAGATCCTCACCACTTCCTCCCTAGCCCTTGCCTTAGCCGCCGACCTCCTCCGCCGCTGCCTTCTCCACGCAAGCCCCGGCAACTTACTCAACCTCATTGCCTACGACCCTTTCCCAGCCGACAGTGTCACACCCTACCGCGGCACGGGCCCTATATTTATTCACGTCGAGGACTGCAATCTCTTCGATGGTGACGTTTTGCCGGAGAGACAGATGAGGAGATTGCTGTCAGTGAGGGCGTATGATGAGAGACACATGATGGTAGCACCGTCCTACAACGGCTATAGTCAATCTATGGCTCCCAATGTTGGGTGGGGCACAGCGGGGGCCTGTTCAGCGAGGTTGGACTCTTTACATTCTCAGCGTGGTTATGGTCATTGTTGCCGGCCTCTTTCTTGTTGTCCGGATGGGAATGACCGTGGCAAGAAAACGCCTTGGAATGGACGACTGGACGATTCTACTAACTCTTGTAGGTTTGGATGACCTGACCTGCTTGTGACACGCGTGCGATACGAAGCTGATACGTTCAATTGGTGGATATCTTCACAGGAGATAGGCTGTACAGTGATGTGCCACAGAAAAGGCTTATTGCGTTTGAAAGAAGAGACGATATATCAACGTTTCCCATCAACTAGGGTAACCTTACAACCAAGACGCGTCTCGATGTCTTCGAATATCACCGAGATCGGTGTGACATAACTCCAGGGATTTTGCGGGTGGCCTCCCATGACCATAGCCGCAAGGTGGCCTTTGGAATTGAAAACCCATGCTCCAGAATCGCCTGGTGAGCTGAATCGTGTCCCAAATCCGTCGGCGGAGCAGAATACATGCTCTGTCGTCACATGGGGACAGACAGGCCATGTTACGTGGGAGTCAATAAAGCTCCACCGGCCGTTCGTAAATCCCGTGGTCCGACCGAATTTGCTAAATCTCTTCCCGTCTTCGATCTCGCAAACTTGCTCGACATGATCGGCATCAGCTCGGAACTTTCCTTCCACTTCCTTCAGCTACTTTAGGTCAGTGGATGCATCTCTCCAAGCTTTTCATGCCGAAGCTGCTAATGCGAAGACTCACGAGATTTCCCGCGAGTCGTTCCTTGGCCACCTCCACAAGGCCCCAGTCGAGTGAGCAGCCTGTGTGTCCTACTCGAAGCCCAGATGATGCTACGACGCGGCCCAGCTGCCGATCTAAGCACTCTAGGTGGCTAACGCTTTTGACTGCCCTCTTCCAGTTGATCTTATCGCCCCCAAGACGTCGTGTTCGGCTTGCGCTCGCGAGTCCATTCTCGATTTGCCTCCTAGTTTCGTTCAGTATATCTAGTCGCTCTTGTCGAAATTCTATCCGCTTCTCAAGGGTATCTCTCAAATCTATCTTGCTTGGGCTCTCCATTCTGAAGTCCGAGGGCTCCAAGTCAACAGGGCTAAGCCCATACTCATATACACCTAGCGGTGTCACTAATAGGTATCTCTAATTCACAGGAATAGATTTGTCACTTCCCTTTCGGAGACACATCACGTGATGCCACAACATGATGGCATGTTAAGGCGCAGATCTTTGGTGCCATTCCAGGCATATTCAGCTGAATATACCCACCAAGAGTACCTGTCGCTCCTCCCTGCCGGGCCACACTCGCACCAATGCCAGCACTCTTCTCAGGGTCGTCTTTGAGATTGTGATACCTAGTCACAACACTCTCCACGATTTCTACCGCTGCATCAAGCTCATATCTTTCGAGAAGTACCTTTATCTTCCAGACAGTATTTTTGTAGTTTTCGTCCCATTTGCCAGGAATAATAGAGATCGCAACTGTGGGAGGACACTCGGAGGCTCTGAGAGACTCCTCACGCAGAAAAATATCCACACTAACCCAGTCATTCAACGTCCGAACCTCGCTCATGACAGCTTCACACAGACGATCCTCATTCCATGGCTTCACTATGGCATCATCTGCTCGGATGGCATAGGTTCTATTAGAGGCGAACCAGCCGCTATCCTCCGGATCTGGACCGCGGGGTGGACTTGTTGCGGCAGTGCTGAATGATCGCATCGAGTACTTTGTCGAGGATGAGGATGCTGATTTGTCGCTAGTATTGTATCCGCGCTTGTTGCTCGACATCTTTGAAGGGCAGAGAAGAAATTGGAGGTGCAAAAGTTCTTACTGGTGGTTATGCAGCTTCAGTGATGAAAAGAGTTTGAAGTGGTTTACGAGCAATTGGGGATTCGAGGGAGTCTTGATGAATCATAACTGAAAATTCATATGGTTGGGTTAGCAACCACTGTTCTCAGGCTTGATTCAAAGCAGTCGCAAACCGGTTCAGGTCTAGTTTGTACGAAAGCTTTTTGCAAGAGTCTCCGCCAACCCCAAAGATTTACCCTATACAATGGAGAACCTTCAACTCAGAGCTACTTGGTCAACTATAAGGACTATGACCTGTGCAACGTTCATCTTAGTATACAAGCAGTAGAGAACACAAGTCTAAGCTCAATCAGCTGATATTATGGATCTCTGTTATTGTTACTTGTTTGAAGAGCAAAGTGTTAAGGTGGCGCTTTGTACGAAGTACTTCGTACACGATGTACTTAGTAATCTCTGTACATACAGAGGTCACCACATACGGAGTACAAAACCCACAATATCAAGCACACAAAAGCTCCTGACATATGAACTGAAGTCAATCTAATAATCTGTATCAGTTATTACTTCAACAACAGAATTTGAATTTCTACCCTATTTACTGTGGAGATAGATGTGGGGCTGGTTATGGTACTTGTGTGGCATAGTATTCCAAAGCCGGCAAATTACTAGAATCACCCCCAATTCAAACTCTTGCATGAGAACTCCTTTGCATCTTTGCAATTACGCTGTTCACAGCAGTCAATGGATTTATATCAAAGACAGAACATATTACTATGACCACATTGTAGTTATTAAGTAGTATTGTGAGTATCACACGAAAGAGAAACACTCTCTTTCATTTGTCCCCACTAAATTGAAGAAAGTCAAGAAGCAACTCAGTGAACTTTGAGTCTGCTTGCAGACTCAGCGGCAAGATGCACCTGAGGCAGAGATGCATTGTGTGGTTGAGGAGAGTTTTTTGGTCATTGTCTTGCAGGGAGGTCTTGATGCCATCCCACGAGAGGAGCAGTTTCACGTTGGCGAGGTTGCCGACGTTAGCGGCTTTGTGGAGGGCGGTCTTCTTGTCGTCGCCGACGATCTTGGTGTTGGCGCCGTGCGAGAGGAGGAGGCGCTGGACGGTGACGTCGTCGTCGCCGGCGGGGCCGTGGAGAGCGGTGCGGCCGAAGCAGTCGCGTGCGTTGGGGTGGAA
Source organism: Acarospora socialis (assembly GCA_025617375.2). NCBI lineage: Eukaryota > Fungi > Ascomycota > Lecanoromycetes > Acarosporales > Acarosporaceae > Acarospora > Acarospora socialis. Next base: position 1,423,333 of record JAMYGW020000010.1, on the reverse strand, counting down.
GCCGGCAGCGAGGAGGAGGGCGGTGATTGTCGAGTCGTGCATACCGGCTGCGCGGAACAAGGCGTGTGCTTTGAAATTGTCTTCGGCGCAAACGTTGGCGTTGTGGTCGAGTAGTAATTTACGACCTTAGCGTGGCTGTTCGAGATCGCATGGTGGAGTGCTGTTGAGCCGTCCACGTCTGGGCTATCCGGGTCGATGCCTCGAGTTAGGAGAGCTTTAGCCAGAGCTTCGTGACCACCTCGAGCTGCGTCATGAAGCGGTGCCCGGTTCTCGCGGTCAAGGACGGATATATCCGCGTTGTGTTCGACGAGAAGGCCCGCCAGTTCAGCGTAGCCTTCACGGCAAGCGACTTGAACTGGACTCCCGTAAGTCTCTGATATATAAGTACCAGCAAATCTAGCACGACTCCTCTAGAGCTCCCCCACTAGCCAACCCATATCAGTATCAGCATAGCTATCATCAAGATCAGTACCACCCACTTCCTTGTCCAGGCAATCCACCCTACCCTTCACAAGACTACCCACAAGAGCAAGACAAGGGTATCCCGGCGTCAACCCGTACGCACACAATCCGAACGCTCCTCGGCCTCAGGGTCAGTATGGATATGGAGGCTCGCCGGCGCCGCTGGGACAGGGACATGGAGGGTATGACGATGGAAGGGGCTATTAAGTGGCTTCGGGTTCTGATGCCAGTCATGGAGTTAGCGTAGATTGCCTTTCGAATGCTATGTCAATTGGGTTAGGGTTTTAGGATGTTGCTCGGGGTGGGTGGGAGCAAGGTCTTTGCAAATGTAGTTCTCAATTTGCCATCTCTGCATGACACGATTTTGTAAATCGGTTGTCTGGACGGCAACTTAGATGACATGATGTGTTTGACTTCTCGTAAGGCGGGAAACTCCATAAGCTGTTTGAGTTGGGTAACTGTAGTTGCGTATTGTATTGGGGAGGGGTTCCTGTAACCCTGTTATAATATCAATACCCTCATTGAGATGATACTGAAATCAGATGCTTTCGTGTGGGAATACATGATTGTGATTAGCTAATAAATGAGACGCAGTGAGTAGCACCACAACAGACTAAATTGAATACTTAAAAGATCAAAGATGAATCTAGGAAACGTTATGTGACTGCTTCGGCACTTGTGCTGTCCATGTTGTCATCTCTGGTCTTTTAGTCGATTAGATGCTGAGAAATGGTTAATCTAATACCCAAGACTAGGCCTAAGGTTTGGGCACAAATAATACCTTTAGGCCGTGGAATTCATTTCATGCATAGCTTTGATTGACTGCCAGTACTTGCCAGTACTTGACTTGGGGTGGCCCTTAGACCCAGAAGTAAATCCGAGGATGCGTTCACAACAACACCATACTATGAATAGATTCCACGATCACTCTTACTAGAGTCCTCCCAATGTTACTAGAACACCCATGTGCTGCAATGCCCTCAATGTACGGATCACTTCAAAGATTTAGGAATAGCATTCGTTTATGACTGTAAATCATTTCTCTCGACTTTGAGAACTGGACTTCATACTAATCTAAGCTTGCTAGAGCTACTCTTCGCCGTCGCTATCATCAGAACTACTCTCCTCACTTTCTACCATCTCTGACGTCCCGTCATCTATCAGATGTGATTCCCCTAGTAGCCTATCTCTATTCACTAGGTGTTTCGGTGTTGGCTCCGACGCTAACACGATGTCAAGATTCTCGGTGGCAATTGTGTTGAGAGCGTCGCATGGCCCAGTGCTTGTGAAGAGGACTTTAAAAATCCGATAGTCTTTGGCCCTCCGTTCTGACCCTCTGACCAGAACATCTTCAAGCAGTTGGATTAAGTCGAGCAGCACTTCATCAATTCCTCTCCCCCAGATCTGATCCAAGCCATCGATGACTATTACCAGGGTACGAGGCGCAAGCAAGAAAAGGTCGTTGAGAATGTCCAGAGCATCGCTGAGGCTTTCGAACGATCCGTCAAGTTGGGCGAATCGCTGCTTTCCCAGTTTGCGTGTGCCGGTGCCGGCGTCGGCGACCTGAGGTGCGAGAACGTCGATAAGTTGACGAATGAGCGAGTAGACACAATCGATAAGAGCCAGCTGGAAGCGTAACTCGTAGCTTTCAGTGTCGCAGGGATCGTCATCCACGCTGCAGAAAAAGAAGAGAGTTGGGATCTTGAGCTTCAGTGCGACGGAAATCACCTTTGCTGCGACTGCAGAGGCAGATGACGGATATTGCTCTTCATAAGGGCCTTTGACCCACAATATCTTAGATTCTGCCGCGTGGCTCCATCTCTGAATTGCGTCCACGACATTGAAATCGGCGTAGAGGTGTTCGGGATCGACGGAATACAGCATTGAAATACTATCAGAGGTATAATCCTCGAGGTGACGGGACCGTATTTGCAGTTGCTCTTTGTTATAGAACTTTATGGATGACCTCCTCAGATGGGTATCACTCCCTTTAGGTTCTGCGTCATATATGTCAGCCGGTCACACAAATTGGCATGTTGAGCCATACCTTTGAGGGCCCTTTTGTTGTGGGCACATTGTTGGATTGGCTCATGCAGACCTGCGCGCAGACTCGTCTCCAAGAGCTTCCTCACGGCGATGCCGAGCTTCAATTCTCTTTCAAATTCCAATCGTAAGGTCCTGATTTCGGCCATGTCCTCGAGTTGCTCGGCCTTGGCGTGCTCCGCTTCTATTTTCTTTCTCTCAGCCTCCTCTATATGCACCACCTCGAGTCGACCCAAACGAGTAAGCACCTCCCTCTCATTCTGCTCACTTTCAGCCGCTCTTTGTTCAAAACTTGCGTGTTGGAAGATGTTCGCAGCCTTAACAATGTTGTCGAGGTAAATTTTGAGATCCTCGTAGACATTTGCGTTAGCACTATCCAGTACCTTCTTTCGGCTCCTGGAATTGAACCATCTGTAGGCGCAGCGCAGATAACGGAAGATGCGAGCCATGAACAGATTAAGTGCTTTTTGAGCGGTCACAGAAGGTGGATCTCGGATCATCCGCCTACAGAGACTCATATGAACATGAATTTCATCCAGAGCATCATCCAAGTGTTCAGCAACTCTCACATGGTTCGCAGCCGCCTGGTACTCGTTAGTATGCAGATCAGGCCCATCTTCAAGATACAGACCTTGACCAAGACTTTAATAGCGCCGCAAAGAACTGAAGTGTATTCGTTGTTTGGCAGGATTGAGAGTACACTTGAGTAACCGTCCAGTGATTTCAACAACTTATGAAATCTGCCTTGAACTCTGCCATCCTTTAACCGCTTCTGGCCTTTCCACTTGTGTTGTGCTTGTTGGACGGTTTCGACAGCGGTGCGAAGGTGGTTGATCGGATCCTCGTTCACTGACTCCTCCTGCTGCTCCGGAACTACCGTGGGAATCTCATGGTGTCTTTTCTGGATGATCCGTCTCCAAGAGCTTTTTGCGCCACCCTTTGCATCTGAATTGAGGGTCTGAAGCCAGAGCTGCTGTTCTTCTTTCAGTTTGGTACACTCCTCAGCAATGTCGATATCATCCACAATGTTCCTTGATGCCGGTTAGCTCCCTGATGTCACATTGGCATGCTAATGGCGTACAGCAAGACCTGGTCACCAAGTTTGACCGATCCGATCGACAACCCTCGTTCTACCCTGGTAATGAGAAGCTCTTGTGCGTCCGCTTCGTCGACCCTGTGAACACTTTTGAGTAGCTCATTGTCTGATTCAACTTCACGTTCAGAGATGAACTTCTGAAGCCGCACTTGCATCCCATCTCGAACCTCTCGCTCAACTAATACGCATTTGCTTTGTGGGGCTGCCATCGCAGGAGATTTCACCATCTATCACAGTATTCGATATAGCACAAAGAATCGTCTCTTTCTGGATGAGAGTATCAAGGAGTGACAGAACCATTGATGTCTGTGTGGGTGCAAATGCAGGTGAAATCCGTCCACAAGTCCTCCACAACATGCTGACACCCACTCTCATGCACTATATTCTGGCCCCCAAAGACGAGACAACTGAAAGGGGCCGGTACTTGTGGATTGGTACAGAGTAAGTCTCACACAAGGTACCGCTGACGGTAATGTACCTTAAGTAGCACAAGGCTGAATTATAACGCCAAGGGAGACACTAAGGTGTTTGACCAACCACAACCTCACTCTGTCACTGTGACAAGGGACCAGACACACTTCAAGGTCTCCATTCGATGTGGCTTATGCTCCGCCAACGAGAGTCACCCTCGCCAATGGTTGGCTTGATTGCGACTTTCCTTGAGGGATATACTTTGGCCCAGTCACCAGCATGCCGAGATCGAGCGGTGTGCCTTCAGAAATCTCAGTGCCTGGTAGTATGGGAGTTCAAGTTTTTTTTGGCACCATGCAACACCAGTTCGGCGTTCTCGGGCTGGCTTAGGTTACCCTTGTGTTGTTTCAATCCGTTACTCACCGCTTCGCAATAGCTACTGTGTGCTAAATAAAGCATCTGCACGAGATGGATATTGTTGGGTTGACAAGCGGCATGCAAGCCACTTAGTGTTGGGGTCAGCGGTTGGCATGCTTACTTGAAGTAGCGCTGTCTTCACAACTACTTGTATCAGCCTTCACGTCTTAAAAGCATCAGCCTCTCAAACAAGAACTGTCCTGAGCGATTCATGTGTCTCATCTTACATTGTTGGTGCCAACCATTAATGTGTATAGAATTTCGCAAACATGGCCTCCAATGTATCTGCTATTGCCGTGGAGGACGCAACAGTAAGACACTATTCCAACCAGTGTGTGACTTTCTGATAGCCTGATTCGGATTATGTGCAGTGTCAAGTGACGGATCAGGCAGTCCCTGCACAACTTGGGTCTCATCCAGTCGATCCAGTTGTTCGGATCCAAGAGATTCCACGGCCTCCTGTATCCGACAACACAGTGCAGAATGGTGTCTATACTCCTGACTTGTCTAAAGCGGACGACGTTCCATTGTCCCACCACAGCACTAAAGAAACAGTATCCAGGCCCACAGAGGATACGAAACCCTCTGAAGACCCCTCGACCTTAGACCCACCAAAACGCATCTTATATCGAGTTGAATATCAAGACTATCATGGTCATACTGTCGAAAGCAAGATTACACCTCATCCATTCACTCCCAAGTCTGAACCAGCGGGAGATGGTTTCGTACTGGAGTTCACCACAACACTGAAGTCAACGACCTCTTCTGAGAGTGCTACGGAAAAAGATTTGCGGGAGAGGATTAAGGATTCGGAAAATGGAGAACCTAAGGAACGGCCATCTATGCCTGGAGATACACGCATTGCCGGCTACTCTCTTAAGATTCATTCGCCGTACATTATGAACGCGCTGCGTGCAACGATCAAATACTATCCAGGCAATTCACTCATGGGGGAAATCTTGACGCTGGAAGACCCATTTCCGATGCTCGTTCACAATATTGGGAAACTCAGGGCCTACCGCTTCGAGAATCAGGACTACCATTCTGAAGAGTACAGGACCCGCAGCAACGACGACTTGGATGTCTTGATTAGGTTCTTTGATGAGAACCCCTTCCTACAGCGTACTCGTCAGGAATTGGCACATCACGACAGAGCTCAGCCAACATGTACTTTTGATCATATTTGGACACTTTTTTGCCCAGGTGATCTTTGCTATTGGAGAGAGAACGGACGTTTATCAGGACCATTTGTCATATCCGCTTATAATCTCGACTGGGATGGTGAACTACCAGACCCAAACATAACTTCTTTCAGACTCGATGTATGGAATGTGTGCTTCGATGGTACAGTTGTTGGCCGTGCGACTAGGGTACCTACCATTGAGAAGTTTGAGGGCGAACGTTTGATTTCTGCGCTAAATGTCATCCCTGCCAAATATTGTAAGGAGGTCTGCGAGCCTGGCAGCCGCTTTTCAAAAGAACGCCTTATCACCAGAGGGAAGCGATATTGGAGCTTAGCTAAGGAACCTGCTTACAGAGAATATTATGGGAAGACACTTCAGAAGCCGTATAAAGAGGTAAAGTCATAAGTGTATGCCCATCAATTTGGATTTAGACTAAAGCAAAGAGTGCAGATTAGAGGCCGTGTGATGATCGATCCTAAGGTTTTCTATAACACTGCCATCGTTGAGAAGTATGTCTTGCCCGAGGAGGATGACTTTCCATCCTTCGACCCTGGCCTTCGGAAAGACGAGACAGGCTTGATTGGATGTCAATGCGACACATGCACAAGCCAACCTGCACCCAAACCTCGATTTGAAGGTTACGACAACCTAGACCCAAAAGAGAGCTCACCACCGGATGAAGAGTTGTTTTACATGCTCTGTGATGAGAGAGCATACGGGTACTTACTCAAAGATAAGTCATGCGGTAAGATCCTGTTCCTTCATTGGGGGTTAGGAGGACACCTCATGATCTGACATTGAATCTGCAGAAGTACTCAACGTGGAAGACCTCGAGGACGTCAAGCTAGCAAATTCTTTCGAAAATCTAGTTTTGCCCCAAGATTTGAAGCCAACCATCAAGGCCTTGACAGCGTCATATGCAAAGACGCCGAAGAAGACAAGCACCTATTCGCCAGACTTCATCAAAGGAAAGGGTGAAGGCAAGATCATTCTGCTCCATGGGTAAGCGCATAGCTCCTTCTACTGAAAGAGTCTAATTATTTTAGACCTCCAGGAGTGGGCAAGACTGCGACGGTGGGTACTGATCGCTCGTTGCCACCGTCCGAACTAACGCGTCCTAGGCTGAGGCAATCAGTGATCTAACCAAAAGGCCTCTTTTGTCACTAACTTGTGGAGATCTTGGGGTAACAGCGCTAGAGGTAGAAAAGAAGCTTCACAAATTTCTAAGACTTGGGGAAGGTTGGGATGCTGTTGTTCTCCTTGATGAGGCCGATATTTACCTTGAGGCTCGTGATCTCAAAGACATCAAACGCAACAGTCTTGTATCTGGTACGACTCCCGGTGACTAACCCAGGGTGTCGGGTGATGGTAATACTGAAATTGTGCAGTGTTCCTTAGGGAACTTGAATACTATCGAGGCCTTCTGTTCCTCACGACAAACCGCATCAAAACTTTCGATGAAGCTTTCCGATCCCGCATTCATGTCAGTCTACATTACCCCCAATTGAAAGATTCTGAGAGAAAGGGAATCTGGAAGAATCACTTTCGAGGGCTCGAAGCGAACGACATCCGCATCGAAGACGAGGCGAAAGAATACATCCTCAGGGACCAGGGCGTCAAGAACCTCAAGTGGAACGGCCGCGAGATCCGCAACGGTAAGCTTTATCTCTCATTTCTGACTCCTCATAGCCACCCATTCACCTTTCCCTAAGCTAGTCGAAGCTAACGCACAGGAGCCTTTTCAACCGCCGTCTCCCTCGCCGAATACGACGCCCACACACGCGAGCAAAAGGTCGTCATTCTCACCCTCGAACACATGAAGCGCGTCGTCCAGCTCTCCAAACAATTCAAAGACTATGTGAAGACGTTGCATGACGGCCGCGACGATGACTACATGGCGAAAGCCCGAGGACTGCGCAATGACTCGTACAACGATCAGGCCAACTTTAGGACTTCAAAACGACAGGAGGGCGGCTTGAAAGGACTAACTTCCAAAGGTGAAGGGTCTGGCGATCGAAGGAAAGGAGCGAGGAGGGACGGACATGAGGATGGGAGGAGAAGTAAGGGGAGGCAGAATGCTAATGAGAATGATAGAAGGAAACAGGAAGAAGAAGACAACAGTGATGAGGATGAGGGAAGGAAGGGAGGCAAGGGGAAGTGGAACGCTCGTGCCGGAAGCGGTGATGAGAATACTGATGATGACGACGACGACGATGATGATGATGATGATTGAGAAATTGATGAGGACAAGAAGGATATATTGTGTAGGACCGTCAATAGAATACTCACCACCTTACCTCATAGACAGACACTCTCCAATCAATCTGAAACAACCAGCCCCCTCAGCAGAGATTCACATCAAAATAACCTCACTGGTGTAGTAGTCTGTACAAAATACAATTGAATCTTGGAGCCAGTATGCCACTCATCTTCCAATGCCCTCTATTTGCGCCCCATCTCAGATCTGCATCAACAGTTTCTCAAACTGTGACAGTGATGTATGAGATGTCTACACGGTATGATGCCAAGGGGCTCTGCATGCCTGGCTCTTATTGTGCAAAAGATGATGCAAAGAAGGATGGGCAGTGTTTTGAGTGCTTAGCAACAATAGATTAGCTATGCCGTTGAGAAGCTTCATGGAGTGCCTTATAATAACTAGTTGTTCCATTTCACGCGGGAGCACCTTCAAGGCGAAGGTACGCATTCAGCTACTCTCAGTCATAGTCACAATCAAAGTCACGCCGAGCCCAGCCAAGTCGAGCCGATCAGACATTACCTTAGGAGTGCACGTCCGTCATTTGCAAGCTTCTCAAAGCGGAGCTCCAACACCCTGACTAACTACCAACACCCTACCCTACCCCTTACCCAACCTCCCAAGCTCAACATTCTTATACTTCACCTCCCACCTTCCCGCATTCTTTCCCTCCTCCAACCCCATCCCCACCCCCAACGTAACCAGCGCAATAACACTTCCATTATCCTCCCTCACCAAGGCAGGTAACGGCCAGCGTACTCTTCCGGGCGCAACCAAATTCAGCAACATATCAAAACACCGCCGCTGAATCAGCAACAGAAGGTGACAGAAGGGTTGCAAGTTGTACTGCTGCAGAGGATAAACAATGAGTGTGGTGGTGAGAGAGCTGTATGTGCAAATCCAGAAGCAGTTGTTGAAGAAGAGCCATTGGACCATTCTTCTGGAGGGGTTTGTGTCGTATGGGATGGGTTGTTGGTGATGGTGCTGGCTGGGGTAGAGAGAGATTTGCCACTGCTGATAGAGCGTGGTGATAGAGCAGGGAGAAAGGTACTGGTTGGTAGGGGGCGAGATGTACTGTGCAGTTGGCACATGAGCGACCAGATGTGGTTCGCATCTAGGTGGCTGCTTTGTCGGGTCCAATGGTTGTTCATGATAGTTAAGGAAAGCTTGCGCGTAAATAAGACACCTGCAATTGTGAATGAAGCTTGTTCAAGATGCTTGTCATCTGGTCCGGGCTTTACATTGTCTAGCTTGGGCTTCGCATTATCTCGATATGGGAAGAAGATGACGTTGACAGCTGGCACTGAATCACACAGGCAGATCTATTTCCTGAGGCGTAACCAGCTCAATGATGCGGCGGAGGAGTCCTGCGGCGACTTTAGCTGGGGAATAATTCTTGTATAGTTCAAGATTGGCAATATTATTACATCCTCTTAGCACATGCCCAGCAGTCTCTTACAGCGCACACAAGCGGACGAACCCATATCCTTGCGACCCATAATAAAGAACCCTTCCGTTGAAGATCATGAGCCATGGACTCTGCTCAATCTGACGACTCTGTTCAAGCACAAAGCTTGACTGTTCTTGCTTTAGTAGTTAGCTATTGCCACTCAGAGGTTGAGGTGAGACTTATAAAAAAAGTTTCAGCCGCCCCATTACCCTTCCTCTCCAGAAGATTGGCCGGGCAAAGGAAGCGGCTGATATGCCTCCTCAGCCTTTCATCGCTACTTCCCCTAGCCCTTCTTCGTACTCCGCCGTCACCGACCGCGGTCCGACCCGAGAGAGCGTCAATGCCTTCGAAAACCATGCTGCACATCTACCTTTCGCAGATCTCAATTTTCCCCAAGCTCGTTATTCTGGCCAGCGCCCTTCCCTTGACCCACAGACAGAGCTACCATTATCACCATAGCGCAATCTTCCTCGCGTTTCCCAAACTCAACGAAAGACACGACTTGTCTACCCGGCTAGAGACAATCCCAACCAGGAATTCAGAGTCAGGCAAACACGGGCAAACCTCGAGAACAGACAAGCACTAAGCTTTGATCCTCACTCTAGAGAGGTCCCGTCCTCGCTGTTTGTCGTTCCAAATGCCTGCCTCAGACTGAGCACTCCCGGCGAAGGCGTCAATATTCGGATAAGTAGCCATCGATGTCAAGAGTGAGAGGGTGGCGAGGTGATGTAGCAACTATGGCTAGGTATCGCGTCCTGGACGATCACAGTTTTCTTGAAGTTTACTGGTCAGGTATCGAGTCTGGTGATTATGAGTCCACCGAGGTAGCCGTGCTGCAGTCTTGTTGAAGTTCGAATGCTCCCTCACTATCATCACTTATCCCATCTCGCCCTCATCAGTGGCTTCGCTGAACATCCGCTTCTCGTTCAATCCAGACCGTCATCTCTTCAGCTATGTCGCACACCATGCCTGAGCCAAGATACGAATTGCAGCCATTCACACGCGCTCCCGACCTCAGCAGCTACTTTCTCGACATAATTCTCTCTGTTCGAAGTGCAGCACCCTCAGAGACTAGTTTTTGTTTCCTCTCCCGCAAGATTGCAGGAGGGCAGTTGATAAGCGGACAAAGAACATCATCAAAAACCGCTTCCATCTCCCTAAGAGAGGTAATGGCACCTACCCGGCTCTGGGGAGCCAGGCAGATGGAAATGTCGGCGCTCACCGTCGACTCAAGTGATGAACACACGAGGAGATGATTGACACGGCTGATCGGGACTTTGAAGAGTTAACTACACCTATGGTTGATACCGCGGCGTAGGTTCTGCGAGCAAGCTTCGTCAAGAGGACGACGTGGTTTAAGATCGGAGTGGAAAGTCGGTTCCAATAGTGGCCTATAAGCCTAGTATTGGGTGTTGGAGAAACATGCGGAATAACTTCGCCATTGCCGTCGTTCCAATCTCGCATGCGAGGTGTAACTCTAGCCTTTGCTTTGCCAGAACAAGCTCAAGAGAGTTGAAATGAGCGGAATGTCTGCGTAATGAGCACTTCCTTATCCTGTACCACGAAATGTTTTGACTCCTCTACTCTCCGATTCGGAAGAACTAGCCGGAGCAGACGCCATGCCATGTCTCGCTCCCATCAAATGAAGGTCATGAGATGAGATGAGCCACCGCATTGCATGCAGCTTTCAGTTTGACTGTCGGAAGACCTCGCTACATATCCACGAACGCTCTTCCGAGTGTACAGGTGAACATGATTCCGGCGAGTGGATCTTCGGGACAATTCCGGCCCAAGGTAGGTTCGAGAAAGCGCATGAAATGCAGTCTGTGTGTAGGCAGGTCCCCTTCAAGGACTGTGGACGTGCTCGTAGTCTCTTCCAGAATCGGAAAAGTAAGGAAACCGAAACATTCGAGGTAAAGGAAAGAGCTACACTAGCCTGAAGACTCAAAACGCAAACTCCCAAACAACCAGCGCATGTCCATATGAGGGGTAGCAAAGACCAGAGTCTGCACAACACAGCAATCCACAGACAAACAGCAGTCGAAGATCCCTAAGACAATCCACCTTGAATGGTGCCCGACGTTTCCCACCTACTTTCATCCAAGATTTCTTGTCCACGCAATGCATCAACCAGAACATCCCATGCATGATCAGAGTATTATGCCCAGCTGCAAGTAGCGACGCGCGACCTCGCGTGAGATTCTGACCAATTTCGGCGCATGCTACTTCCATTCACTGCTCGTTGGAGCTCTGGACGTCAAGGTATCTTTTCACGTCTCTCAGTCGTCCTCCTGGCTCCAGATGGGTGTCGGAGGGAAGACATCGAGACGCTAGTCAGAAGCCTGACAACTGTGGACCGCGAGACTAATCCTGCTCTGAGGAAAACCGACGAATACTTAGGGTTAAGTTCCGAAACCCATCCTCCCCGTACTACCCTTTACAGCCTTACGGTCGCAGCACTCCAAGTCTGTTACACCGCAGCTCATGTGAGACCATGCTATGAGGCTCGAGGTGCGGTGTCAACACAAGGTGTGCAGATAGGTACGAGGGGCGTTGAAACATTCCTTGCACAAAGGCTGGAAGATGAGAGTCGGAGAACTATGGGGAGGGTGCACTGCTTGCAGTTTGCGATGCTCATGCCTGAGCGAGAGAATGGTTGATGTGAGAGTAGCTGGCTGTAGGCTAGACAAAGGTGGAAATGAGCCGTGTTGTACTAGCGCGGTTTTGGTGGATGGTACATTAGCTGACGATTGAGTGCAGATGACCTTGAAAACAATTGAGCTTTGAAGCCAGATGGAGAGGGTTGAGACGTGGAATCGGAGATGATGGTTGATGTGGATAAGAAGAGGCTTGGTCGCGAAGTTTGGCGACGCGTTGTATGGAAAGTGTTAGCGTATGACGCTAACCCAGCACTTCGTCACGTGCCTACGTGACCGGCCGATACCTCGTTGACGAAGCTCCAGCAACTTCGGATACCTGCTTTCACCCGTTCTCAAGTCTTTGATGGCCGACCCAACTGACCCAGGTAATGATATACTGAGAGTGGAAGATGCTCTGAAAGCCTCGGAAATCTTCCTGGCCCCTGTTTTGCGGAAAGGTAAGTGGGGTTTTGCGCTGAGATGGAGACTATTCTGATCATTCCAGATGTTCTTGTGAAAGCACGAGGCCAGTCTCTGGTTGATCGCCTTATCGTTCAACTACCCAAGCAAACCGGGACAGACTTGCCTAAAAGGAGGGAACTCGTCCTGAGAGCAGCGGTCACCCATCTATGCGATATCCATGTGGCTCTCATTGGATCGTCTGATACTTGTGATGCTAAGCAGACCTTATACAATCCCAGGGACAGACGAGTCATTGATGGATTATTGGATCTGATATCGTTGGAGGGTATATACCCAGCCTTGTCACCGGGCGTAGGCATTCCTATTAAGCGCCGTGTTAAATCCGTCCTGCAAGCCGGTGTTGCTGCAAGGTACGTGGCTGAGATAGGTCACAATAAAGACATTCTATTGGGTTTATTGAAGGAGGTGATTGATAGTTTGAGTAAAATCTTCTTCGCTGGTGACAAAGGCGTCAACCCTGCAGTCCGTGAGAGAAATCTGGTGGATGTTATCTGTGCTTGCGGCGAGCTAGCTTACGGCCATTCCTGTGAAAGCACATATCAGAGCAATGAATATCGAGTCCTTTTAGAGCGACTACTGGACGAGTACGTAAAGATCCTCACTATGACATATGCATCTCTTCTATCACGCTGTTTCCATGCAAGTAAGCGTTTCCTTCTACTAGCATCCTGGCTGAGGGTCATCTGTCTGCTAGAACACCAACATATCTTCTCTTCCCAATTCTTACGGGCTTGTTACAGCCCTCCTGTCCACCATGGCTACGGAGTCCCTTGACGACTGCACTGTCGCTTCTACCGCTTCGTCCGGGTGGTGTACGTCAGACTATTACATTTCTTGCCACTACAATCCCGAAGCCCATGTCAAATAGTACGTCCGAAGACTACCCTTCTGGCAAAACCGAGGCAGGGTCCGTGTTGTCGCTTGAAACCTTAACCCAAGCTTCGAAGCTGCTGTCTTCTGTGCCAAGCTCTCTGACTCCAGAGAACTACTTTACGAGACTCGCGCCGCAGCTACTGGATCTTCTGGATGAAGGGCCCGATGATTTGCGCCGGGCAGGGGCTTTCGTCGTTGGAAGTGGTATTCTGGGGCGTAGGGCATTTGGTGCACCCGGTACAATTGGTTGGAAGCTGTTTGCGCAGCCAATTATCGAAAGGCTGAACCCAACGCAAGACGGAACCAAAGTCCCTACTGCTAGCCACACCAAAGCAGCTGAATCTGACCTCGACTATTGCATTGTCGACGAGGCTTATGTCCAACGAGCGCTCAATCGCTTAGCCGCGTTGATTCTTGCTCACCCAAATCCAGGGCTAACCAAAAGGCTCGTAGGACAACTAGTATTACCGTTGTGGGGTCTGCTCTGTTATGCTAGGAAAACAGGAAGAAATGCGTGGCTTGATGAACCCTCGAAGCTGCTTCATACCTACCTGAACACTGCTGCGAACGCCGGGCAGGTAGTCAAAATTGCGGAAGAGCTCCTATGGGATGGAGGTTCATGGTGGACTTATGGGCCGGGAAGGCAAGGTGGTATCGAGATTCGAAAACGACCACACAGCCCAGACAGCGTTGGTGATGTAGTCGCCATCGTACAGGACGTCGACAGTCGTGTTGAAGAGTTCCTGGGCCTCTTAGGCTCAGACATCAATGACCAGCAAACCATTGCCGATGTATTCATGAGTATAACCAAGCGCTGGTTGTTGCCAGGATCGAGAGCAGAGGGAAGCGGCAAGATCTCTGAGGCATTCAGAGACAAGAACACAAACCCAATGCACGTTCTAATCTATGCCAAGCTTGCTCAGGGAATGCTGGAGCGGTACAAGAATAAGCTCGCTGGTAGTCCTGACCGGTTGTTAGAGCTTGTCGACCAGCTGATGGAAGAATTTGTCGAGAACGACACGAGAAAGAATCAGCGCTCCAGCGCAGGTACCACAAATTTATCTCTTTCTGATTTAAGAACCATCATCGCCCAGACCGAAGAGCGACCCGAACGGCCGATTCGAGAATCCGACGTAGCGACGGAGACTGAGGGCGACCGAGCAGAAATCGTCTCGGTGGCTCTCAGTCTCCTGTCAGCGATTCTATCCTCTCCCGACTTTGTCGGCACTCCAAAAACGACCGAAATCTTTTCTAGAATGCAGTCCTCCCTGCGCTATATCTCAAAATCGAAAACATCGGTACTTTCATCGCTCTCAATAGCGGCCTCAAACATTGCAACCTTACTTGACCTTCAAGTTTCCACTTCTAACCCTTCTGCCGTAACGTCGAAACTCGATCCCCACCTTAACGACCGTAAAATCTACTCATTGGCTCTTACGCACCTCAGTGACTCCGTTGTCCCGGTCCGCGCTCAAGGACTTTCGCTTCTCACGACCCTAATATCATCGCATTCAGTGATCCTTGACATATTCGCCACGTCAGTCCTTCTGCTTTCGCTACTTCAGGACGAGGACGAATACATATACCTCAACGCGATCAAGTCACTCTCCTTATTGGCGCAACACCACCCCAAGACTGTAGTTAAGATGCTAGCGGAGCGGTATCTTGATCGCGAAGAAGAAGTGGGGCTAGATCAGAGGTTGAGGATAGGTGAAGCTCTTTTAAGGACTGTGGAAGGTCTAGGGGAGGGTTTGATTGGTGAGACAGCGAGAATTGTTGGAGACACTACGATCGAGCTAGCTGGGAGACGGGGACGACGGCCCAAAGCTGAAGCTCAGAGACACAAGACCATGAGGGACAAGCAGACGAGGATTGCAGAGGCCGAAGAAGCCTGGGGCGGGGAAGTACCATCGCTGACTGGAGAAATTGAGGACGACGTAGTCTTAGAAAGGCATGCGAAGATCGTTGAAGGCTGGGAAGGAAAGGAAGCCGCGGAAGATGTCCGGATCAGAACGTCCGCACTCTCAGTGCTCGGCGCTGCAATTCACACGAACGCAGGCGGCCTGGGATCGACACTCACATCTACAGCCGTCGATATGGCCATCTCCATCATGACTCTGGAGCTAGGTGACGAAACAGCCATCTTACGCCGAGCTGCAGTACTACTGTGTCTAAACTTAGCCAAGGCTGTTAACAAGGCAGAAGAGGAGGGACGAAAACTCGGCTTCGGTTTCGCGGTGGAAAACCTCGAAGAGGTTGTCAGAGTGCTTCGATACGTGGAGGCCACGGATAGGGATGATCTAGTCAAGAAGCATACTGCAGCCGTAATCGAGAGTCTAGAAGCGTGGAGCTCGAAGTCTCTCCTTGGCGCATCTTCCCTCGAAGGTCCTGATTTGAGTTCTACGAGTTTCCGGGGGTCTGGTAGGCTGGCTGGATTATCGGTCAATCCAAGCGTGCCCTCAAACACAAGACCGTGCATTGAAGAAGTGGACTGAGAAATGGTGATCGACATTATGGGTATCTGGTTCTCATGATCCAGTTGCACCAAACGCCTCTATGTACATAAACACCTTCTTGTCCCGTAGTTTGTGCCAGTTTTGGCATCTTCGTCGCTGAGTCCAAACGTGACCTCTGTGGATCTCATGGTGGCGCTGAAGTGTGCAACCAGACAGACTGTAAAGCTTCGAGAGTGCTGCTCTTTAGAACGTCTGCTCTATACCGCCCACCTTCACCCGTCCATGGCCGTATCCTCGTGCTTTCCCTTCGCGCCGGATATCCAGAGTACATTGTTACACCTAAAGCATTTCCTACACGTCAGTACCCGGTTCTGCCCGACTATCACTCGTTGAAGCAATCCAGCAGCGCGTACTGACCGGATCAACACCTGCCCCAGGCTCCCCGTGCTCTTATTGTCGATGAACTCCTCCGTGTTGGAAAGTTGGATGTTCATGTACGAATCGACACTTATCAACCGTCCTTTGTACTCCGTCTGGCCCCATTTCAGGCGTACGATGACCTCCTCATTGACGCTAGAATGGAGCTTCGATCAGCTCTTCTCCCAAGCTTTGAGGTGAATGCGCTCAGGAGCTTACAGGGACTGCAACATAGGCCTTGGGTTGAGCGGGACGAACTGGCAAAGACCCAAGTTAGCACAGCAAACTGATCCTCAATGGAAAATATCATACGCTCATGTTTGTGACAGATTGTAGAAGCGGTTGTCAAGGTATCAAGCTCACTCGACGTGGTAAATTTCGCGGTCGAAGCTAGAGTAGGCTTCTGTGCTTGCGGAATTTGCCGAATAGAAACATACAGCCCCGGGCTTGGAGCACACTCATAATCTCTGAAGCCGACTTCATCTTTATACAGCATCCAAGAATAGATCACAGAATAAATGATAAGCAGCTTAGAGTTACTACTATGAGGATTACAGAACGATTGATGTACGAGAATCGCAACTCAGCTCAAGCTAGCGTGTTATGGTATGAAATGGAATGAGCAAGTAATATGGCTTTGCACTTGTCCTGTCTATCATACAACCGTAGTCGGTTTCATGATTTCCAGAGATTGCCTGATTTTCGACTTTACCTCTATCCTACCAGCATAGAGAAGCTCAACCGAGATGGTAAGATAATTCTATTCAAGCTCGTCGAATTTCCCATATGAGATCCTTGATGCTAACCTCCTCTCCTGCCTTCTCATCATAATCGAACCACTCGCCTTCCTGCAGGTCGATGCTGGAGAAGACCGTGGGTGAGTCCAAGCCCTTCGCAAGCCACTCCCCCTTAGCAAGACCATTAGCTGGTTTCTAAGCGTTTGCGAAACGAGCAATATCCTCTACTTACATCCGCCTTGAACTCGGTAAACTCAAGGCCCCGGCAGTCAAACTCAACGACGTTCTGCCTCTTCGGAGGGGAAGCATGTTGGTAAGACGAAGGTGGCGCCTTAATGGTGGCCGTCGATTCCCTCTGGAGGTGCAATCAGCACGACTGTTCCTTCTCTGTGACATTCGAAGAAACCACCGAACCTTACATGACTTGCATCTCCACACAAAGTTGGCTTCGCCTCTGCTGCCAGACATCTCATTCGATTCCTTTTCTCAAATTAGCAAGCTTCCTCTCAATGTAGAACGAATACTCACATATCGGCTCACATTCACCCAGTTGGGGTGGACCTCTCGACAAGAGGTACATTGTACTCTAAACGTGTAGAAGTAGGGCGCTTCAGCGGTGTCTTTAGGCCGTAGATCTGTCACACTGTGGGAAGATTTAATTAGATTATAGCAAACTGTAATGGATTGTATATTCGTACCCTGTCAAGTCCGCGGTTAAAGTAAGCGCCAACATTATCGGTCAGTCTAAGTGGATC
This sequence comes from Acarospora socialis, assembly GCA_025617375.2. Taxonomy (NCBI): domain Eukaryota; kingdom Fungi; phylum Ascomycota; class Lecanoromycetes; order Acarosporales; family Acarosporaceae; genus Acarospora; species Acarospora socialis. The sequence goes on along the minus strand of JAMYGW020000010.1, from coordinate 1,405,656 downwards.
CCATCTCTGGGTCAAAGGGTGGAGGGAGCCAGCAGTAAGGTAGAGGGCTGGAAAGTAGGTATGGCGGGATATGTCGGACCGCTTCGTCTAACCTAATCCGTCCAAGATTGGAGCGCCAAGTATAGGTACTCTACCTCGCTAAGGTACCTACATCATCATCACCAAGGCTTCTTGGAACCACAAACTACCTCAGTGACTATTGAGAACCATTGATCGAAAGACCCGTGGCAGTGGAGTATGATATCACCATGCAGACTCTCTGGTCCCGCGCTGCGCAGCCGAAATGCACATGCCGATGTTCTTCCTGTTTGTCTTTCGCTGCTTCGGCACTCTCTCGACGTACGGCTACTGCTACGGGGCGGAGACGACTCAAGTTTGGAGATGCATTCACAGTTTTCTACTCTTCCATATTCGCAACCGCCGCTATAGTAGATGCGAAGTACAAAGATGAACGGCGAAAGGAGCTGGACGGCGCGATTACCGAAGTCAGAAAAGAGCTGAAAGACCTTGAGGAACGTGAGCGCACAAGAGCTGAGTGTGTAGGAGGAACCAGCCGTGACACCGAAGATCTTGTGGGTCGACAGAAGCCGAGGTGGCGCGATGTTGTGAAGCTGCGCCCAGAAGATGTAGATGATCGGTGGACCATGAGACACTTGGCTTCGACGATTATTCCGCCTGACCTCCACAAGCAGCTGTCGGAAGCTCAGATCGAGCAAATCTTGACAAGTGATCAACTCCTCGAACTACTCGGAGGGGGTTGGAAGGTGCATCCAGCGCGGAAAGGATTTATACGGAACGGACACTGTCCTCCAGAGGTGACAGTCGAATCGCTTCGGGAGTATTCCTCCAAGAAGCTCCGAACCTTTGAACTCTCAGTTGCCAAACTTGTGCTACGGTTAATTGGGCATCTATCATCGGTACGAGATCGGGAGGACCTTAACGGTAGATCCCCACAGGATGTCTCAAACGGAGCAGCGATTACTCGACGCAAGCTGGCCCCAAAGATCGCCACAATGAATCAATATCTTCAACACCTCCGGGACAACGGAAACCCTACGCAAAACTACATACCCGACTGGCCTGCACGTCCAGCGTATGATAGGGGCAGTCTTTCGCCTGATGATCAAAGGAGACTGAATGAAACTATAAGCATTATCTTTGAAGAGCATAGTCGTTCGAAAAACTATGCATTGATGTTAGAGAATCTTTGTTCCGTTTTGTTGCTCGCTCCTTCGCCGCCTGACGTTACCACTTACAACCTACTTCTTACCCATCTTACACGCCTCCAACAAAACGAGTTGGTCAAGATGGTGTTAGAATCTTTCGACGAGAGTAGAGTCCGCCCCAACGAGATCACGATATCTGCGACACTCAAGTTTTACACTCTCACGAATGACAGGAAAGGCTTCCGAGGCTACGTAACCAGACTGCGTGGACGGAACGGTGGTCTCATCCTTGCCAGACCAGATATCAATATCACCGCCGCTGCGGAAGGTCGTTTGATTACCGCTAATGGAAAGGTGATACAAGAACCTCCAAAGAACCACCATGTCTTCGGAGCCTTGATAAACGGTACCCTGAAATTTAGTGGTGTCAAGCAAGGGATAAAAGTCTATTATGAGATGCTAAAAGAAGGCTGGGAGCCCAACATCCTGATTCTCACGGCCATCCTTCGACGCTGTAATCTTAACCGTGACTGGGCAGGAGGGTTCGCCGTTTGGCAGCATATCAAAGAATCATCGGAATACATTTCTGACCGAGCGTATCTCTGGATGCTTCAGCTTTGCAGGGCCTGCAATCGCCAAGAGATCTACGATGAGATTCTGCGAGAACTCAATGATCAAGGGGTATCCATGGAGTTTCTCCCACAATTCTTTACGGGCAAATGTAGGCCTTTGCAAACCGATATCCAAGATCTGCGGAAGATGATGGCAAAGGAACGACGGGAAGCCGCCAAGGCCGCGAAGGGCATCCAAGAAGCTCCTGACATGGATATGGAACAAGAAGCTTACGATGACGATCTTGAAGAGGCGGCATTGGAAGTCTTTGAAGCTGAGGAAAGCGATTCTCCACAGAAGAGTCGCCACAAGAACTTGCCACGACTAGAGGACTCTAAGATAATACCTGGTATTTCTGGAAGGAGAGAACATGAGAACGGCAGTCTATGGGAATGGCCCACTGGCCTACTTTCCATGTAGCAGGCGGCAGGTGAAGAAGTGGCCTAGAAGCGTGTTCGGCCGTCTCACTTGGACGTCAGTCACACAATGAAACGCTCTTCCATTGCCGCGGTATCCGAATCCGCGACTGCTGTGCATACGGGTAATGCGATCACCAGTATTATTCTGGACCGCAATCGCAGATGATACAAGCCCTGCCACCAAAACACTATGTTCTACATGATATTATCGGCCGGACCAATAAGACCTGGGAGTGGGTGTAGCCCTGGTTGCGGCAAACTGTCTTTCAACGGAGTATGGTGGTTTTGTATGGATCGGCAACGATAAAGTAGGAGTTCTTTGAGGAAGGGAAGGGCGAGCCTTGGGTTTTAGATTGCTGCGGATGAGGAGGGAAATCATATCCTCCCGGGTGAAGACAATTTTTAACACTTTACCTTGTTATTTATTGCACGAAACCTAAATATATGCAAACGCGTGAAGAATTGGCCGTTGGTCTTCACCGTATCCCGTTGACAGGTTTGTGGCTTGCGCATTAGATCAAGCCATGGCGCGGGCTTGTAGATCATTCATTGGGTAGTCCGGGTAGACCTGACATCTTCTATCTGCAACCGGTCCACCAAACAATATAATAGAGCGTCTTATTTAAAAGGCAAGAGTGTCCTATATCTTGGCCAACTCACCATTTTACCTGTCAAGCCACGGAGTAAGTACTGCAGAGTACGCTACTCCTGACAGTCGCTCAGCATGGAGATGGAACTTATCGCACAGCATATGCGGTGAGCATTGCTTGTGCTGCCATCGAAAGCACTTTCTCTCGAATTTGTCGATGGTCATAACTCTCTTTTCCGTTTTGATTCCAGGGTCTCCGACAAAGGGGATCTGAAATAGAAGCCGGAATAGACACGGTCGGTGAGTCCTTCTATGCGTGAATTGCTTGCGAAACAACAGCCAACGAGATTTGATTTGCCATAAACGTGCTTCAACAACACAACTCACTCCGACCCACACAACTCATCAAAGACTTAAATATCTAATTAATTTCTGACACAGAAAACTTTCCATCACACAACGATCGAATGGCCCAATTATTCCTGGCCACCGCCAAATCCGCCTGCTCTGCCTGTAGGGTTCGTTTACGTCACTGAACACTTGAGGTCAACCATCGGTAGGTATCGGGTTTCTCGCTCTGGGCCTGCCTCATCGCTCTACTCAAGCCCCGGATCCTCCCCTGGGAGGAAGTTCACCACCATGAAGTTCGGCCGAAACCTACCTCGCAATCAGGTCCCGGAGTGGTCTGCATCTTACATCAATTACAAGGCATTGAAGAAGCTTATCAAGTCTGCTGCGGAAACCGTAAAGCATGGAGGGGAAGCAGACCTGGCCGGTGGGCTTGGAAACATCGTTGAGGTGCACACAGCATACTAACGCATACCCTAGAGTTCTTCTATTCCCTCGATCGAAACCTCGAAGACGTTCATGCCTTTTACAATAAGAAATTCAATGAATCTGCACGGCGGCTGAAGCTCCTGCAAGACCGTTATGGAAAACCAACCGTGGTTCCGGAGGGCATGGACAAAGATGAGGTTGAGGACTTTATGGGTGCCCTACTTGAACTGCGCAGCGAGCTTAGGAAATTGCAATGGTATGGGGAGGTCAACCGTCGAGGCTTCATCAAGATTACGAAGAAACTGGATAAGCAGATTCCAAACGCCTGTGCGCAGCGTCGCTACCTTGAATCGAAGGTCGACCCTAAGCCGTTCGCAACGAATGTGGGACTATCCGAAGCGATGAACACAATCAATGCTTGGCTGTCTACCCTTGGAGATGTGAAGGTATTGAGTGATGCGAGTTCGTCTCGGTCGTCTCACTCCATTCGGAGGGTTTCGTCGAAGGCTATATTGAATCTGCCACCAGGTCTTCTAGATACTGTTGACCGTGCGATACGCAATGACGACGCTTCTATCATTCTTGAGCTCCTACCGGAGGCTAATACAGGTTCTGAAGACCCAAATGGGCCTATCTTTCAAACACTCTTACTCAACCTCTTGCAACGCGCCATTTCATGTCAAGCAAAAGGGTGTATCGAGAAGCTCCTCGGTCTGATAAGATCTCTGGATGAGGAGGATGATCTCAATGACCGTAACTGCATACATCGCCTAGTCATCACCATCGGACGTTCAAAGTCTGCCGGTGACACCGAGCCTGCAGCAGATGCATTGCTTCAGGTTAATGACGAAGATGCGAATTACATCACACCTGCAGCGTTACCAGTTCTCACCTCTCAGGCGTACATGAAGAAAGAGCCCGATGGAGTTAAATTACTAGGGATTGACGACAGATCCGTGCAGCTGCTGGAGTTCCTCTTGGATAGGCTACGTCCTGAACAACGAGGAGCTCTCAAAGCGAGAGATAGCTATGGCCGTATGCCATTACATTATGCAGCGCAGTACGGGTTTGTCATAATATGCGAGATAATCATACAACATATGCAGTTATGGGACCAATTTGACGTCGCAGATGGGATTGATGCGCCCGCTTGGCAAGACTCGGAAGGACTGGCGCCGTTGCATCTTAGTGTCATAGGGGGCCATCCTCTGACGACGAAGGCACTGCTCGAGGCCGAGAATTGGAGAGGTGCCACTGACCATAAACAAACCGTGCGGAAGCATGTCTCGAAGTCCAGTGCGGTTTTAGCTTTGGCGACGAAGGCGAATTTCGTCGTCATTGTCCATCTGCTCGTTGAAGCAGGAGTTGATATCAACTACCAGGATGAGCAGGGAGAGACCGCCTTGCATGTGGCAGCTCGGTTCGGGCATGAGAGATGCGCCAAACTACTTCTTGATGGCACCAAAGATCAACGGGCCGACACGGAGTTGGCAGAGAATACGTTTGGTTGGACGCCACTATTCGTTGCCAGTGTCGATGGGCATCTTCCAATTGTCGAACTTTTGGTAGACGCAGGAGCTGACCTTGAGAGACCCGATCTTTCCGGCTGGACATCGAAAGAACACGCTTCGCTGAGGGGTCACATGGGGATCGCGAAGAAGCTTGCGGAGCTGACAACAGCACCCGATATTTCTGATTCCGAGACGTCTACTCTGGCTTCCTCTCCTCCATCATCATCACTCTCCTTGGCCGACCGCAAATCCGGTGCCAGCAACGCAAATGGCACTGTTCGAATCACAGAGCCAGTTAAAACCTTTGGTCATCGATACCTTACCAACGAGAGCATGGTCCTCGTAAGCTTGGGTTCAATGGACATGAGGAAGACGGTAGAGGCCGTGAAACTTGACCGCATTCCTCTCGCGGATGCTCATTCTACTCAACTCGACACTGCTCTGTCGATCGTGGTTTCAGCCAGCGGAGCCAGCGGTGAGCCATCTATCATTGATCTTCCCATCCAAGACAATGTTAGCACCGACCAAATAGTGTTCACCACTGCCGATGCATCGAAGGTCAGGTTGCTATTTGACATTGTGCCCACTTATGCGGGGTCGAAGGATCACATTGTGGGACGTGGGGTTGCGTTACTATCCAGTGTCAAACCCAACCTTGGATCAAAACGTATCACGCTGCAAGTGGACAATACAGTGCCCATCATAGCGGCCAACACCTTGGAGGTGATAGGATCCGTCAGCTTCAACTTCTTGATCATCACGCCGTTCACGCACCCCAATATGTCTATTACCGAGAATCAGACTTACTGGAAGAGCATGACGACGACGATGGTCATTGGGCACCGAGGTGATTTTGCATTTATGTTCTCTTCCCTTATTGTAACCCTAACGGCTGTGAAGGATTGGGTAAGAATATGGCCGCTCGAAAATCGCTTCAATTGGGAGAGAACACGATACAGGTAAGCAGATTCAACTATGTGACTATAAGGAAATGCTAATTTTTAGTCGTTTATTGCTGCCGCCAATCTTGGGGCTTCTTACGTTGAGGTAAGCACAAATTGCCCAAACGCTTTCAATATACTAATTGATGATAGTTCGGTAATACTGTATAGCACCCTACTGCGAATGATTACGATATTGATCCTTCTCAGATGTACAGTTGACCAAGGACCACGTTCCTGTCATATATCATGACTTTCTAGTTAGCGAAACTGGCATTGACGCTCCTGTTCACACCCTTACCTTAGAGCAGGTTGATTTCCCTCCTACAATCCTCGTAACATGTTTGCGATCAATCTTTGCTGATTCTCGCTTGCAGTTTTTGCACGTCAGTGATAACCGCACCCCGAGATCTTCTAGACCAGCTTCACCAGACCAGACACAGGATCCGAGGATCAAAAATGTGAAGGGAGGGGACAACCGGAGACACCGGTCAATGTCCCTTGGCACAACCACGAACGATGACTCTTCGGAGATGAGCGAACGCATGAAACACACTCGCGACTTCAAGCAAAAAGGTTTCAAGGGCAACAGCAGAGGCAACTTTATCCAAGCGCCCTTTACGACTCTGGAGGAGATGTTCAAGAAGCTTCCGGAATCTATCGGGTTCAACATCGAAATGAGTAAGCAACGAACATGCACCTCACAGTTACATTGCAGCAGGCACTGATCAGCCTGCAGAATACCCAATGCTTCATGAAAGCGAGGAACAAGAAATGGACACGTACGCGGTCGAGCTGAACTCGTTCGTCGACACCGTTCTAACCAAAGTCTACGACCTCGGCAAGAAACGCAACGTCATCTTCTCCAGCTTCAACCCGGACATCTGTCTCCTCCTCTCCTTCAAGCAGCCTTCCATCCCCATCTTGTTCCTGACCGACGCCGGCACCAGCCCCGTCGGCGATATCCGAGCCAGCAGCCTCCAAGAGGCCATCCGCTTCGCCTCGCGCTGGAACTTGCTCGGCATCGTCTCGGCCGCCGAGCCATTGGTCATCAGCCCTCGGCTCGTGCGCGTCGTGAAGGAGTCGGGGTTGGTGTGCGTGTCGTACGGAGCTATGAATAATGACCCGGACAAAGTCAAGGTATGTCCATGCACTACAACCGTTTGGCAAGGAGGCCAAGCTGACAACCCTGAAGCTGCAAGTCAAGGAAGGCATCGACGCGGTTATCGTTGACAATGTCCTCGCTATTCGGAAAGGTCTTACAGGCTCGGATAATAACCCGGCTGCGAAGGCTGCGGCCATGGCCAACGGGTCAAGCAAGTCGAGCGATGGACTTCTTGACGAGACGGTCGTCCGCGGACTGGAGAATGCGCTTACGTGATGTGATACCCTCTATGCTGTCAAGACTGCGTCTGTCACATTGAAGATGGAACGGATGGCTTCTATAAAAGTTCTTGTTTGGTTGCGACTATGGCTCTCTTTTCTCTTACGGTGGAATAGGGACTTGTATCTTGAGAGGCCCTTGGACCCAAAATAGCGTCCATCTTAGATAGTGGAAAGATTTCGCCCGAAGCAGTGTCGGCGCATTCTCCGCCCAAAGCAGCGACCGTATACTCCGGCTACTCATCACAAGTGACCGAAACACAGGTACCCAGCAAACAAACGCCGTGTAAAAGGACTTTTCCCCGCATCCCATCCCATCCCGCTCTGGCCTCTAACCTCTATCATGAAAACCCCCGACCGTAAAGCAACGCACGACCGCTGAGCCAAACCACCATTCCCTTCTTCCTCTACGTCAGAATTACCCCTTCACATCAAACACCCATTCTTGCGACTCGAATGCAGATCCGACACACCCAGCCGGACCCTCCTTTTCTCGCCGCCCAGCAGCGCCGTGAAGACGAAGGCCTCGACCATCCACTCGTACCACACCTTGCGGTCGTCCGTCTGCCGCCAGATGCTGATTTCTAACTCCGAGTGGTCGGGGAAGTAGAGTGGTGTCTGTATGATACACGGCCCCGGGACACGGGGGAAGGTGGTTAGTATATGCTCTAAGTAGCTGGGGGGGAGGACGAGTGGTGGGGTGGGGTGGGGTGCGCTGCGATGCGTGATGTACATAAGACAGAAAGGAGAGTCATAGGGAAAGGGAAGGAAATGAGGATGGGAGGGAAGGAAAGAACACATACCTTCAGCGGAAAAAAGATTGGAAACCAAGAGATCATGTCCGCGCTCTTCTGGCTCATTGTGACTGGGTTGGTGCTCAGTTCGACGCCACAGTAAAGTTCGGTCTCGAAGTAGCCCGCCAGGCCGTGGCAGACGCCGCGCTCACGGCAGCGGAACGAGAGGCGGGCGTAGCGCGCGTTGTGCGCGTTGGTGCCGGGCGTGGAGAGGGCGGCGGGCAGCGGGTGCGTGAAGGTCCAGGCTGTGTGGACGGTGGGTGTCGGTGTCGGTGCTGAGGGTGACGGGGAGGATGCGGGTGCGGGTGCGGAGGCGGAGGCGGGGACGGGAGTGGTGGTGGTGGAGAGGTAGTCGATGGCGTGCAGCATTACGACCCAGGGCGTCTCGGGCGCGCAGGGGTCGGTTAGGGTGCGGGCGGCGATGTCGGCGTGCAGTTTGGGGGCGGAGATCGGGGTCAGGTGGGCGGAGTAGGCGGATGGGATGGAGATGCCGTGGGTTGGGTGGAGGACGTGCTGGATTCCGTCGAGACATTCGGGAGAGAGCTCGTTGTCGCCGAAGGAGCCGAGGAGTTCGGAGATGAGGATGTCGACGTGGCCGTAGCTTGCTGAGCGGTCTGGGAGCGGGGTGAGTTGCGAGGCTGAGGCGGACTCGCTTTGGTCGGGGAGGTCAATGACGGAGGAAGGTGTCTCCCTGGTACGGGTAGAAGAGGTATTGGTATCTGCAGAATATATGGGTGCTTGCGCGTTGTGATCGCCTTCTCGCCATGGGCCCTTCCATGCGCGCATATCGGACTTGACGACGTTAACTTGGCCAAGCCATTCATTTTGATTATGCATTTGTAGTAAAACATAAGCGTTGGGGTTCTTTTCCACTGCCCATACTTCGATCGGTACGTCGGTGGACAGGCTAGCCTGCAATGCCCGCATAACGAGTGGACCCCTTCCTGCGCCAACAACGGCCACAACGACCCTGCCGTCAGGACCCGAAGTAGGCTTTTCCTGCTCGGCCCAGTCACTGAGAGCGCGTGCAATCGCCCGCTCGTACCAATCGTATTTGACGGGATCTTTTTCGAATACCTCGTATACGTTGCTTTCCAGATTGTCGGTAAGTGGCTGTAGAGGCGATTGGAGATAATCTTGGAAGCCGGCACCGAAGCGCTCGATTATAGTCCGAGGCGGCTGCCTGCGCTGAAGGTTGCGGATGTAGGAGAGGTGCGGCGTCGGATCGTGGAACTTCTTACTCTGGCTTTTTGTCTGCTTCGGAACTTCAGAAGGGGTTGGGGAAGCGGAGCTCCCAGTAGTTGCATCGGCTGCGGCACTTGGGCTCAGAGAACCATCCGCGATAGTGAAGATCGACTCGGGGTTGTCTAGGCCGGGGATAGGGCCGACGTCGCATAAAAGGATCCATGGGGGTACACGAAGCCGCATGTAGCGTGCAATGAGCGCCTGATGCGGTTTCGAGAGCACCGGGTAGCCTTTAGGATTTTTGAGAAAGGAGTTGGAGGCTATCGAAAGGAGCCGGAGGGGTTCGCTATACCATCGAGACTGAATCGGGAGCGGTGGTAGATGCCGAGGAAGGGAGAGTGCTTGTATCTAACGTCAGTATAGGGTTTGAAAAGCTCTAGGCCGGCTTTCTAGTAAATAACAGAAGGGCTCAAGTTCTGGTAGATCACGTCCAGACTCTTCATGCTTGAACTACCTGATGGAGATTCTGCGAGACAGAAAGGAGCGAGGGGTGTTCTCAGCTTCAATTCTGTAGAAGGTCGTTTGATATACAGTGAACATATATTGGAACCCCTCTTATGCTTACCTACAAACAGCCGTGGATTATATCTACACACAGTGCGGATAACATGCCAAGCATCCCAAGACCCATACATATCCGGCTTCCGAGCCGTGTCCGTTCGTAGGTCTCCAACATATTCGTCTCGTGCTAGTTGCGTAAGACTCCCCATACTGTCATCGACATCCGATCCTGGCGGGTCTGTCATAGGTAATAAAATCTCAATCTGTAGGTTGATTGCGATACTCAACGCCTCGGATATGGCGCGCGCATATTGCACCAAGGCGTCCCCATGCACTCTGCCATGACGCAGCTTTGGGCCTGCTATTATCACATTTCCGACCCCACAGAAGGCTGCATAGGCGATTTCCAGACTTAAGACTTGCTGGGATATATTTTGGATCATTGGATCTGGAGAGCAGAGGTCGATCCAAGGAGAAGCGACTGCAAGAAGCTGTGAAATGATTTCGTTAGGGGTGATCGCTGTGTCTGACGGTCCCAATGGTGGTATCAAGAGAGGCACGTTGGTCAGGGAGTTTGATAGACTGCCGTGTGACTCGTGGGAGCTTGATTGTGAGGTATGTGAAGATAGAAGAGTTAAAACTCTGCTCTGAAAGTATGGAGTCGTTATTGGGGTTGTAAGCATGTCATACTGTAGAAACCGTCAGTATGAAATTCTTAGGAAGTGGTAGGAGATTACTCACGTTACACTCTTGCGCCTGTCGAAGCACATCAGCAGAGACTGACAGAGCGCGCTTGCTTTCATGTTGTCCGACAAAGAAAATGGGCACATAATCATCTTCAGACGCTACAGAATCCATGTGAAATCGAAGTCGAAGTAGCCTATCCAGGCAAATAGGGCAAGATCAAACAACAGTTTAACCAGACAAACCAAGGTCTTGCTTCGAATGTGAGGTGATGCGCACTCAAAGAAGTTGACACATTTGCCCTCAAAGATATGCCTAATGGTGAATAAAATGGAAGGGAGGGAGAAAGCAAAGGAGTGACTGTCCCGAGGAATCCCCGACGTGCGTCCCGCGCAGGATAGGTTGCCCTGCATATCATTCTGCCGAAGCTAAGGCTGATTCAGTTAGGCTGAAGCTACCTCACCGGTCTCGGCTAAGGTAATCCCTACTTCTGAAGGCGCGGCAAGACTATTTTCCTCGTCCTAACTTAACTCAACTTACGGAATCCAGCAAGAACGTCAGTCACAAAACCTTCTTGCCTTACCATAGAGAAGTCATACTCATGGCGGACCGTAGACAAAACGGTGAAGACCAGTCGCGTGCCAAACGTCAAAAAACCTCCTCCACCTCCTCCGCCGCAGACATGGATCCTAAAGCCAACCCATACTTGGCGCATATGTATGAAGAATCATCGAACCAAGGCTACAGCAATGGTTATGGATCGCCAAGGAGTAAATCAAACGGGGTACAACAGAACTCGGCGCTTTCGAAGTTCCAGAGACATAGTAGTACCTCTGCGATGGCCAAGAAGGCAGAGGATGGGCCGAACAATCCTTTGAATGGACAGCCTTTGTCAAGTCAATACTTCTCCATTCTGAGGACCAGAAGAGGACTGCCAGTACACGCTCAGAGGTGAGCTGGCCATCTTAGTACGTCCCACCGCCTCTGCTAACGGATCGTAGAGACGAGTTTCTCCAGATGTACCAAAAGTCTCAGATTCTAGTCTTTGTCGGCGAGACTGGTTCAGGAAAAACCACGCAGATTCCGCAGTTCGTGCTGTTCGATGACCTCCCACATTTCCAGCACAAACTTGTCGCTTGTACACAACCGCGTCGAGTCGCAGCTATGTCTGTTGCTCAGCGTGTCGCGCAGGAGATGGACGTTACGCTGGGGGATGAAGTGGGTTACAGTATCCGATTCGAGGACATGACCAGTCAGAAGACCATATTGAAGTATATGACAGACGGTATGCTGTTACGCGAAGCCATGAACGACCATAATCTCCAACGCTACAGTACCATCATTCTCGACGAAGCCCATGAACGCACTTTGGCAACCGACATTTTGATGGGGTTATTGAAAGAGGTGGCAATAAGGCGACCGGACCTGAAGATCATTATAATGTCTGCCACTCTAGATGCGCAGAAGTTTCAGAGATATTTCAATGATGCGCCACTACTGGCTGTTCCTGGTCGGACCCATCCTGTTGAGATCTTCTATACTCCCGAGCCGGAGCGGGATTATGTGGAAGCTGCGTTGCGCACAGTCTTACAGATTCATGCCACAGAGCCTGAGGGAGACATATTACTTTTCCTGACAGGAGAAGAGGAGATCGAGGATGCTGTACGGAAGATCACACTGGAAGCGGACGAGATGATTCGAGAAGCGGACGCCGGCCCTTTGAAAGTATATCCGCTGTACGGCACGTTGCCACCTGCCATGCAGCAACGGATCTTCGATCCTGCTCCGCCTCCTCGAAGACAGGGTGGCAGACCCGGCCGAAAATGCATCGTCGCCACGAATATTGCAGAAACTTCGCTTACGATTGACGGCATAGTGTACGTCGTTGATCCCGGCTTCAGTAAGCAGAAAGTATATAACCCTCGAATACGAGTTGAGTCCCTGCTTGTATCTCCTATATCAAAAGCCTCCGCACAACAACGCGCTGGTCGTGCTGGTCGAACACGACCAGGTAAATGTTTCCGGCTATATACCGAGGGAGCATTCAAGAAGGAACTCATCGAGCAAACGTACCCTGAAGTCCTACGCTCCAATCTAGCATCAACCGTGCTGGAACTCAAGAAACTCGGCATTGACGACCTCGTACACTTTGACCTCATGGACCCTCCTGCACCGGAGACACTCATGCGAGCTCTCGAGGAACTTAATTACCTCGCCTGTCTCGACGATGATGGCAATCTGACAACACTTGGCAAACTCGCTTCCGAGTTTCCGCTCGATCCCGCTCTTGCTGTTATGCTCATCTCATCACCCGAGTTCTACTGCTCCAATGAGATCTTATCCCTCACCGCTCTCCTCTCCGTCCCACAGATCTTCGTCCGACCAGCAAGCGCGAGGAAGCGGGCCGACGAAATGAAAAATCTCTTCGCGCACCCAGACGGCGACCACCTGACCATGCTAAACGTCTACCACGCCTTTAAATCCCCGGCCGCCCAAGAAAACCCGAAACAATGGTGTCATGACCACTTCCTTTCCTTGCGAGCTCTCCAATCGGCGGACAACGTCCGACTACAACTGCGACGTATCATGGAACGCGAAGAACTGGAGCTCGTTAGCACACCGTTCGAAGATAAGAAGTACTACGAGAACATCCGCCGAGCCTTGGTAGCGGGCTTCTTCATGCAGGTGGCTAAGAAAGAGGGCAACGGAAAGACATATGTAACAGTCAAAGATAACCAGAACGTCCTGCTCCATCCAAGCACGGTGTTGGGGCAGGAGAGCGAGTGGGTTGTTTACAACGAGTTCGTGCTGACGACGAAGAATTATATCCGCACCGTTACAGCGGTAAAGGCGGAGTGGCTTCTTGTAAGTTCTTTCGCATATTCGAGTAGAAGGGGATTTGACATTGGTTGACTGACCGTTTTGTTTGCTTTCCAGGATATCGCACCCACATACTATGACCTTTCGACGTTTGCTAAGGGCGAGGTCAAGACGGCGTTGACGAGAACGGTGGAGAGAATCCGACGGAAGGAAGCGATGAAAGGAGGGAGGCGATGATGGACTTCGGCATGGCGTGGTAGTCTACTAGAACTTGTGATGTACAGTTAGACTCTTCATCACTTATGAAGTAAGAGTATCAATCGCAAGCACTGCGGCTTTGAACAAAGATGTCGTAGAGACATGGAGAAGCAGTCTATAGAAGGTAGTCGCAATAGCCGCCAAGACGTTCATTGACCCTGCATTATCCCTGCTTAAGTGCTCACATCCTGCATCTTCAGCGTCCTACTCCGTACTCCGTTGGGGAATGATCTATTCAATTTGGGCTGTTTTCCATGTAGTTGAACGTCGGAGCATATGGTCTACTTCCCTTTGGAAATCACACAACAGAATAAGGGGCTGTGAGGGGAAGAGTGTATTCTATGAGGTGAGTACTAGGTAGTCTGGAGGCATAAACGTGCTGAATGGAGATGTGTCCTATACCATCCACGATCGAAGGGCGCCTTGAAAGCAGAGATGGTCTCTTCTATCTCCATCGAGCGTTAGGGTTATGATAAACATTCAATGGAAGCAGTATCCACGCTCCAATTGGGGAAGATCGTCAGTGGGACTTTGATAATTCTTTGCTGAGGATGTCGAGAGAAGAGTATCTCTGAGCCCTGATCAGACATTGCTAAGCCCGGGGCAAGTGTTTATCTCGTATGAATGGCTAGAGAGTTTTAGATTTCGAAATCTCAAAATGGCGAATCACAATCGCAAGGGTAAACAGATAACGAAGCAATAAGATTCAAATAAAAAGCCTCAGCGAGCGATTCACAGAAACTGCCCCATAAACATGCTAACCTTGGCCATGCTTCCGGAAGCCTACGTAAGCTAAGCCCTGTCAAGCTTCTCAATTCAGCTGCGCCCTGCTACTAAAAGCTGTTTTGTTCAAACCCCCTCTTCGCCAGGCCTTTCACGTTGATAATGTCGTTGAGAGCAACTACATCGGCACTCAGCAGTTGTTTTGTTCCATGTATAACATAGGGCGGTAGGGTCCAGGTTCATCGATTGAGCCAACGATTATCAGTCCTTGAAAATTTAAAACCCTTCTGATCTCTTCACTGACCAGAATCATAGATTTCTTTCTCTAATTATTATTTAAAACCACACTCTAAAGGTACTGGCCCGTCCAACCCACTATTACAATCCTATCCCCCCTACAGAAACAGATGCTGATATTGCTGACTTGGTGATTAAACGTCTATGAGACAGTAAACCCAAAATGGCAACTTGGCCGAGTGGTTAAGGCGCTGTGTTTAGGCATCTAAACCCGCAGTGGGAAACCTCGCGCGTTCGAATCGCGCAGTTGTCATTTTGCTGTCCGTTTGGCTGACCTATTTTGGTTGTGGTGGGTTAGGGGGGAAAAGGACTGCATTTTTGAGGGTGCAATAGGGGCATTTGGGATATGCCTCAAGCATTTCGGTATTGGATTAAGAGAAATCAGAATATCAAGAAAGGACAGATACAGTGTGAGGACTCTTTAATAGTCGGCTACCATTCTCCGTTCGAACTCAGAAGTTGAGGGGTTGCTGATGGTCCTGTAGGTTTGACCCACGATCAAGAAATCGTTTCACTTTATTCATACTGTCCCAAATTGCAACCATCGATAATGTCAATTCTTATAAGTACAGCTTGGTGGATTCTTCGACCTTGCAACGGCGTATATTGACTCAACAAAATCATACATTCTCAGGTCAAGTCTGACGTTTGATCTCGCGCCTTCGAAATGACGGTCAGATTTATACAGTGCATTTCTCCCTATCCGCAGGGCTATACAGCACTGTGCCCCAGAACCCTAATTCTCACCTGTGAATTACTGCGCCCAAGGTACACAGGAGTCCTCCGCACTCTGTGAAGCTATAATTATCAAGAAGCATTTTGAGAAGAAAATGCCAGTCCAGTCGTTTTTAAACTGAAGGCTGCCCGTTATGTTGACTGTGAGTTCTCACTATTGCTCTAATCATTAAGACCATATGAATGTGGAGTGCTCCTACAATGCAAACTCATATATTGAGATACTTCTGTACCCTACGACGACTGTCAGACACTAGATGAGTCATGAAAACATCAATCCTCCCTTGGCAAGATGGACCTAGAGTGTTTTGACGATTCATTGTACCAGTACTAGACCTTGCTGGAACTTGCTTCGATGTGGACATACAGCACTTGCCACTCCCAGGATATGGAGTCGTTCAATCTGAACGCTGCAACTCATAGGGAAAGGCTCATACATCGACTTGGCATGATCGGGGGTCCTCCCGTCGCTCAAACGAGCTCGAACATAGCTGAACCAATATACCCTCGATGGCGTCGTTGGCTCGATCAAAGCATATCAAGATATTCCTGTCCATATAATTAGGGCAAAGACCCCAGGAATTTTCGAGTGCATCAGCGACTCTCAGTACCACCTAACTGGAAGACTGATCCGCGAGAGTCTACTCCAAATTGAATCTGGGCCGGCACTGTCCGGGGTCGCCCCCTTGCATGAGGGAAGAGGATCTACAAATGAAAATTCGCTATACTAAGCTCCACAAGTCTTGTGCAACGCTCTCTGATAGCTTACTGGAGATGAAGTGTTGACTTTCTCTAGAGTTCAAGCTATAAATAAACGCCGTTTGGTTCAAGCAGCATAAGGCCATCTCGCATGTGAGATGGTAAATTCACAGGAGTGATAGCAAGCACGTGGGCAGTTACGCTTATGGAGTCATGTAGCTTTGCAGGGCTGCAAAGTGAATCAACATCACATAGTCATGACAAACCTTCCATCACCAAAACGATCCTGCATCCTACATCCACATCACACTTGTGACTTTGACCTCCAACAGCAACCTTTCTCATCACCACCATAGCTGGTCACAATGTTGCGCATCACACTCTCATTGTGCAATGAATGAATGTAAGGTGACTGCAATCTTGCAAGTCTTTCGCTCAGTGGCTCATCTCATCTCATCTCACATCTTCTCACCTCATCTCTTCTCACCCCACCTCTTCTCACCTCACCTCATTTCACCTCACTCACCGTATTTCATCTCACCCAGTGCAAGGCTAACAGATGTCTAGTGCACAAAGACCAGCCTGCCCCCTCCATGCCGTGGTATGCCCGCCATGTCTATTATGTGGGAACCGAGCCCTTTTCTGACAGTTTGTGGCCTTTGATTGCATCTATCCATTTATGGGACGGCCTCGTTCTGGCTCAATCTGAGTCCATAATGTTTGTATGGAGAACCCTTGATGTTAGGCATAGACAGCTGATGTTTCTCATCAACAGCATATTCTTCTGAGACCTCCGCATAACCCAAAGTTTTGAATTATATCATATCTTCTATGTGTTCTTGAGCTTGTGGCCGGACACGGCCACGAGGAGATGGTCACGCTTTTGGTGGGCGCCCTTTCGCCCAATTCCTTTCCGCTATGTGACTTCACAACGTCCTGAGATAGCAGAGCGCAACCTTCCCATCACCGAAACAACACCCAGAAAAGGAGGCAACGTCAGCGTTCAACAACGCAGATGAAGATGGACCGTCTGGCGAAACCGTCTACCGAAGGTCATCCTGCCTTCAGGCCCGTCGGGTACTATCAAGGATCTCTTCAGGCTGAAGCGCATCGTCTACGACTCTCCATGCCAGGCACACATTGCGCCCAGTACTGAGGTGGTAAGACACCATGTCAAAGGCAGGCTTTTGTCACACAAAGCCCAGAGAAGATATCAGATGCATCAACGGAAGAGGGTATCCTGAGTAGAAGTATTGAATTTGTGAATCAGACCCATCTATGCTTTCGTTACTACAACCACTGAGAGGCGTCAACCGATGTTGATCTGAATTTGAGAGGTGTTTGTCGATCCCCGGGAACCGGAGAATCACCGGAGCTTTGACAGAATTCGTGACATATTATCACAACAACCTGAGCGACCACCAGAGGTTGAAATATTGAAGCGGGGTCACCATAAACTGGATGAGTCTTTCATACTGAACCTTCAAAACGGCAATCGGCACCGTGTAGAAAGCTCGGGCAGGGCTTGCTATGATTGAGATCTCTAGATCACAGACTTCATCAATTTCAAATCTTCCATCATGCCTTTCTCATTTGAGCGCCTACCGCCGGAAATCCAAGCAGAAATCGTCCTTATGCACGTCGTGTACGAATCAGAAATCTGGATGCGTTCCGGAGAACTCAACAGTCTCGCAGACAAGCGAGGCGCAGGGACGTAAGGAATCCTCAAAATATGTACTCTCTTCCTTTACTGATCATAGCACTACGGTTTCTGAGTTTAGGCGCGAGTTGATACGGATTCTGTTCAATGAAATAGTATCGTTTGCGCAGGGCGCTGCATTATGTGCGCCAATCGTCAATTTGTCAAAGCCAACGTCTTTGATGCAGGAAAAGTTGTGAGCCTTTCAGAGTGATCAGCAATGACACTTAGGAACTCACACCCCATTTTGCTCCCGGTTAATGATATTAAATGCTCACAACAGAGAAACTTCCACCGTGCAAGCCCGGATTTGTCTTTAACTATAACCTGATGTCGCTCATGTTGGGCTTGGGACCCATAGTTCTTTAAAATCTCCTTTGTCGATATCTGAGAAGTGCGAATCAGACACTGCACCGCTCGTGCTTTTATCTTATAGAATCGCAATTGTGCCTACTCCTCTCGCCCAGCTCAATGTCGGCTTGTGCATACGTTTACCCTCCTTGAACATATCTCTTAAAGCTCGCTTCTATCTCGCCACACTCAATCTCAGTTATGGTGTTGTTCCACTACTCTCAGACCTTTCATCCAGAGAGATTGCAAGTCCTTTCAAGGCAAGCATCGAATCAATTCTTCTACCTTTGATTCGCTGCACAGATTCATCACTTATTATCCAACATCCTGAACTCTCGAGACACCACACCATTGACGGGCGCTGCTGCCCTGTGGATATCACATGCCTTAGCAATTGGGATTAAGCTTTTCAATTAGGCACATGACTTTCCCAACGTCAATAGCAGGTGAATTGAAGCTGAGACGACATCTTCATTGTGCTGGCTTCTCTCAACCTTCTTATCCTCTAATCACTGCTATGATCCTTCCCTGAACAATACCTCTGTTTCTTTCAACAGAGTGTAGCGAATTCGAGAAAGATATCACAGAGGGGCAAACTCATAACGGTCATCTATCACATCCACAGTGGTCCCAGTCATAAGTCAGGATGTGCGGTGGAACTTCAAGATACTCGAGATGAGGCCTATACTCTACTTCATTTGAAGGTCACGTCAAAGCTCATATAGCTTAGAAGAGAGAAAGAGGGTGCACTTCCAAATCAGATTCTCATTCTACGCTCTGTCATCTAATAACAACCGGCGACACACTGTGCCCATACTTACAGCAAGGGCGTAAGAGAAGAAACCGGCGGAAAAGCAATGAAAAGAGATCACACAAGGCTGTGCTGGTCTAAGAGAAGATCAAGAAGATGAAGTTGAAGATCAAGATCAGGGAAGGCAAGAAGCCTTTTCAATGGAGCCGGATGAGCCCTTTCACAAGCATGCCTTCGATACCTCCAAACTACAACTCTATGAGTGACGTAGAGACTGGGATAAACACTGAGGCTGACATGGCAAGAACTGAAGAGAACCCTTATGGTCAGGAAACACAGGGCCAGCTACCTGATTCAAACCCATTTGTGTGGCAGATGATAAACAGAAGCTTCGAGAGCAGGAAGCGTCGGAGCATCCACATGGCAGACCTCAGTGCACATGCCAAACCAGTATAAAACAAAGAATACGGATTGTAAGCAAAGGGTCAAGTATGGCACATCCGCACTCGATCGTGTTTTACTGAACTTTCCAGAATTTACAAAGATTGCCGGCTATCTGAAGCTCTCAAATCCACAAGAATTCTGCAGCAGCATACACGCTGATAAGTTCTGGCCATTCTACCTTGAGTACACGAACACAAGGAATGCCGGTGAAAGCAGCGCGGCCAGCTCTGAGGAAAGGAGCTTAGCCACAAGATCAAAAATGTGAAGGGCGCAGCGATATACGATACTGCACGTTTGGCAGAAGACCAAGGGAAGATTATACGAGTGACAGCCCAAACATAGAAGTGTGGAACGGTGCAGACCATGTCGTACGCGTCATACTGCTGATCAGAGATGCGAATCAGGATTCGTGTCCCCCGAAAATTTTTCATCCCAAGGGCATCACACAAGAACATTATTATCGCCCGGGGCAAGCGGTCAAATGAGTCAATCGTGTTCAGAAACGCCCTGAGATCCGAGCAGACACTCAAGCTACTTTGATCCCACCACATATGTCGGGAGTAGATGACGCCGGGGAAGACAAAGACATTCAATCGAAGGCGAAGGCACGAGAATCTACTGAAGGGGTTCAGTTCTCGTCGGCAGATGGAATATCTACTGGATGAACCATGATGATATCATTGAAGAAGAAGACCAACACGTTCCACCAGCAGTCATGCCGCTACCTGATCTTGAACATGACAAAGATATCCGGCAGTTCCGTGACAAAGGACAACAAACATACCGATTTTCTCTCAACTCACAACCAGCTAGTTCCACTTACTGAACATCCACGTTTTTTTACACCTATCTTTCCTCAATTGCCTACTCATGAATGTTCTGATTCCGATGATCAGATCTTTCTGAGATCTGTTTTTAGCAGTATGAGAATCTTTGCTTGTCTGTTGGTTGGCCAGTCTGTTAGGGGAGACAGGCCATTCATTTTTATCTGTCATTGTCAGTCTGTCACCTTTGATTCCTCCATGAATTGATGTCACAATAAGACTTTCCCTTCAGGCATCTGCCATTATACCTGCGCTGCACCACTATTCATTTGTCTCTACTTTGGCACAAGTGATTGTCCTTATCAGGATATATCGTTACCAATGTTGCTTATCTTACAATCTCCAGCATCTTGGCATGGACATAACATCACTCGCTGCACATATCACACCTGCACAGCCACCGAACGCATAGCAGACAACTATCAGACTCCGGGTTGACTACGACTGGGCCCGCATTCGAGCATACTGTGAGGCTGGAGCACCAACAAAAATCCTATGGTGTCTGGTGACAGCACGAGGACCTGTTACGAGCAGGATATATGAATCGAATATTCCCGCTGGCATCGAACGCTGACTTCAGATCAAGGATAGCGTGGCCAATCAGGTGTTAGATGAAGATAGAGAGATGGTTGCTGGTGCTCAGTACGTGCCCAATGAAGGGTAGACATTGCAAGAGCAAGGTGGACTGGACGCTGGCAGTGATGCGGAGCGGAGCACCCAAATTGGAGATGATGTTGGTGACCGTGTGGACCGTAATGACGAGATCTACCCAAGATAGAGCATCAACTTAACATGAGATTGATACTTCGGATCGTTTTTTATTGAATCACAAAGTCACTCTGTCTGCCCATCAAAGACACAAACGCCTGTACGATATGATCCCACACAGTGAGGGATGTACAGCGCCAGACTCTCCATGGAATGATCAAGATGTTTTTCGTTCGACTGTCCTTGCCAGAAGGAAAAAGGGATGACGAACCTTACAGATATGGGACACGCGCAAGAAGAAACCGCGGATACCCTTGATATCGAGACGCCTTGGGATCTTAAAGGGCTCAAAGCAAGAGCACAAGGTGTACATGAGTACAGCAGCGCCTTCAGAGCTTTGGGTGTTGATCCCGCAACGCCCGAAATACCGGGCATGGCCATTGATTCTCAGTTACAGGCATGGCCTGTCACCGGGACTGACCTGGATGATTGCCAAGGAGAAAGGAGAAAGGAGTTGTTGAGCTTCAACAACAAGCAGGTCCGAGAGATTACGCGCGCACCCTACCGTGCTTGGGTGATATCGCCGCATGCCAGATCCTACAGCTCTATGCTCTAATCCAAGAACAGACAAACAGGCAGACGCAGGGCGAGTATGGGGCCACTATTATCTTAGCTCCCCCGTCCGTCACAGGGAACTGGGTGGTGACTTTACAGAGATATTTCCCCACACTAATAGTTATTATGTACGATGGAATTAATGCCACAGCAGATAAAAAGAAATGAAGAGGGATAAGATAGCTTCTCAAGAATGTGTCTAATCATGTCACAACAGAAATAGCTGCTGCTGCGAGCATTTGTCTACATCACTCAAAGAGTCATATGTCAGAAATAACAAATGCCGACTTCATCATGCCGGCAGGGCCGTGTGTGATTGTATTCAGCCTTGCCTCAGCAATCCTGGATACACGTTCCATCAAGAAAGCAACTAGTGGGTGCTAGATGGCACTAGACTAGGTCAAACACTTCGACAACAAGAAGATCATTTGTTACATAGAAGCAATTAAACTTAGATCCACTAACTATTCTCCACTTACAGCTTCATCTCCACCGTCCGCAGGGTAGTCTCCATGACCCTCCGTAGTCCTACAATCTCAGACCCTAAGTTACGCCATCAAACATATGAAGGGCTCCTTAGTAGTTTGCCTTTGTCATGAATCTTATTGAGTAAAATACGATATATCTGCAGAGGGCCGTTTGTATGTCAGGTCCACTTACCGCATTACTCATCATGCTCATTTGAGTATGGAGAGCTCCAAGAACGGAGATGTTGACTTTGATATATGAACAAGAGTTGTACCTCTGGGTTGATAGATGGCACCGTACAATCAAGGAAAATGTTATTTGACAGCAGGAAAAAGGTCTTCGAGAATCTCTGGTATATATAAACAGTCGACCCTGTCTATAACCTCCTACCTTGGTGCTCCTCCTTGGTCTACCGACAACCCTTGACCGGCTTGACGGAGACGTCGCAGTCAGGTGACCTGCCTTTGCACTGACCTCCTTGAGGCAGTGTTAGCCACATCGGATGCACTACCGGTAAAAGCTCGCGAGAGATGCATACCTGAGTTATCAACCCTCCTGGCAAAGCCGTGAACCGTGCAGATACCAGATGTGCCGTCCTTGCCGGTACATCTGAAGAGCCGTTCCCCGTTAGAGTCTTTTCTGTTGAACTTTCATGGGAAGTGCTACGGGGGCTGTGTACTTCCGATGTTTTGCAGTGGAGCAATCCAGAGGTATATCCCCAAGTTTGAAGCATTTTTCAATGCACTCAATACAGATCCGCTTGGCGCCTGCAGCCCCAAGGCAGGCCTTCCGGAGAACAGTATCAGCATTCCTACCAAGCAAGGTCTTCTAGTTCGCGTCCATGGATAAGGAACGAGCAACAGGAGAGTGGAATCCTTACCCCGCACACGAGCGGCAATTCTGGTTCGGGAAAAATGCAGACCGCACCGCAGATGGAAAGGACTGCAGTACACCGCGCTTGGCATTTGATGCAATCCCACAACGTACCCTCCGCCTCTGTCAAGGCGAAGGGCAAGATAACCCTTGTCGACTTTTGGTTGGTTCGGGTCAGGCGGAGGAATAGACCCGGCGGCACATATCCTCATCGCCACGAGGATAACGCTCCAGACTTTGAGTAGTGCATGTTCGCCAGTCAGGGGCCCAGATGGTATTCAGGCTCGTTGCAGATATCTTAACCCTCCTCCTCAACATGTTCGCTCTTAGGATGCTGGACGTCTTAGGCTATATAGTCATCCCCAGTGCCTGTATCTGATTGTGGCGCGGTCTCGTTCCAGTTGCTCTCTTGAAGTCGGGAGTTACAGTTCGCGAGGATGTGATGATACGACGCTGCGTGACACCGTAATTGCATGGGTTTCATTTGATTGATTCGACCGAATATGTGACAGGAAGAACAACTTGGCTATTACGAACCAGATGGACCAAGCCGATCAATGTATGTCATCTCTGAAGCAGCATTATGCAGTAGAAGCATAGCGACGGGGATTCAACCACGCAAGAACGGAACGCCATCGTAAGGATAGAGTCCGGAAAAGTCGGCGGCCTATTTCCGCGTGGAGCCGGATCCTGATCAACCATGGTATAACATCGACCCAATTATAAGACTTGAACGGATTCGGAAGAGATCGGAATGATCGCTCAACAATGCGTGTAGAACGACTCAGAGCCTGTTATTGCTCTCCTCCATTGAATGTTGTGGCCTGTAACAGAGCTCGAATGCATAGTGAGATAAGATAGGGCGTAATCTCACAACAAACCGTGTAGAACAAAACAGCAATAAATCCCTTCACAAAACAAGATCCAGAATTGTGTCTAAAGTAAGCAACTGCAGCGATATATAATAATATGACTTTTGAGCATAATACCCAATGATATCCTTGTGCTTACTCAAATCCAGCTAGCCTTATCCGTCCCCTGTTCTTTGCGGAGTCATGTGCAGAGGGCAAGGCTAAATGCTGAAGGCTGAATCATGCGCTTCCTTCAACTATCTCCATCATCACTTAGCATTCTATCCTAAACCACAGGAGCTGATCGAATTCATAACTATAAGCTACGTCTGATATTTGAGATTGAACACACTCCATCACCCGATACCGTCTTTGCGTTTGCGGTGCATTGGGAGGTACTGGAACCCCGTCGTCGCTATGCCAATAGCCCGCAAGTTTATGCACGAAACCCCCTATATAGGCAGCGACAATGGTTTTACCCGCGCAGTTTCAACTTGGCTTCGAGCTCACGAATATCGTCCGCCCTTTGAACAACGCTCTATCTACTCTCGGATCTGTGGCCCTCATTGATGCCATCAGAAGAAGATCGGGCTCGGATCTGATCACGGAGATGAAACTGGCCTCTCTTCTTGGACGGCATCGTGTCGATCCCGCCATCGCATTCCACTTCAGAGAGATGGTTGCAACATCGAATCAGTCTGTTATATCACGATATGTCGATATTCTGTTGGAGTCGGGCGCTGGGCCAACAGTGCAAGAGGCTTTGAAGGACCCCGCACTATTCTCTATGATCATTCAGCTCTCTGCGCTAGCCTTTGTGCACGAAGACGAATCCCTGGCTAACGCGGTTGTGGTGGCAATTGAGAATATTCTGCGCGATTCTGGAGCGGGTCTCGAACGTGCACCAGATTATGTCGCGCTGTTGGGGACAATAAGGGCATGCCGACAACAGACTGTGGCCTTTCAATGGTCGGCATTGTATGAGGATGTGGAGTACAAACTTGAAAAGGCTTTAGAGACCCCAGATGAGGATAGACAACGTCCCCTAAGGAGCGCCAAGAGAAGGCGGATTGTGACCAAGAGATCAAAGATAACGAATGCCACAAATCGCTCTTTGCCATTCGCAGTGTTCCAGTCGTTGCTGATGTGGCTTCAGTCTTTGCAGAGTTTCCCAGAACACAGATTACTGCATATCGAATGTGTCACTGGGATAAGTACTATCGTTGTCTAGTGTCACCACGTCCTCGGGCTTAATGTCACTGTCCGCTTGCAGGGTACTGAGGTCTGCTTTGGAGAAGGCATCAGCAATCTGTTTGTACAAGACAGTGACTCTCAAGAAGTGAGCGCCTCACTTCTGGATCCTGCAGACCGAAATGTGCCGCTATTCTCGTTGTCCAAAACTGAAGAGGATCCGGAAATCGGGTTCGAAACTCGAGCGGATGCTTTCGGGTTTGGCATGAAGATTCTTAGAACGGTAACCGAGTCTGATGAAGAACTACAGTGTTGCTCGCATTGGATTATAGGCCGCAGTCTTAAACTGTTCCGAGCTGACTCGGTTGGAAAACCAGGGTCAGCCTCAGCACAGGAAGACTTTAGTGAGCAAAAGGTCGTCTCCGCGGGCATCTTTTTGTTCGCTCTAGACCAGCTTAGGCTGGAATTGTTGAAGGAAGACTTAGAAGCGCCTCTACCAGGGCCTGAGCGGATGAAGGCCATCCTGGACAAAATCAACTGGCCAGCTCTCGTAGCTATACTAATTTCATTCGCCAGAATACGCGACTTGGAAGCCTGCAGAAAGCTGCCACTTTCCGTTGATGTCTGCCGTCAACTCGTGGGGGATGATCATGGAGTTGAAAGGTTGCCTCACTTCTGGCGATGTTCGATGCCTGATCTTGTAAGGTCTTTTGCGTTGCTTTCACGCCTTTTACTGGGTCATTGTTATTCTTGGGAACACGTCAGGTCCGCCGTTCTAATAAGCGCTTGGGGCTGGAGCATCTTCTTTGGCTCAATCGATGCGGTCGATCCTGCTGACGTTTCGAGGCATACTTTGCGAGTAATGCATGGAGTCCCGTCCCGTCGAGGGGTTCGAAAGGAACGCATAATAGACGGTCCAACTGATTTGAGGATATCTAAGACAATGGGTGAGGTCCTAAGTCCAGAGCAGAAGGTTGTTTACTTCCCTGGCATTGGTAGCACTAAAAGGGGACCAGTCCTGGTAGGCCACCACGGCACCGATGCTTTCTCGGTTACTCAAATCTTTGAATGGCGGTCCAATGACCGCATTGCCAAAAGATACAAGCTAGGTTTTCGGGAAATGCAAGAAATGCGCATGAAGTTCACCCTTTTGCGCTGTTGTGAATGCGACGAAGTCACGGACGAGGCCACCACTTGGGTTGACAATCATGTACTCTACCCTCACTTTTCGAGTCAAAAGAACTACAAGCCCTCCCAGGTTCTTGACCACTACTACGGTCGATGGCCCCCACCGCAAAGGAGCTTAGCCTCAACTCAAGAAAGAGTCTTCGTCAAGAGTACGATCCACTGGACCCAGAATTCGAAACCCGCCAGAGTGGACAAAGACGAATCTTCCAAGAAATGGTTTTTCTACGTTACTAACAACGCTGCTGCGAGGTGGTTACAGTTAAACGACTTGTGCTGTTTGAGTGCAGAGCAAGGCTTATCTTACTTCTTTAATGTAATAAGACCGCGGAGTTGCTGCGTTGGATGCGCGGCTGGCGCGGTGCCGGCAAGTGAACACGAGCTGAGGCTAGTTTTGTTATGAAGTACGAGTGTCAGCAGGAGTTAAGCATTTACATTGCTTACAGTCTGTTTCATCGAGATGTGGAGGAGATCTCTCAGATGACCGGTGCCGGTTTGAGCAGGATTGCGTTGTATGGGGAACTCCATGATTGGTTGATTTGCAGCATATGCTGGTAAACATGGTATCAAAACTACTATCATCAGGGCTAGGGTATAATTTAGCGGCAATGACTGCAGTCAACCCCAACTTTAATAATAGTTCTTAATCCAGCCCCAGAGCCTCAACATGAATTCCGACGACGTACTTTCTGTGTTTACCATCCCACCATGCTCAAACTGTCCTGTCCCAACGTCTTGTTATGACTCACCATTGACATCTGTCGTGCGTTTGCTCGCATCACTGTTTCTAGAAACAGTTTGCATGCTAATGGAAGAAGCAATGGACGTCTTGAAGTATAAAGCTTTGTTATTTCCTTTGGATGATCATTCAACATTTGAACCTCTTCACATGGCTTGACATTGGGTCTTTCAGCTCAAAGCAGCAAGCTTTTCTGTATCTCATTGCTATATCTGAACAACCAGTCAAAATTGAAGTTCTGTCAACATGAAGCACATTCATCCCAGATTGTTCTGCTTGTAATGGAGCCGGAATCGTTCAGGTAAAATGTGCGGGCTGTGGTGGGAGTGGAATCTCAATAATTGAACTATATATTTGTGCCATATGCCAAGGCAAGGGAAGGGAGGCTGCAACTTGTTCAAGCTGCCGTGGAGCTGACAAAGCTGTATCTTCATGATATTGAAACGGTATAACACCTCAACACTCAATCTCACTCTTGCAAACTGTTTCTTGTAGCTCAATCTAAGCCTAATTGCATATGATTAGATGAACTCTCTACCATCATTTTTGTATCTATCTGCATTTCAGTGGCTTAGTTACATGAGTGCGATAGCACAAGTGATTAACTGACATATTTCCGACCATTAACTGCTAACCCCATATTGTGAATGTAATGTTATATCTATCAGTGTCATAGGAGAATCGAGGTCTTGTGCTGAATACAACTGGCACGCCGTCCACGACGCTGCTGTTGACCCCAATACCCCCGTTTGTTCATTCCCATCACTACCTTCGCTGCTATATATTCTCTAGCATTAACATCAATCTCCATGCTGAGATGCAGAGCTTTAGATCAGAGAAGCCGCAAGGCTCGTTAGAAGCACCTTTACCGCAAGCTGCGAAAGGCATTGATCATTGTGCCGTCAACAAGTCTTGGCCACACCTCATAGCAGGCGCGTCTGTGATCTCCTTCACCTTCTCTAAATTGTCAGAGACACGCATTGACGAACTTGTACCGTACAGTTCTAGCGGAACGGCAACCACACTTCTCACATCTCCTCTGGACGTCCTAAGAACCAGGCTGCAGTCTGACCTCTATCGATCACAGCCTGACTCCTCCCACGCTCTCAGGGCTCCGTCCTCTTACGGATCGTATTCCCTTCTTCGCACCTTCACTTCTCCAGTTCGCGGGACCTTGCAAACACTCTCCTCTATTCAACGTCTCGAAGGCTGGTCTGGTCTCTTCAGAGGGCTCGGCCCAAACCTTACCGGCATCGTCCCTGCGACGACGATCAAGTTCTACACGTATGGCAATTGCAAACGGTTTCTATCTGAGACGCAGAGCTTTGGGAAGGAGACAGCATTGGTTCATCTTCTTGCAGCTGCCACTGCTGGTGTAGTAACCGGCACCGTGACAAACCCGATATGGCTGGTCAAGACAAGGTTGCAGCTGGATCGATTGCGTATGGAAAAGGGAGGATGTGTAGTGGCCCAGCGATACAAGAACAGCTTTGATTGCTTAACTCAAGTTCTGCGGCAGGAGGGCTTCAGGGGAATGTTCCGAGGGTTGAGCGCGAGTTATCTGGGTGCCGTAGAGACCACACTGCATTTGGTGATGTATGAGCAGTTTAAGAATTTGCTTGCGGGACAGGAAGATAGGGCATCCAGCAGTGTCGGGGCTTGGAATCGGACTGTAGGTTGGCTTGGGATTAGTGGTGCGGCAGGAGCCTCAAAGCTCCTTGCAGGTCTGATTGCATACCCACACGAGGTGACATACATGCTCACCTTAAGCAATTTTGTTAGTACGCTAACCTATATCACTTTTCAGGTCGTGAGGACGAGATTACGGCAACTGCCAATGGAAAATGGACAGCAGAAGTACACCGGCCTGATTCAGTGCTTCCGCCTTATATTGAAGGAGGACGGGTTCAGGTCCATGTATGGCGGTTTGACTCCGCATCTCCTGCGTGCGGTACCGGCTGCTGGTATCTCGCTCGGGGTGTACGAGTTCGTACTGAAGAGGTGCGACACGGAGGCATAGAAGCACACTTAAGTCAGCGAAGCTTATCCAGCACGAGGTCTGTTTATCCTTGCTATGGGATGAGCAGAAGTTTTGTGGAGATTGACTCTAATTGACCAAAGAGCGGTGATGTACAGCTTCCATCTCATACTGCTTCAATGTGTTCATGCGCCCACCTCACTTTGCTGACTGCCGGAGTTGAAAGACTGTAATTAAAAGCATATCCGAGTAGAGGAAGCGACAGCCTGTATCAATAAGTGTGACGTACAGTATGTAGAATGAGCCGCGACGCAGACATGCGGTTGACCAAATACTTTTCATGTGCAGTTATGTTATATGTACGTTAGGCTCTCCGAGTTCATAATAGCTATCGGTGTTGTCCCAGATTCACCCTTGCAGTGTAAGGAAAGAGATGCGCGCATGACTGGGAAACAACCGGTATTTATCCACAATTAAATCCACGCCCAATCTACGCATAAGCAGTTCCAGCGCCCACACCTTCCCAACCTCAAATGACAGACCTCGACGAAGACGCCCCCAACCCTCCACTCCACAACACCACCCTCCCCCCCAACGACCACGACCACGACCTCAGCGACGAAACCCAAGATTTCCGCTTCCTCACGCACCTCTCCCACCCCACCTCCACCGCCACCACCAATGGCCCCACACACCCCACCCTCCCCCGGCGCGGCGAAAAAGACTTCGAACCCCACGGCACCACGCACCAGTCCGACGTCCTCTCCGCCTCGCGGCAAGCCATGCACACCGCGCTCTCGTACCCACGCCTACACACACCGAAGTCGCACATCGTGGGCTACCTGGATGCGGCGACGGGCATGACGGTCGTGGAGCGGGCGAAGGGGCAGCATTTCCGCACGATGGGCAAGGCGGATAGGGGAGGCAGGATGTGGTTGGGGCCGGAGGAGGCGGTGTATTTGTGCGAGAGGGGGAATCTAGATGTGAGGTGGCCGGTGCTGGGGCAGGGGGAAGGGGAGGGAAAAGAGGGGGTGCCGATGAGTTTGCAGGGGGTGTATGCGTGCTTGATGGGGAGCGGGGGGTTGTCGATGGAGAGGTATGTGGTTTATGCGGGGTTGAAGAGGGGGGGGTATGTGGTTTTGAGAGCGCCGACGTGGGGGGACGAGGGTGGGGATGTTGAGGAAGAGGTTGAAAGGAGTGTGGGGAGGGTGGAGCCGGGGAGGGAGGAGAAGAGTTGGGGTTTTGGGTTGGGTTTGTTTGCTCGGATATTCAGGTCGCTTGTCACAAGAAAATCGAAAGATCCTCCGCCTCTAGGCCCGCTGGTCATGCCCGGTCTCTATCGCAGCTACAGTGAGCCCTGGCGATCTAGTGTGTCAGCTTGTGCTGACTATTGCTTCACGTAGACGACATATATCGCCTACTCTCTATCATCCCGTATCATGATCCCACACTTCCACCGTCCTCTGAATCGAGACACACAACCCCGCCGTTTCGGATAACCTACCACGTGTATAAACCTTCATCTACTTTCAAGAAGTCCTCCCCCGGCCCACCAGACTTCCGTATCGCCGTTGTTGATGGTCGCGAATCCTCCGTCCCTACCATCGCACAGCTCAGCGCTTTGCTGGAGAGTACACCGTACGACCCACCATCGAAATCGATGGAGAAGCAAGTGTATCAGCGATTAAAGCACGGTTACCGGAACGTGATATTAGCAGTCGTGGACCAGGGTGTGGTGAGTTACCTGCGCGTCGCCGACGCCGGCTTCGGGCAGGAGAGAATATACGAGAGGTTCGGGAAAGGCGGAGGTGGTAAAAGGGGCGGTAAAGGAGGTGGGCGAGGTGGTAGGGGAAGGGGAAGGGGAAGAGGGAAGTAGGTCGAGAGACACGATCATGTCTCACCTGGAATAAAGTCATACCTTCGTTATGACGGAAGAAGGTGGACTGAATAGGAGGGAGTGATTGCTCTGCCATCATCTATAGACATTCCACCCATGGTGAAGATGGGGTGGAACGCATATGCTCAGATGGGAATTGTGTGACTGCTCTCAATTTGCAGCAGTGGATTCAATGCTCAACGACATGATTGCAGCCCGGAGGTGTCCATAACTTGGCTCGGTCTTGCATCTCGTCCATTCGTAGTACACCACAACGCCCGCTATTTCGGAAACCTACTATACAGACCGTGCATCATAACATCGTACCGCAACAC
Organism: Acarospora socialis; assembly: GCA_025617375.2. NCBI lineage: Eukaryota > Fungi > Ascomycota > Lecanoromycetes > Acarosporales > Acarosporaceae > Acarospora > Acarospora socialis. The sequence goes on along the minus strand of JAMYGW020000010.1, from coordinate 1,374,614 downwards.
CGTTCGCCGCATCCGCGTCTGCCACGGAGCCTCACGCTGTCATCACTCAGCAACCATCCAGCCCCAACCACCGCAGCGAGAAGGAAAACCTACTGTTCAAATAATCTGCCGCCATCAGCAACTCCAAGCACATTTCCGGCGGGATATCCATATCCGGCACGTCCTTTGCATTCTTGAACTTCTCATTATAGTAGAAATACTCGCACACTTTCTCCAACACGATCCCACTACACCAACAACCATAGGGCATCAGCTGCTGATCGTCCCGTATCCTTGGCGAGGCATGTTAATGGGACGGAGAGGGAGGTGGTTGACGTACTTGATATTTTCAAACACGCATCGTCCGCTGATCGCTTCGGCGAAGTTGCCTGTGTCAGTCACGGCTGGTTAGTGCCTGCTGGACAGGAGAGAAAGGGGCGCCGTTTGTGGGGAATGGGTTAACGGACTTGTAGGGTCGAGCATTCGCCGTATGGCGCCGGCGACGCAGGCGGCGGATCGGCGAACGACGAATTCGAAACCGTCGCTGGAGACCAATGTCACGTATTCACGGGGTTGGGAAGTCATTTTGAATGTTGAGACTGGAAGAATTTGAGGAGGTGGTGTTTGCTATAGTTTACTCGGTTGGGGAGACGCGATTGCGGCACGCTAATGAGCTTATCGATAACGCAAGGCGACGAAGGCACGGCTCTTAGGTGACTACCTACATCAGGTGAAGACCAATCTATCTCATGGTGTGGACGATGTTCCAGCGCTCGTTCCATGGACTCAGCTCCTCCACAACAATCCACCGCATCACCACGAAGCGACCCCTTCAATACACCACCAATGCGAGCTCAACAAGTCCACTCAAGGGCAAAACAATCCTCGTAACCGGCGCCTCTCGCGGCATCGGCCTCGCCATCGCCGAGACCTACGCCTATAGAGGGGCGTCAAAAGTGATTTTGATAGGGCGAGACGAGACGACTCTCAAACAGGTCACGAATGCGATCAATGAGGAGCGGGACGTAGCTTCCAAACGGCATGTATACAGGGTTGGAGATGTGGCAGATCGGAAGTTCTGGGTGGAATTGGGGAAAGAGTGGGTTAGTATCTCGTTGCGTTAGGGGACATCATCTTGAGTGGTCTGTGATGTATTTATGTAGCTAAGATGGATCTAGAAAGACATCGACATTCTCGTCAACGCCGCAGGCATAACGCACTCGTCACTGCTGATGACGACGAAACCGGAATTGCTTGAGCAGGTCGTTCAGACGAACTTGATGGGGACGATATGGGGGTGTCAGATCATGTCCAAGGTCATGATGCGGCAGCGGCGGGAAGCGAGCAATACTGGCTGCATTATCAATGTCTCGTCGCTGTTGGGCGTGAAGGGTGGGCGAGGCTCGACGGCGTACGCTGCTTCAAAGGCAGGAGTGTTGGGTGCGGAGCTCCCAGACTTTGGCGGAGATGAGTCGACGACTGATAACTGCAGGTCTCACTCGGTCGTTGGCGGCAGAGCTCGGCCAATCCAACATTCGCGTTAACGTCATTATTCCGGGCTACGTGGAGACGCCAATGACAGAAGGTAAGCTCAGAGCTTCACACCAGGATTGCTGTATAGATCACTATCCACAGCACCGTTCGTCCTGAATTCCAGCTAATCATACATTAAGCCATGACTCCCGAGGCTCGCTCACAAGCATTGGACGCCATACCGTTGAAGAGATTCGGTACTGCCGAAGAAGTCGCTGATGCTGCTTTCTTCCTTGCAACCAATGCGTATGCAAACAATTGCACTTTGAACGTTGATGGAGGCCTGAGCGCCACCTGAAGAGTCCACCCACTTACGCCGACTATTCAAAGGAAGAGAGGATTGCTGGTCAGATACCGTGAAGAAGCATATGAAGTGGATTGAAGACGGCCATCAATCGATGACGATAGCACCGTTGCTAGCATCGTCCAGGACTACCAAATCGTCGTTGGGGGTAGCGGGCTGGACCTTGCCTCGTTTCTTGGCCTCGTGCTTCTCCTCCAGCTCAGCGTCATCGGCATCGCGTTTTCGCTTTCCAACAATGCCGTTTTGAAGTGGTGCTCCATTGGGCTGCCGATTCGTTGATGGCAAACTGGTGGACTTTGGTTTTCTGCCGACTTCTAATCTTTGTGGAATTAATATCGGCTTTGAGTCTTCGGGTAATGCTCTGCCACAAAGTCAGTTACTTCCATCGCAACGCACAGTGTTGTGGGATAGAGTACTTTTCGGATATGGTCAATGAGAGGTTCACCCGCGGATTCTCATCATCATCGTCGATGACTGTCAAGAAGCTGTCCCCTTTGATGCCAAGATCACTGAACTTCTTCTGGAGGTTATCGTCGAGCTCGGGATCATAGAGTGTTCCGACCTCATTATTGACACTGAACTCATCACCGTAACCAAGTTCAAGACGTAGCACGTCTTCGACGAGGTTATTGAGTGTAGCTCGTGAAGTGTCGACGACCAATCTCGATTGTGCGACGCCACACACCGTACAGTTGGGGTTTGGAGGCTTGAGTGTATCCGTGTTGATCGCACGCGCTGCGGACCTTTCTAAGAATACCATCTTTGCTCTGTGCAGGTCGTCTCGCAGTATTTTGAACGCTTGCAAAACGCACAACCCCGCTGTCATGGCGTTGGTGGTGGCAATGGCAGGAATGATATTACCGGCCATCTCTATGCGTGTTTTAGCGGTAAGGTCGATACAAACGCCCTGGAAAATACATACGTTTGATATCGAACTTCGATCTCGTCTCAATACCGAACACGATGGAGCGCAGATTTGCGCTAGATGCAACGAAATCTAGTGTGTCGACATCGTCCTTATCGAACGTAAGTATTGGGGAGGTATCACCATTGGTTGTTGTCTTTTGAGCCGCCTGCAGTCTCTTGCTCAGGCGCCGTAAGCTTTGGCAGCGTTAGTTGAGAAGTGTCCTTTATGGCGACATATAACACTCACCTGTCTTTGAAGACCTTGAAGTTTTCTGCGGGACTCCAAACGCTCTGGTCTCTTTCCGCTATCGATTGATATATGGACGAGGCCTCCCGCGCCAGTTTGTCGAAGTCTAATGCCTCTGGAGGTTTGCGAATCTTCCACATATCTTCCATGCTTCGTAACCTGTCTATGTCTTGCTTGAACACCTTCTCAAACACTTTCCGGGGAAAGTCCTCTGAGTCCATCGAATCTCTTATCGTCTTCAAGGCCTGTGATTCTCGTCGAAGGTTTTCTATTTCTTTGGCTGCTCATCAGTTAGCGCCCCGTACAATACACAATGCATCGGCAGTCTTGCCATTCTCGGAGTCGGCGGAGTGGTCCAGCTCTGGCGCATCATCCTCGCTGGTACCAAATATTTCCCTGTGGAAGCATCAGTGTACCAGTTCTCGGTGCCGAAGCGTTGACCATACGTAAATAGATAACTCTTTGCCCAAACTATGCAATGGATCGGCTGGCTTGGCGTACTTCGTATCGTGCAGACAGGAAAGCTTTTTGGAACCTCTTTCGTATTGCAGTCGTAGCACTCCGTCCTCCCCTATACGGTATAAATTTCCCGGCATTGATCCGCACGATTGTTATTACTCACCTTCTTGATGATCTGGACTTGTCCGTTGAACCCAGTTGTGCCACTTTCGATCAGGGGAACGTCCGCAGCCAGACACATCTTATTAACATGCCGTCGCGCATCCAGGTTGTCTAAGGCATTGAAGACGATGTCGAAGCTCTGAAACCAGTCCATATTGAACTCCGGATCCTTGATGTTGGCGTGGTGTGCCACAAGCTTCACGTTGGGGTTGAACTTTCTGGCGGCGTCTTTTGCGACCTGAAGCACAAAGGAATCAGCAGACGCCAACACGCTCATATAAACAGGTATCATACTAGAGCTTTGGGCTTTTTGATATGCTCGTGGCGGAAGAGAAACTGGCGGTTCAGATTACTTAGGTCGATTGTATCCAGGTCGACGATGTGAACTTCGCCAAAGCCGGTGAGAACAAGGTTCTTGAGCAATTCGCAACCGATACCTCCAGCGCCGACCATGAGAACACGGGTCTGTAGAGCACATCAGAGTTAGCTGAGATATGGCGATTCTTGATATGCTAGACAAACCCGTTTGATTCTGGTGTAGAGAGCCCCAAGCGACTGCTTGGGGTAGCGGTCCCGCCCCATGTTGCCAGACGGATCGAAGGGTCAGGGAAAAGGAAAGGTGACAGTTGAAGAGACGTGCAAAAGACCAGAAACCGGGCACAGAGAACAACGGTAGGAAAGCCAGTCGCTCTTTAACACAAGAGTGCCTCAGTTGATGTACAACTGAGGTGTTGGTTGGAGGGCGCAGTGAACGAAGGGTGTGTGAGGGTGAGTTCCACACTAACTTATGGAAAGCTTAAATCCAATCTGACATGCATCAATCAATTGCGCCAGCCCTACGACGCCGCTAAATCTTGGCGGCTGGCGCGCTGCTGCATGACGAGAGACGAAACCACACAAACTACAGTGATCCGCACTCTGACCACTCGTTTCTGACCACATTTGCCTTTCATTTGAGGCGCTTATTAATATACATTAATCAACTATCTTTCTGGTATCCACTCGGGTGTGGCAGCAGGGATTCGAGTAGAAGATCTACGGGGTCGCACATCAGTTGAATTAGTCACATATGTTCTGCTTTTATTGTTGTTGTCATTCGTTGCAGTGAACAATATGTCATGAGCCAGAGATCTTTCCACTCCAGGCCTTTGCAGAAACATAAAAAGTGCAATGTCGGACGATGAACCAGATCCAGAGCTGCTTGAGTTACTCCGTCAATCGTTGGGGCTAGGAAGCAGCAACAACAATGCGCCAGCTGAGACCAAGGTCCTGGAGAGTGCTGAATATGTATACAACAACTCGATCGATGTCGCCTTGGACAGTAAAGGATGCAAGGCAGCCGCGAACACTATCTGGGCCTCAATGCAAGAGAAAAAATATTCCACCAACTCATGGTCGAAGCATGAACTGCACCCGAGGACCAAGGATGACAACACCGTCCATTTCATCTTCACCATGGATCTATTAAACTTCTGTTTCTGGTCTGAAAAAGGGCCCGATGAGCGATTCGCCGTCGAGTACAAGGGCAAGCGATGGACCGGCTACTGGAGTCTGGTCGCGGCGCTTCAAAGAGCTTTGGATGAAGGTAAAGCGGCCTGTATGTGACGGTCTGAGCTACAGCTAAAGGCTTATGAGACTCTAGATATCCCCATCACGAGCTCAGACTTCTGGCAGAATGAGAATGAGTGCACTACAGAAAAGCTCCGGCATGTTTTTCGCTCCGCAACAGATGAGGAGATTCCACTCTTTGAGGAGAGGGTATCCTGCCTGCGTGAAGCGGGACAAGTGCTTTACGAGGTGGGACCTCGATTTATCGAAGAAAAGAAATACACTAATCCGACCAGCGCTTCGATTGCACATTCAGCAACTGCATCAACGAAGCGAACTGTTCGGCCGCTGCGCTCGTCAATCTCCTGGTAGAATCCTTCCCATGTTTTCGGGACGAGTCTACCTTCGAAGGCAAGAAAGTGCGTTTTTACAAGCGCGCACAGATTCTCGTGGCAGATCTGTGGGCTTGCTTCGACGGCGAGGGATACGGAAGATTTTCCGATATCGATAAGATCACCATGTTCGCGGGTAAGTTCTTACTACCGCATTATCCCTAGCTTCTCAGACCGAGACCGAGCACGAATATAGACTATCGAATCCCTCAAATGCTTCACACACTCGGCTGTCTTCGGTATAGCCCTCCATTGGAACACCACATTCGTCAACTGAAACTGATTCCCAGTGGCCACACTTGGGAACTCCAGCTACGCGGTATGCTGTCCTTCCCGCACGGCGTGCATATGTGTTGACGGCTTGGACAGGCTGCAGTATCTGGTGTGTCGAGCTCATCCGGCGAGAGATCCTTCGCCAGCATCCCGAAGCCACGGTCAATGCCGTCTTGATCGACTTCTTCCTGTATGACACCATGAAAGAGCGTGAAGCCGGTGGCGAGGAGACGATTCCTCACCATAGAACAAGGAGTATCTGGTATTGAATTCTAAAAGAGCTTGTTTTTGGTAGTAACGTCGTTACGTTCGAATCAAGTCGCTATAAGGGGTATATATAAAGACTAGACTCCAGCAATGCTTGGTAGAGAGTAGAATCCGAATCTATCCTGCTGCTGTCACCATGTGCCTCTCGCGCTCAATCGTCTCTATCTTCGCCATCATGCCCGCCTTCCACTCCAGAAAATCCAGGCGACGTTCCTCACTCAAATAATCGACCTTATCCTGCATCTACAACACCATCAGCAATTGTCCCTACCATATATGAACCCACAGTCGGCTCACCATTGTTCCTAGCCCAGCCTGCAGCGTCCCTACATTCACATCCCGCACCCGCATCCCCTTAGCTCTACGCCTCACCGGCGTGACAGGCTCGACCACCTCCCCACCACCCTCCTCATCCATCAGCTCGTCCTTCTCCCCGCTCTCACTCTCATCCAACCCCAACCCGCTCCCCACCCTCACATTCTGAAACCAGTCCAACGTCTGCCACCCCCGCGCCCCAATCTCCCTAACCCACGCATCGACATCCCTTCCTTCAATCTCCTCCCCCTCCCCTTCTTCACCACCCACCCCCTTCAACGCCCTCATCCCAATCTCCTTCCGCCGACTATACTCCCCCCCACTCATCTCCCGCCCCACCAACCTCGTCGCCACAAACGGAAACACAGCGACGATGAGGGCGCGAACCTTATCCCTCTTCCTGGCCCCGATCCCCTCGCCCGCCAAGCCCGCAGTGAAGCCGTGGCTCTTGCCGTCGAGTTGCGGCAGAGGTAGCGTCAGGATCGAGCTCACGCCCGCAAACACATGCGGCGGCGCGGCGGGCGCGTCGAGTGCGGCGCAGAGCCGGCGGATCGCGGGCATCGTCCATGTCGGCACCTCGACGCCCCGCTCCTCGTGCCGGAGACCTATCCCGCGCTTCCTAGCCGTGGGCGTATGCGTAGGCGTACCCGTGACCGAGCCCGGCGCCTTGCGAGGCGTGTCCGTGGGAGCTATGGCTTTGCTGGGCGTGCGGAGCTTCGAGGGTGTGGTCCGCGCCTTCAAAGCCGTCGCCGCAGCCGCGGTTGTCTTCGTAGGGGTTCCAACTGGCGAGGACGTCATAGCCAGCGGAGGAGGACTGGCGCGCGTCTTTGGCGACCGCGCAGAGCGGCGCGTGTGCGCAGGCAGGGCGCGGTCGAGGTAGCGGTAGAGGGACTGGTAAGTGCGGGGGGGGCAAGGGGGGCGGGGTTGGATTTTGGGGAGGTTCAGGGCGCGTTTGAGTCTGAGGCGTTGATGGCGGTTAGCGATTGGATTTGCGAGGGGAGGAGGGAACGGCTGTGGGCTATAGGTGTGGGGATACCTTACCTTTCGCAGGCGATGTTGGCGCAGGCGTAGGAGCGCGCGATCTCTTCTTCGGCTTTAAGACTGCTGGCTCGGCTGCGGGATTGTGCGAGGAGTGAGATGGCCAGTTCGATGAGGGAGGGGGGGATGGGGCCGTTGAGGGTGGGGATGAGGCCGGTTAGCGACTGGGTGATGGATCGGTCCATGGTGGGAGTTGGGGTTTGTATGGAGTTAAGAGGTTAAGGTACGGTATTTACAGTACGGAAATTGAGGTCGGTACCTACCTTAGGTAGGTGTGACTGGCCCCGCTACTAGGATCGCTTGGGCCACTTCATGGGTGTTTCGTCGAAGCGCAAGATATCAACTAAAAGTCGAGCCTCACAACGTAAGTACAAATATTCTGATGCTCTGCTGTATTCTATCTCATGCACTCTATACAAGAAATTGACGTGACTAGTCCTGCGCATTCGGATCACACAGGTAATCCACGAGACTTTCATCAAACACAGGCTGCTCATCCCGATCCTCCTGCCTTTCCAGGAGCCCCAGATAGTTCGTGATATCCCGACCATCAAACTCTCGCGTCGCGAATCCATTGCCTAGAAAGGAAAATACGTTCTTTGGGTCGAGGTACTCAATCACATAGTCTTCGTACCTCGGGTTCTCCAGCAGTTGCATGAAATGCAATCTACTGCCCGGGTAGATGGTCGGTTGTCCATCTCTCCTGCCATTCTTGAACCAGCTGCTGCAGGGACTGGTCCACGCTGTTCTCTGTAGATACAGATCCGCGTGTTCGGTGAATTGCTCCGCCACTTCTCTCTTCGGCTTTAGGCTTTTGATGCGCTCAATCTGCATCTTGGTGATGATCTTGATGATTAGATCACTCCACTTGGCTATGAGTGGGAAGAAACTGCCGTGCGCGAGCGGGCCGTAAGGTCCACAGTAAGAGAAGTGATTCGGGTATTCAGGAATTGCATAGGAAAGGTAGGATATCACTTTGTTGCCTTTGGCAGTCGACCAAGTGTCCCGTAGGTCATGGCCGTCGACTAGGAAGGGATAACGAGGGACCCTTGAGAAAGTCAGTCATTGACCTTCCTACGATATACAAAACAGAACGTGACGGAATACTTGCCATGACGTGTCAAAGCCTGTCGCACAAATAATCACGTCAACTTCATGTTCGTTGCCTTCATGGTCGATGAAACCCTTGGGCGTGACCTTGCCGATGGGATCGGTGAAGCAAGTTGTGTTGCTGGCTGTCAATGCCTCCAAGAAGCCGTTGCCAGGTGTTGGGCGACGACATCCGACGTTGAAATCTTTAGGGATGACTTTGTCGATCAACCGCGGATCATGTCCGAGTTTCTGCCTCATTTCATTCTCCGAATACGTGCGAGCCTCCTCCGCCGCAGGGGTTCCCTTGATAATGAATTTAAAGCGCTGATTGAGTTCTGACTCGATGACCTTCCGATATTCCAAGTATTTGTCCGGATTATCTCGAAGCCACTGTTTCTGCTGTTCCGAATAACTGAAGTTGGCACCATCCTTGCCAGCAAACCTTTGAGCGAAACCAGCCGTTATCCAGATAGGACTCCGGACCCAAGTATACAGCTTTGACACACGACTCTGAATTGCGGCAATGCATTGGACTCCGCTGCTACCACATCCAATGACCGCAACCCTTTGTCCGGTGAGGTCAAAGCTGTTATCAAAGTTCGCCGTATGCATCACCTTCCCCTGGTAAGTTTTGAACCCTTCGATATCCGGCCATTTCCAATTATCAAGGACCCCTCCGGCATTGATGAAGATCTCTGACCTATCCTCGAACTCCCTTCCTCCCTCAATATCTTTTACCCGAACAACCCACTGTCCGGCTGCTGCGTCCCACTCTGCCGCCATAATCTCATGCTGTAGTTTCACATATTTCTTGACGAAATTATTCTCCTGTTCAACCGCTTTCAGATACCTCCAGATCTCCCGTGAGCTACTATAGTACTGGGACCATGTTGTAGGCCGCCAGCTGTACTGGTAGTTCACGGAAGGTATGTCACACGCAGCTCCTGGGTAATTGTTGGAGAACCACTGCATGCCGCAAGTAAATCTCAGCATGTAGGTCTATATTTGGCCTCGAGATTGTTTACTTACAGTGCCACCGATATCGCTGTTCTTCTCATAGCACTGAATCTCGACATTCTCCAATCTCTCTTCCGCGTTCTTAAAGAAATCAATCCCTGAAGCCCCAGCGCCAAGTATGATAACTTTCAGTCTCCGCTTCTTCCCTAGAGGCTCTTCTAAGATCTGATAACCGCGGTTGTTGATAGCGGGTGCATAGTCCTGCTCGTGCTCCACATATGTTGAAGCCGCAACGGACGAGTTAGTCCCATTAGGTGGGTCCGAGGCACTGCCGGCAACTTCGATAGACGAGTGTATGACCATTATGCAGATATGCTTTTGAAGATGAAGAAGGAAGAGTAGTCACCGAAGGCGGGGTGAATTTTGGGGATGAGCCTCGGATACCGGAAGTAGTACCACCAAGCCCTTGTGTTCGTTCTAGAGCCATTGTCGCCGAGCTCTGAGGATGATAAAGCAGCATTTATCCACTTTTATAAATACCGAATTATAAAACGTTACACACATCTGCAGAGGCTGATGGACTGTGTTGCGAAAACTTGACGGTTTTCGCATGCTGTTGCAACTACCCCACAAACTCAAAGACACCCCGCAATTCGCCTGTCAATACTCCGTAGCCCGATGGTAAAGGAAGAGGCATCTTAACAAATTCAGCTTCTCCGACTACAACAACCAGAAACAATGGAAGGAAAGTCTTATAAAGAAATAGGAGCGATCGCAAGAGATCGACGTGATAGTGCCATACCAAGCGCGTACTTACTACCAGACGAAACAGTCTCGAAGCTATCCCAGAATGTTACAACTGTACCGAGGACTTCGAAACACTTCACTCTTGAAGAAATTGAGATAATTGAGTCGGAAGCGGAAGACATACTCCTAAAGATAAGAGAAAAGATCTGGACGTCCTTGGAAGTTGTCGAAGCGTTCTGTAAAGCGGCCGCTGTTGCACAACAATTGGTATAGCATCTTCTCCAGGTTTCGAAATCATATCAGTAAAGCTAAGGTTACTGACAGGCCTGTGACAGACGAACTGTCTCACCGAGATCCTGTTTTCAGAAGCAATAGCGAGGGCGAGATCCCTAGATGATCATCTGGAGCGTACAGGATCTGTGGTCGGCCCTCTCCATGGCCTTCCACTCTCCTTGAAGGACTGTTTCATTACCACCCCTCACCCAGCATCCATTGGGATGGCGTGCTATGTCAATCAATCGACCGAAGGACAAGCGGATTCGGTTTTGGTCAGCATTCTGCGCGATCTTGGCGCGGTCTTCTATGTGAAGACAAACGTTCCGGTCGCCATGATGATGATGGAGACAATCAACAACGTATGGGGTGAAACGCGAAATCCAATTCACACCGCCCTCTCTCCGGGAGGCTCCTCTGGTGGTGAGGGTGCTCTAATTGCCATGCGAGGTTCACCACTAGGAGTTGGAACGGACATCGGGGGTAGTATCCGCATACCCAGCGCTTGGTGTCAACTGTACGGGTTAAAGCCATCCTTCGGCCGCTTTCCAAGCTGGGGAGGCAAGTCCGGTATACCAGGACAAGAATTCGTGCTCGCCGTGAATGGGCCAATGTCAAGGTCACTCAATAGCGTCAAGCTGTACTGTGAGGCAGTGCTATCCTCGAACGTATCGCCCTGGAATCTAGATGCCAAGTGCTTGCCTATACCGTGGAGGTACGAGGTGATTCAACCAAAGGGTAGGAAGCTGCGTTTCGGAGTCATTGGGTCTGACGATGGCATCGTAACATGCCATCCGCCTGTCGAACGGGCGATCAAGATCGTAAGTGATGCCTTGCGTGGAGCGGGTCATGAAGTATCAAGCTGGTGAGTAGCACGGTTGACATCGCTTCTTGCTCGAGATGGGCTTCTCATCCCAAGATTGGCTCGAAATGCAATATTCGGACTAACCTCGCAAGGGCACCAATTGATCACGGCGAGATCGTAGACGTTCTTATATCAGCGTTCCATGACCTAGGTGGCGGAGCAATTATCTCCCTCCTGAATGCTACTGGCGAGCCCGTTTTCGAAGCAATGAAAGGCTATGAAGTGGCCGCGGCAGCCGGTGAAGGTGCCCTTGGCCCGACCAAATTGAGAATGATGACTCTCAAGAAGAACCAGCTGCAGAAAGTTTATCTTGACCGATGGCAAGCAACCGGCAGTGACGGGAAACAGCCTCTTGATGGCATCATCATGGCAGTCACGCCGTGGGCTGCCGCTAGATTGGGCACGACACAAAAGAACACCTACGTTGGCTACACCGGAATTGCCAACCTCTTAGGTGAGTGTAAAGAGCTCCTAGTCGACGTGCAGTACCACCTAGTTAACGTCAACCAGACCTGCCAGCGTGTACATTTCCTGTTACATTCGCAGACAAAAGGCTAGATGCAAAGCGAAATGGGTTCAGTCCGTTGAATGACCTCGATGGACGGATCCAAGCAGACTATGACCCAGACTTCTATCACGGAGCTCCCGTATCGTTGCAGCTCATGGGTCACAGATTAGAGGACGAGAAAGTGCTAGAAATGGTTGAAGTGGTTGCAGACGCGTTGAAAGCGCAAAACATTACTTGATAGATTGTAATTGAAGGCTGAAGCCAGTAGAAAGAAAATGAACATCTAAATTCATTTTCGACCTCCAGTATCAATATCTGCAGTTATCAACTATGGCAAAGGGTGTATGTAGAAAAGCAACTCTGATAGAGTACTCCTGAGCGACTTTTCGTATCACGTGCGACACTAACGGACTGTTCCGTATAATGTTCCGCGATTGACCTCCGACGTGTGAGGTCCCGCCGGAGAGCACGAAAAGACGCATGTATACTCCACATCAAACATTGCTATAACATGCTGAGATACGGATTCCAAGTATAAGGTAGATATCGGATGGATTCTAGTGAGCTCCTTTCACACTGTCCAAGATACTCCATGAGATACCTAGGCAAGGTGCCTTAAGGTAAGGTGTGGTCCGTAGCTCGGATTTCCCCGCCTTCGACTACTCGCACTCTGGTTAGCGGGTTATCCCGGTGAGTACCTTAAGGTACTTCGTACAGGTACGTATCAGCCTCCGGGGGCAAGGCCACTTCTGGTCACAGAGGGACTACCTTACTACTCCGTACCTTAGCCTTGAAATGCTGCAACTTCCAGCGAATCTCGCGCTCTTCCACACGCCATCTGTACTTTGTACATAAGGTACACATCTCAGCTGCACCTTCAAACTGCTAACTGTTTGGCTCGACGGTCACGATTTGTTGCAAAATCAACACAGTACAACGATGGCGTAAGGATTGTGGTCACCTATCGTGCATTCCACCACCTATCTACCAATCAATCCAACTACCCATCTTCCGGACGGCGTTTCTCTGTCGATGAACCGTTCAGTACAACCACGCTATACCTCCTCAACTTCTTTCATTGAACAGACGGCTGAGACGGCTTCATGACCCAGTCTCTAAACCCCTCGTCGCCCTCGCCGGCTATACCCTCCGAGAAGCGCAATTTTTCAGGCTTCTCTATGTCATCGAGCAAGCAGTCCAATGGTTCAAATCACTTCCCTCAAAAGATTAAGAACTTCTTCAGGATCAACAGCTTAGGAAACAATAACACCCTTACGAACAATGATGGTCCCACGGCACCAAAAGCGGAGAGCAAGTCATCCTTCAGGCAATCAAGATTTCTCCCAAGCATCACCCGCAACCGGTCGGCCACTGTAGCCAGTGAGGGTAATCCGCTGGACGATGGTGTGTCGCCCACCGCCCATGCGAATCCCTACTTCGCTCATCAAGGGCCCCCAGCCTTACGACATCATAACAATGACAGCGTACCACCATCACCGCCGGATACTCCCATCTTGAAGGTGGAGGCTGTGAGTGGCGCCAATGATCAAGCTACAACGGCCGGCAAAGAAGAGCTGGCTCGAAAGCTTCGACGGGTAGCATCCGCACCGAACGCACAAGGCCTTTTCGGGACCGCCAAATTGGAGAGACCTGCAACGGCGGAGCTGGGCAAAGAGCCGCTGGTACAACAGGAGAACAATTCGACGTTGGGGCTGGTAGAACAGCCGAAAGGTGATCTACTACCGCTTCCAACAGGTAATCCGGTAACCTCGGCTGGTCAATTGCGACAGTCAATCGCGTTCAGGCGTACATACAGTTCCAATTCAATCAAAGTCAGAAATGTGGAGGTTGGACCGGGAAGTTTCGATAAGATCAAGTTGATCGGCAAAGGGGACGTGGGAAAGGTATACTTGGTTAGAGAGAAGAAATCGAGTAGGCTATATGCTATGAAGGGTAAGTTAGATAACATACTGGGAGGCTACGCAGGTGCTGATATGCTACAGTTTTGAGCAAGAAGGAGATGATCAAGCGTAACAAGATCAAGCGTGCATTAGCTGAGCAAGAGATCCTTGCGACCAGCAACCATCCTTTTATTGTGACCCTCTATCATTCGTTCCAGTCGGAAGATCATTTATACCTTTGTATGGAATATTGCAGTGGGGGAGAGTTCTTTCGAGGTAAGTCTTTCAAAGTCGACGATGACGTTCAATAGCTGACGGCTGTAGCTCTACAAACTCGACCCGGCAAGTGTATACCTGAAGATGATGCAAGATTCTATGCGGCAGAAGTTACGGCTGCATTAGAGTATCTTCATCTCATGGGTTTCATATATAGAGACTTGAAACCAGAGAGTACGCACCACATAAGCTCCACATCCGGCACAGACAACTGACTTCGCCAGATATCCTGCTCCATCAATCGGGCCATATTATGTTATCAGATTTCGACCTCTCAAAACAATCCGATCCAGGCGGTGCTCCTACGATGATTGTTGGCCGGAACGGCGCGACCCCTACCTCTTTACCTACCATCGACACCAGATCGTGTATAGCTAACTTCCGAACGAACTCGTTCGTCGGGACTGAGGAATACATCGCCCCAGAAGTGATCAAAGGCTGTGGTCACACCAGCGCCGTGGATTGGTGGACGCTTGGCATTTTGATTTACGAAATGCTCTTCGGTACAACACCATTCAAGGGCAAAAACCGCAATGCCACTTTCGCAAACATCCTGCGTGATGACGTACCATTTCCCGAACTCACCGGCGCGCCGCAAGTATCCAGGTAAGCCTAAATACCACATTACCGTCACATTGACCCGCTAAATCAACCACAGCCTCTGCAAATCCATCATCCGCAAACTTCTCTTCAAAGACGAAGCGCGACGCCTAGGATCACGCGCCGGCGCCTCCGACGTGAAAACGCACCCTTTCTTCCGCGCCACCCAGTGGGCTCTCCTCCGACACATGAAGCCGCCCATGATCCCGCACCAAGGGCGGGCAACCGACACCATCAATTTCCGCAACGTCAAAGAAAGCGCGAGCGTGGACATCAGTTCCAGTGCGAGTAACGTCAAAGGCGTCCCGTTGGACTCCGGCCTGGCGACTCCCGGGGCGGAGATTGCGGATCCGTTCGAGGAGTTCAACAGCGTTACGCTGCATCACGATGGGGAGGAGCATCATCAGCAAGAGCACCAGCACGGCGACGGGAAAGGGAGCGTAAGGGATGGGCGGTAGCGATGGCGGAGTCAAGGAGTAGCGGAGTGTGACCCAGTAGCATTTCCTCCTCTAGTGCTACGTCGCGATGTTTTGGCGATCATACACCTAAGCGCTCTCCTACTTGCTTGGTTCCTTGCTTCATCTGCTGCGGAGTCATGGGCCTTTCCCAACATCGCTTTTTCTCACAGTCCTGTCCTGGCCGGATAAACTCTCTCTCCTAGATGAAGGCGTACGAGTCGCAGTACAGTGTATAGCTCGTCAGCGGCACATCTGCAAGGGGCACGTCCCAAAACAGCACGTTACTGACTCCGCTAATTGAATGAGATGAGACACGAATGAGATGAAAATGGTGTGAGCTATGCGTGCCCACACGCCACACATGTTTTAATCTAACCAAGATCTTGTCATCCATCTGGATGCTATTCTACACCACTTCCCCACCCTCCATTACTTCTCTCCGATTCAAAACCGCCACCCCCTCGACATGTCCCGTCTGCGGGAAAAAGTCAAACCCCCTCAGACTCTCGACCTCATACCGCACCCCTCCATCCTCAATGCCCGTAACCAAAACCCCAACATCCCTCGCCTGCGTGTGCACGTTACAGCTCACATACACGACCCTCCGCGGTCCGAACGCCAACAACTGCCGCAAGAACTCCTCATCGCACCCCTTCCGCGGCGGATCAATGACGACGACCGTCTCGTCGGGCGGGTACGTGACCGCCGCGAAGAGGGCGGAGGCGTCGGCGGCCAGGAAGGTAGCGTTAGGGATGGCGTTGGCCTGGGCGTTGCGACGGGCGGAGGCGATGGAGGTGTCGGCGATGTCGACGCCCGTGGAGGCGGCGAAGAGGGAGGAGAGGGTGATGGTGAAGAGGCCGGAGCCGGAGTAGGCGTCTATGAGGTATTTGATTGGTTTGGGGGGGTTCGGGGTCGCGTCTGCGGTGGAGGTTGCGTTTGAGGGGTTGGAGGGCGGGAGGATGTGCGAGCGGATGTAGGCGGTGAAGGTGGGGAGGATGGAGTTGTTGTTTTGGAAGAAGGCGCCGGCGGGGTTGGAGAAGTGGAAGGAGTCGATGTATTCGGTTGTGGTGGCGTTGGAGTCGGTGATGCAGGTCTTCTCTTCGATGTATGGGCCGCAGTCTTTGGAGATCACTCCGGCTTGGTCTCCCTGTGCCGTGGCTGATTTGTCGTTGGGGGTACCAGACCCATCTTGCAGGCATTTCGTGCCTTCGCTCGGGTCAGGAGAAACGTTGCTGTGTGTATCTTTCGGAATCCTCCTCGTGCTCTCTCGCAACAGCAATGTTGCTCCTCTCTTATACTTCCCCAGTTCCTCCGCTACTCTTTTCCTTTCTTTCTTCATGCCCATTCTTACGGCATCCGTCCCAATTGGACAATCCTCAATATCCAGCGTCCGTCTCATTCCCTTCACCATGAACCCTATAGGCGGCACCTCCTCAAACCCTTTTCTCTGCACTCCATTGCGCCTGTCCTTACGGCTTCTGCTCGCAGGGGGACCGTCAAAGTGCGGCGTTAGCTTTGTACGATATCCATACTGTAATGGTGAGCCGATGGTGTCTCCAACTCGAGGGAGAACGTCCGGTGTCAGACCGGAAAAGTTCCGGTATGCTTTCTCGATGATCGTCTTCTTGTGAGCAAGTTGATCTTCGTACGAGAGCATCTGAAACTGACAGCCAGAGCAAGTTGCAAAGTAAGGACATTGTATGCGGCTGTCGTCACGTTGTGGTGAGGGCTCGACGACTCGGACAAAGTCCGCCAATGTATATGAGTTTTTGGGGAAATGTGTAATCACTTTCGCTGTTACTGTGTCGCCCGGCGCTGTGAACGGTACCACGAAGACATGGTCTGAGGCAGATGTTGTTCCGAGGCCATCCCCAGTAGAGGACAGCCCTGATATTTTCACCTGAACCTCGGTGAAGCGTTCTGGAAGAACATCAAGCGTCGTCGCAGAAGGAACGTCTGAAAGACCGTTGTCATTCTTAGCAGGGACTTGACTTGACCGCCGTATAGCAAGTAACTCCCTTACATCTGCAAGGAGAACTTCCTCATTGGAGCCCTCTTGTATGGATTTGCGCTCGACCTTATGCCTTTTGGCTGGTCTGTCGCCATTGGTATATGATTTGTCCCTCATCATGTTACTAGCATGGAAAGCTGAAGGACCCAACGCCTTCAAGCTGCTCCACGAAGAGGTTATAGACCTGATTATGAATTTAGATCTACCGATCAACATTAGAACACAACGGTGATAAACATTCGCTGGGATGAGTTGGCTTCTTCGGAAGTTCCCGTCGTGCTCTTGAGGCTCAAAAAGTCGTGTGCGCTTTCGTTTCGCGGCGATCATGTAGCCCCCGTTGCAGCTGTAAATACGATCAACCCACAACGGGGTGTCTGCTATTGTACCTAGTGACGGCGGTGGAGGTGGGTACGGTCCAGGATCTCATCATGAGTGTCTCTCGGCCAGTACGGTGTCTTTTTTCTCGAACTCTGCAAACTTCGAGACCGTCAGCACGACGGCATTTCCACATTTCTCCCCGATGTCGCAACGACCGACAAGAGGATGGAGACAACATCGTGACCCCAGATAGGCCGTCAAGGAAACGGACACCGGCAGAAGCGTACAAGCCATACACAGCCGAAGAGAAGGAGGCTCTCAAGAAGAAGTACACTCCGGCGCAACTTGCGGCCATCGAGGCCGGAGAAGAGGCCGTGGACCCGGAAGATCTCGCAACGCAAGGAACCGTTCGAGTAGATCCATTCGCTCTTCAATACCTCGACGATCTCTCTCAAATAGTCCCCGTCATCGACAAACCCGTCCGGGCGCCAGAGACAAATTACGACCCAAACCTACGCCTGAAAACCGAAGATGAAATCGCCGAAGACCTTGCCAATTGGATACAAAACACCCCGACCAATCCGGATAGGGTGGAATGGATGAAGTTCCTGGACCAGAACCGGTTGACTGTTGGTAAAGAGGAGGCAGAACTAAATCCTCGAAGCGCCCTGGCACCTGACATTCCCAAACTCACTGACCCTTCGCTTGGTCGCAAGGCAGTGGATGAGGACAGTGGAGGCGACAACGATCCGTACGTCCAACGGCTGATGAAGCAGACCGGCTTCAGCGCGAACCAAATCAAGAAGTTCAAGGTCAAGAATTTGGTTTGCCACAGGGTCGTCAACCAGACGCGTATGGGGAAGATCTCGAGCCAATACTTCTTGACCGTTGCAGGTAACGGAAACGGGCTGCTGGGTATTGGGGAGGGCAAGGCCGCGGAACCGGAGGATGCCAAAAGGCAGGCTCACATGGCGGCGATAAGGAACATGCAGCCAATCACGAGATATGAGAATCGGACAATCTACGGAGAGGTCGAGGGGAAGGTAGGAGCGGTGGAACTGAAACTTTCAGCGCGGCCGCCTGGTAAGTTCTCCTTCCGCGACTTCACCCCTCCGACGTAACAACTGTACGCTGACCATTCCTAGGCTTTGGCGTTCGGACACAAGCATACATCTTCGAAATGTGCCGTTGTGCCGGTATCACCGATCTTGCCGCGCGCGTCACTCGATCGAGGAACCCGATGAACGTCGTCAAAGCTACCTTCCAGGCGCTCCGAAGCCAACGGCATCCGGACGATATCGCGCGAGCGAGGGGCAAGAAAATGGTCGATGTACGGAAAGTGTACTATGGCGGGAATGTATAAGCCGTGTAGAATGGTCTGTAAATATAGCATTGGTGGGCGTTGTTGCACTGTATAGATCAAAGCATTGCCACCCTTCATCTGAGTCGAGACCCACGAATTGCAAAGATAAAGCTCTGTGTCGGCCCCCCAGGGGTATTTCGATGACTGCCCATTCCAACGCCAAAGCCCGCACGCTCTTAAACCGCAGCACGCCCGTTTTCAGGCCTTCCCTCCAGTATCTACTGCTCCACCCTCTTTGCTCCCCTCTATTCTCCCCCCAGTACGAACCCTCACCTCTCCCCCTCCTCCTCCGCACCACCGCCTCCACCCCCCGTATCCCCATAAACCTCCTGCTGCAGCACAATACTATAGACACTCGCCTTCAGCGCTGTGAACACCAGACTCGTCTTGCGCTCCAACATCCTTAGCCCATCTAACATCTCCGCCGTCGGCGTGTTGGCCAGCTCGTTGAGTTGCGTCGCTAACTATCTTTCACATCAGCGACAAAGGGACTAGCCGGGAGGGAGAGAGAAAGGAAAGACGGAGTGCGGAGAGCAGGGAGGGAAAGGGGAAGGCGGACTTTGTTCATATTCGATAGCAGGTGCGCGTACTCGTCGAGGATCTCTTGTTCGAGGGGGGAGAGGGTCGGGGAGTGGGCGGTTGGGGGTGGGGCGGGCGGGGTGGAGGTCATGCTGGGAGATTGAGGGGTTGGCTTGTGATGTCTCGAGCTCGTCGGGAAATGGCTGTAAGGGAATGTAAAAAGGCGTGGAAAGTTGTGTGATAGAGTTCTTGATAGGTGGGGTGGAGCGCAAATCCAAGGTACGCGGTGAAAAGGACTACAGTCGCAAACTGCCTAGCAGATGTAAGTACTGTTTACTCCGTACATAATACCTCAAATTCAATGATGTGGGCTGAAGTCGTAGCGAAAGATCGGAAAGGTATATTTGTATTGAGTAGCTAGATGTAGATGTCGGGCGGGTCCGCCAGCAGGGAATTTTCAAAGCTCTATGGTTTGCTATTCTATGCATGCTAAGACGCCACCAATCACGCATCTCAGCCTCAGGTACTTCCTGGCCCTCCCAGTAATGCAAATCTTCTTACAATGGACGGTCCGTACTCTTCGAATTCGGCCTTGGTGTGACAATAAGATCGGAACTCTGGAGTCTGTCCCAATAGACTTCCTCCAAACCAAGGCCCATGTCTCTGCCTCTTATGTGTAACTACCTGCACCTCCAGCCCGCCGCTCTTCGCACCGCCACTTCTCGCCTCCGACGCTTTGATCCTTGCGTCGACCAAGTGTCGGATGTCGCGTTGTAACCGTCGTCCAAAATCCTTGTATAGCGTCGAACCACCTGAAAGCACGATGTTCTTGTAGAGGCCTCGCCGTACATCGATTGGAGAAGACTGGATAACACCATCCACCACGGTTGGTAGTGGCGTTAGAAAGTCTGAAGAGTATATTTCTGGGTTGAAGAAGATTTCCGGGGCCAAGAACCTCTCGTAACCAACGTCGATGCTTACACTCCTGCCGTTAGGCTGCGTGACAGTGTGCTTCAGAAACCGATCGGGCTCCTGATCGAATCTCGAGAACTCTTTGACAATATCTGGACACACGTAGCAGTACTCCTCTTTCACCCTTTCTGCAGTCTTCAGACTGCTGTCCGCTTCACCTCGATCCCGAAGTAAGCTCTGAACAAAGTACGTGATGTCTCGTCCGGCGATAGGGATGCTCTTGATCGCGGAGCCTATGACGTAGCCTTCAGCGACGGGGATGACATGCGTTACGCCATCACCCGAGTCAATCACTGTGCCTGTAAGAGACCGGTCGGAAACTTTTGATGAGGTCCATGACGCTGCGAGGGCAAGAACGGCTTGGACAGCAATGTATAAACCAGCACAGTTGAAGGACTCGAACATAATCTCGGCGGTGTTCTCTCGGTTTTCTGGCGGGTTAAGAGGCTAGCGATGTGTGAGTAGGGTATAACCACAGAACCCGGGCAGAGGTTGGGACATTACTGGTTCGGTAAGGAGAAAATAGTGATCTTCGGGTTCTACACGGAGGTATTTGAATATTGAGTTTGACCAGAACCTTTCCATATGATCCTAAGTATGTCAATAAACACACTTGATAGCGTATAGCAAGATGGTGTCCTTACCCAGTTCTCGACCTGTCCATGTCTGACAGGATAGTGTATCCCATATCCTATGTGTAGCCATCAGCCCATTCCATCACCATGCAACTCACACCCTGGATCTCACCAGGTCCACTCGCAGCTGTTAGAGCTTCGTCTCCAATGAAGAAGTCCAGGTCCTCCGTTCCCCTTTTTGCTGAAAGTTGCCCGCCCGGACCGGCACCACCAGTGAGAAATGAGGGCTTGTTTGCCACTGCTGGTCGGCCAGAGCCGGTACCAGTGCCTCCACTAGCTGACCCTTTTGTAGCGATTGCGGTTGGAAAGACGAAGGAGGGAGAATCATTGCCGGCGAAACCTGTCATAGAAGTCAATCGAGTATTATGCAATGTGTGTGCAATAAAGCGGACGGACCTAGTTTCGAGAACCCTGTACCGCTATAAGAACGAATGTTAGTGGAACCTCACGACATCAGGGTAAAGCACGGGCTGATGAGCCAGCTGTGAGGGACATACGTACTTGTCCATGACAACGGCAGGCGTTTGAGTCGCCATCTTGAACCAAATTTCAAGGCACAAGGAAATATACCGAATACAATGACGGCTCTTAGAAGCATCAGCTCAAGCAACCCTAGTTATCTTGTTGCGGTCGAAGTGTTGCGGTCGTGGTACATATGTTTGGATGTTCCTGTATGTGCTGCACGGAGATTGCCGTTTCGTATCGATAGCCAAACGCGCAGCGACTTTCATCGACAGTCACGGTGTTTTTCTCCACAAGATTTATTCAAAAATCATGTCCTCTACAGGAAGGCACGCTCCGTCGTTGCTGCAACTCGCGGCAACAGGCTAGGAGCCATTTCCATGAACTAAATTAAAAAGTCAAATGTCAGTATTCGCCGGGTCTTTGAGGAAGTCACAAATATGTATGCTGCGAGCTGTTTACCTAATTACACATCGACCTTGGGTCTCTACTTCATTGCCCTCGCTCCTTGATTCACAGCCACGGACACTCTCTTCAGTCAGGCACTGTCACTCATTCATCAATTACATATCCACTCTCTAGTCTTCAGTGAAATTACCTATACTCACGATTCCTGCCACGGAACCTACCTGAAGCGTGCAAGCTGAGTGAGGTGTTACCCTCGTCTTACCGCTTCCTCCTTCACACGTACTTCCGTTCGCTGAAGTCTTCCTACACTCCTTGTAACCCTAATCAACAACAGTCTTTGACAGACTGATTTGAGACGTCCATTTCTCTATTCCATATTCCTTAGCGCTTGTCGACCTAGGACCTCTCGGCGGTTGGGAGTGGATGATAGGCACGAGCGGACGCAATAGAAGCTCCTCCAATGAGTCTATCTGCACCTCTCACAACTTCTGAAAGCCAACAAACGTACTCCAAGGTCTGCAAGGAGCTCGTACACGCTTCTTAAGGCACAATCTCGATCTCTGACCCTTGAGGATCATTTCTAGGATTCACTTCGCTCACCGACCGTTGAGGCAGCTGATAACACACCTAAACTCTCATCCCTCAAATTATCTTTCTTTTCCCGGAAGCTTTTCAAAGCCCACAGACAGCTGCGTGAGCTTCAGTTGGCCCTCTCAGTTCGTAAACAAAAGAAGAACAGCCGTCGGGAGCGTCGAAATTCGGCTGCGATCTTCGACGGCCCAGCTGGCCTGGCCTCAGATATGGCTACCGGTTCACGTCGACGAGGAGGTGATATCTCTGCTGTATTTGTTCATGCTGGTGCGGGGTATCACAGCCATCAGAATGAAGGAAGCCATTTGCAGGCTTGTAACGAGTATGTTTTCGTCTCTGGTCAGCCTTCCTACAGGCAATGAACCTCCTCTCTATCTTCCTCTCTTTCAAATCCGATTATGCATCACGCTTGCCCATGTCCAGCGATTGTGCATCGGTTCCTCAACTAACTCTCAATAGTGCTGCAAAAGCAGCCATGGCAGTGCTTCGCTCTGGCGGTACTGCAGTGGATGCTGTGGAGATGGCAATCAAAGTATTGGAAGACCGCGAGATTACCAATGCCGGTTACGGAAGCAACCTCGCGATGAATGGCACGGTTGAATGCGACGCAACTATCGTGGATCACTATGGCCGAAGTGGGGCGGTCGGCGCCATGTCCCGTTAGTCGTCTCCGGTCCATAGTTTCTATTCGACCATTTCGAGTTCACTGTACTGACCATAAAAATTCAGAGGTTCGAAACCCTGTCTCTGTCGCTCGGCTCATACTTGAACAGTCCACGACACCCCTGTCCCTCCGTCGCGTCCCACCAAATCTCCTAGTTGGACAAGGCGCAACCGACTTTGCTTTTGAACATGGAATACCTGTGCTTCCAAACGAATACTTGGTTTCTGCTGGCGCCCGTGAACGTTGGTTGAGATGGAAAAGTGATCTTAAGAGAGCTGAATCGAGAGCAGGTACAGAAGCTGAAACCTATGAAGATATGGAGACCAGCGAGGTCGAGACTGGAACCACGGGTCAACAATCACCTGTAGTCAGACAGAACAAAACGCTGGCGCCTAGCATATCCTTGACGCTATCCGCAGCTAGCACACCTCAGAAGAGCCCAACCTCGAACAGAAACGATTACTTCAACACATCACCGCGTTTGACCGGCGCTAGAAGTTCTCGGCAGCAGGCACATTGCAGAGACTCTTCAGGAGACTTCCCTAAACTGACACGAATGCTTAGCTCCCCGTTGGCACATGGGCAAGGACACGATGGCCAGATTTACACCAGCTCGAATGATGGTGACGAGTATGACAGTGAGAGCTTCATTGACGATATGCCTCAGTGGAAGAAGGCGAGAAGAAACGGTCAGAACTACACGGATGGTTCGAGACGACCGAGAGTTTCGGCAAGGTCAGCAGATTTCGAGCAGCTGCCGTCGAGTTCGGAAACCCTTGCATCCCTACATTCTTCTGCATCGTCACGTTTACAAGAAGTCGACGCCACCGCAGCGCTAAGTTCAACAACCATTAGCCATAATGAGAGAAGACCTGAGTCTTTTCGCTCCGGAGCGTCAAGCTTACATCGGCTGACTGGACATCATCCTGAATATGAGCACGATCTTGTCATTGATACCGTGGGTGCAATCGCGGTTGACTGTTACGGTCATATTGCTGCCGGGTCATCCTCTGGGGGCATTGGGATGAAATATCGAGGACGTACCGGTCCCGCTGCCCTTGTTGGGGTTGGGAGCGCAGTGATCCCTATCGACCCTACCGACAGGCGCAGGGAATGTGTCGCTGTTGTGACGAGCGGGACTGGCGAGCATATGGCTACCACGCAGGCGGCCAGCGTATGTGCGAGTCGCTTGATGTTCGACCGTAGGCTTCGCAGGAGAGAGGAACCTGAAGCATATTCTGAAGACAATGCCATCCGAGACTTCATTCAAATGGACTTCATGGGTAAGCTACGACACTCCACCGCTCCGCCGGAGGACGGATCATGGCCTGTTCAGTCGACTAATGCCACGTACAGACCATCCTAGTGTACGACACAGCACTGCTGACGGCGCGATTGGCGTTATGGGAGTCAAAAAGACGCGAGATGGAGTTTTCTTGTACTTTGGACACAATACTGATTCTTTTGTAAGTCACGATCACGCAGAAATCTGACGAAGCCCTTCCAGCCCTTCGATAAGTTACTGATGATGTGTCCCCAAAGGCTCTGGCGTCTATGCACTCTGATGAGTCGAAGCCAGTCTGCACGATGTCCCGGAGCGCAGGTAACGGCATCATCGCTCAAGGTGGCCGAGCTGCGCGATACCGACCAAAGCACTGATCGGCGGCGCAGGCTACGCCAACATCGTGACGGGCGACCGTCACATTACGCATCACGGATTAGTCAGAAACGCTGCCTCTTACATCAATGGGAGTCAATGGAAGGCGGAGAACATTCATTTTGCGTGGTCATATCGCTATTCACCGGGCTATTGAGCCTTCACAATACCCTGCTCGTCAAATAGACTAGGTTTCTCTTCTTCCAGGATGAAGTTATGATGCAAAAGAAATCTTATACGCGCACTCTGGCCATATGCTGCAGCTGTAAATATCGACCATTGTTCTTTGAATTGTAGCATTATAGTCTATACAGCAGGCAATCGTGACTGTTCCTTCCTAGACGGGTTTCCTGAACGCCGAGAATGCATCATCACCAGCGCAAGGCGTCATGACGGTCCAGGCGTGGCACCTGGAGTTGAATTTCTTCCTTCGCCATCTATTCTATTCTTCTTACTTTTCTTCTTCCTTGGCAGGACAGCTGGCTTGCCGCCATACTCACCGAGCTGAAGATGTGTGCCACACGTGAGACAGATAGCACCCTCTGGTGGCGAGCAGAAAACTAAATCACCCATCAGCGCCGTCCTTATCCTCATAACGTAAGCCAGAAGACGTAAAAGCGTACTACTCAAGCAAATGCTACACACAAACCCCACATCCACCACCTTCTTATGGCAAAAGCACGCCGCCCGAAAATCCACATTCACCTGCGTCGGCAGCACCAGGTACCTCCGACTCGTCTGATCCGGCAAGAAGGCCATCATCAAATACTGCAGCAAGCCCTGTGGCTGCTCCAGCGCCATGTAGATGCCCCTGGTCGCGTCGGACGCCTGCTGTAGGAAGACCGTGTCGCCCGCGACCTTGCAGATGTCGATCGGGATGCGTTTCCGCTGCGCCGCGAAGATGCAGTTCATGACGGGGATATACTGGTATGCGAGGTCGCCGGAGACGCTGAGGACGAGGATGCGCGATTGGAGGGTCGGACGCCGGTCCGAGTCGGTGCCGTCGTTGTTGGTGCCTATGTTTGCGCTTGTGGCGGACGTGCCGGGGTTGGAGTCGGTGTGGTCGAGGGTTTGCCGGTTGATGTAGGCTAGCGCGAGAGTCAAGGCTCCGGCCATCATGGTGGTGTTGGAGGCGGAGAGGTCGGTTTCTGTGGTGTCGGCGATCAGGGAGCGGAGGTTGGTCATTATGGCTTCTTCGACGAGGCGGAATGGTCGGTATTTATTGGCGTCGTCGGAGGCCTTGGCGAGGTTGGGGAGGGTGCCGTTAGGTGCGCCTTTGCTCTTGGGCCCGTGTAGTGTGAGTTGTTTCTTCTTCGTGGGTTGCTGTTCGGAGACACTGTCCGTCATGTCAATGTCCTCGCCATCGTTGACGGTTTGCTGGGCAGCATCGCTCTCAGCCTTGCGGTGATCTTGGGGAGATGGGTAGAGCCATTGTGCCCGCTGGGAATGACTTGCTACCACCGCGACTTTGTTGGCGTAGTTGAAAGCGAGGTGAGCGTTTATGAAGACCAGGATATTAGCTATCGCTTTCGAAAGTGGTAGGGTATCGGAGAAAAGGGCCCAGGCGTGAGGATTGGTGTCGAGGATAATTGTGAGCAAGGACGGAGGCGGTTCTGGAAGGCAATGTGAGCTCTAAATCCAAAATACATCGAAGAGCTACACCTCGGGTTGTGATCTTATCCAGTAATGAATGCTATGAGAAATTCTTACCGTCAGAGGTACGCTCATAGTGCTCCGAGCCATCAACGGCATTCATGGTGTGTGAGTCGTTGCGGTAGACATGCCGTGCTATACTGTAAGAAAACGTACAGCGGTAACGTCTTTCGCTGTAATCTCAACTTAGAAACCCTGACCTCAAATCAATATTGATGGTGATTTCAATGCCTCAAGCTTGAATTGTCGTCACGAATCACTTTAAAGATCGCGATTGCATAAAACGCCTGTGCATGTGATTTGCCCTGCATAAGCGTCACCAACCTCAAATCTACATACCCTTACCAGATAGAGCTACTCCAGTCATGGTTCATCTAGACAAACAAACTAAGAATGTCTGGTGTTGAGAAGGAGAACCGAGCATCGGCACTATCACAAAAAGCCATAGAGCTTGTGCTCTCTGGCAAAGCTGAGGTCGGCGAAGATCTGCCATAGCAATCTACCATTGCTGATTGTCGCGTGGCAGGAAGGTTCGAGAGCACTTCGGGAGGCAGCATCACTTGCGCCAGAGAGTTCAGATGTCAAAGCTGCATTTGAGCAAATACAACAAGAAGAAAGCGTTGATAGCCTACTAAAGCTTTGTGAAAAGTTCGTGCACAATAATGATCTCCAAGCTGGGGAGGAAGCAGCACGCTACTTGGAGCAGCGACAGGCTCAGGTATCCCCACATGGGGTACAGGAGTGCCTAAATATTCTACTGGACGATCATAGTACGACCAAGCTCGCCACCAAAGATGCTCTCATTGCACGCCTTCTCCAAATTCAGGGAGCTAAAGCATCCCTGGCATCACGCCTCCGAATGGGCCCTGTTGCGAAGGTTTTCGATGAGCTCTATCGTGTAGGGGATCGTACAGTCAACGCTCTAATAGGTGTCGTCCTTGATGAGTCAGTCTGGTCGTCGGAGCCAGTTCGAGAGGAGCATGAGAGGGGAGTCTTTAGGCTACTCCTTGCAAAGCTTATGGAGGTAGGGCACGAACACGATGCCAAAGCTATTGCTGGTATTGCGAGACTGCTTGCTAGGGATGCACAACGACTGGAGTCACTGATTGACACCGAGACCTTCGACGTTATGCTGTCCTTACTTGATATTCGACTACCGGTTGATGTACGGAGCCAAGCGACCTTGGCAATGGCGAAGTACTTGGAAGTTTCCCAAGAGAAGGGCCAAACCCTTTTCTCAGAATTTATTACCTCTCGAGTGGTGCGGGAGACAAAGGATGACTTGATCCTTGCGTTCTCCGGTGCTGCAGCGGTCTTTCCTATACTTCCTCCCATTGTCGCCGCCTTGTTTCTCACTGAAGGCTTTGTCCAGTCTCTTGCACTTCTTCTTGAAAAGGATACCAAAGGCGGGGAGGTTGAGCTGGCGGCGCTGGAGCTCCTTAGTGCGGCTTGCATAGACGGTGATTGTCGGGAAGCCATACGGAAACACTGCTTTGAGTGGTTGGAGAATATCTTCCGCACTGGTAACGATCATCGTCAGGTGCTAGCAGCACTTATAATGGCAAAAGTCAAGGCTATAGGCAATAATTCAGGAGCGGAAAAGCGCCAAGAGCCTCAAAGGCTTGATGAAGTCGAGGAACTTGTCAATAGATTCACCAACATGATGAGAAGAAGCGATGAATTGAGCATTCAAAGTTCAGTCGAGGGTCTGGCATTTACGTCACTGCGACCAAAAGTCAAGGAAAAGCTCGCCAATGACAAGGCCTTCCTGAAGAGTCTTTTCACTCTACTCAGCAAAGAGTCGTCGTCTTCAACCTTGATGTTCGGAGGCCTCACGATCCTAGTCAACCTCACAAGGTATCAACCAAACTTGTCGGAAGAACAGAAACGCATGTCTCAGCTTAAGGCCTACGCCAACTCATTGAAGACTGCTGCTCTTCCTCCTGATCCACTAGACGACGAGTCTCACATTTCTGGACGATGCACGGCGGTTGTTGAGGCCGGCGTCATACCAGTTCTCATCACTAGCGCAAAGAAAGTCTCCTCGACCGCATTACCACTCATTCTAGATACACTCCTATCAGTATCTAATGTTCCTAAGTGCCGCGGCTCAATCGCGCAACAAGGTGGCTTGAGGTTGCTTCTCACTACCTATTCATCCATCACAGGCACAACGCCCTCCGACATCCGTGCGCGGCAAACTGCTGCTCACGCACTCGCTCGCATCCTCATCTCCGTCAACCCAGCTTTAGTCTTCTCTTCCTCTGGTCAACCACAAAACATCTCCGCGATCCGACCGCTTCTCTCCCTCCTTTCCCCATCCGAAGATGAGTCCGTTTCAGATGGCCCGCGTGACCTTCTCCCAACATTCGAGTCCCTCCTCGCACTCACCAACCTTGCTTCAACCTCAGACACTACCGTCGCAGACACCATTATCCGCCTCGCCTGGCCCATCATCGAGGACCTCCTTCTTTCGAACAACACACTCATCCAGCGGGCCAGCGTAGAACTCGTCTGCAATCTCATGCTCTCACCCTCTGGCATTGCCAAGTTCGTGGATGGTAGGACACGCGCCGGGCAGCGCTTACACATTCTGCTCGCCCTGGCCGACGTGGAAGACTTTGCGACAAGAAGAGCTGCAGGGGGTGCCCTGGCCATGTTGACTGAGCACGACGCTGCGGTCAATGCGATATTGGAAAGAGAGCGTGGCGTGGAGATCTTGCTGGGTCTCTGCAGTGGAGATGAAACGGAAGAGATCGTGCACCGGGGCATTGTTTGTATTAGGAATGTGGTTGGTGCCAGTGGGGATGTAGGCTTCAGCGGACGGACGAAGGTAAAAGAGCTGGGTGGGGTGGATGTACTGAAGGAAGCGTTGAAGAGAAGCAGGAATCAAGAAATCTTGCGAACGGGCGTTGAGGCGCTAAAGGAGCTCATCAAGTAGGTCGGCGTAGCTATGGCTGTAGATACATGGAAATCGAGATCGTCTCAGGACACGACGACTTGCGCTGTGAGAAATGGAGAGTAAGCAATTCTTGAATGTCATCGATGATGAGCAGGACTTTGCACTGCATCTTGCACCTCAACGAGAGTTTCCGGAAAATCTCTCGTCAGATTTGGAAGTTTTCAATGCTGATTTAAGCGGGACCTTTTCCAGAGTGCCAAGCACCTAAATTCTGTACCGCCACGACACTTGTTGTTAAGCAAGTATGCGCCATAAATAGTGCCCTGTAAGCTGAGATTGTATCATTATGCCTTTTCTCAAATTAGAAACAATCCCTCCTCAATATCTTCCAGTTATAAGCAACTCACCCAGCATTCATATATATATTAATTTAATCTAAATTATGAGACTTCAATCTTATGTGAATAAAAAGTTATTTATAAAGACAGTGATTGATCAAATTGTTGTTTTTTGGCTATACATACACTTATGAACCCCAGTGTACCAAGTTCACATCGTTTGTGTTTTGTTCGCGGCTGTAGTTCTTGCTGTCCCTCCCCTCCGTTCTGCCATCTTCAAGTAGGCCTTGATCAGGCTGCAACGCCCCTCCTTGAGCGAGGCTGGGCCTTAGGGACCCCACAGCACGTGATATTTAGGCTGGCTTCTCCATTCTTTCCCTACTGTAACACAAGCTCAGGGTGAAGTTTTACCTCCCATTGGCCACCACAGGTTTGCGCCTGAACATAGTGACGAGGACCAGACAGACTTGCCGGACATGAATGGCACATCCTTCTGTACACAATCGTGGCTTCATGGCATGACTTCTGTCTGGAGCAAAGTGTCGACAATGACTGATGCCGACGGCTCCGGTGGGCAATTTTCACTGCAGCGACGGTAGAGGAGTAACACAGTAACTCCCTATTGGTAACAAACAAACGCTCTCATGGATGCTCCCACTGCATTTAGTGCTAGTCTGAGCCCGACGAGGACCATCGACCACATATACTGCTAACGGCGACGCGCAGAAGATGCTGCCAAAACACGGTCTCTCCCACAGTATACAATGATAGCGCCACGAGGTGAGTACGAATGGCCCATAGAACTTCGGAAACAATCGAAGCCAGTCCCTGATGAGAATGAGCTGCAAGCCATTGTTTATTCGACGCGTTATAAATTTCCGGCCAGTCTTCCTCGACGCCTTTGTGCTTGCCCCAGCTCGTGACCTTGTACGAGCATCGAGGCAATATATCGAGACCTGGTTATACATAAGTGCTTCTAACTGTTTGAGAGCTATTCTAGCGAACAAACCATCAGCGATGCGCTTTACTCGACCGCTTTTTCCTGCTGCTTCCCGCTGGTGGTCTTTTCTCCCACGTTCGGATACACCTCTCCCTCAGGTTCTTCCCAGTCATCTGAGAATTCGATCGTCTCAAAACAGGTCCCTGCACCCTTCAGCAAAGTATTGAAGAAGGTAAACCTGCACTGTCCCTTCTTTCCCTTCCACACCCCCCCCATTGCTACCTCAAATCCTCGTTCCTTCATCTGTGCTATCCTCTGGTCCATTGGTAGATCTCCCATGTTGAATGCAATATGTTGAACCCCAGCTTGATTATTACTGGCACCGAGCCATTCTGCCATCAAGCTGTTGGTGCTATTCACCGGTTGCATAACCTCGAACACGAGGCCATTTTGTTCCGCAAACCCAACCAGGAGCTCGAAGTCTGCTGCCTGCCCGTAAAGGTGGCGATTCGAGACTGTTTCGGAGTTGAAGCGGTGAATGGTGAATGAACCAATACCGAGTGGTTGAAGGCCATTAATGGTTCGATGTATATCGGGCGTTACGAGACAAACCTCGTTGATCTTGCCGAGGATGGGCTTAAAGTGCCTGAAGCCCATGCTATTTAGAACTGTAAGCCCCAATATCTATTCATCACGGATAGGTTACTAGGGTAGGTTTCTGACATTGTGAGGTGCAGTGATATACAAGTTATTCGATGGTAGAGCGACACCAATATATTTTCATTTATGTCAAGACTAATCTCTGAAGAGTCTTCAGAGCTGAGAAGCTCTCTATATATGGGCTCTCGCTTAGCTATGCTTACTAACAGGCTGTGTTGTGACTGCGCTGTTATTTACATATTAAAGGCTCCTTACAGCATGATCATATTACTGTCAATGTCTACCTCGCTGTGTTTTCGGGATATATCCGCGTTGCCGCTAACCTACCCATTTTCCCATCAGGGCAAGGAGAAGAGGTTTCTTTGCACCATCGTCGAACGTCTCCCTGACCACAACAGACTTCCTATTCAGGAACGCGTTCTACGCGACTCTCGTCGAACGTCTACCACATTTTCTGCTCACTGTGAGATGCAGCTGTTTTTGCACCGAGACTAGGTTAGGGCTCAGAGGAAGGTTACTTACACCATCACTGGACTTTATTCAAGACCACAACATACTTCCTAAACAGGACGCGTTTGACGCGTCCTTTGTCGAACGTCTATCACATTTTCAGCTCTCTATCTTAAGGTATGAGAAGCAGCTAATCTAAGACTAAGACTAGTTCATAGCTCGAGATGGGGTTTTTGACATCATCGTCGAACGTCTTCAGGACCATAACATACTACCTAATCAGGACGTGTTCAACGCGATGTTCATCGAACATCTACCACTTTGCTGCTTTCTGGGAGGCACCTGTAGGTAATACAAGAGGCTTAGGGTTTGAGCAGATAGTTTTCCGACCGTTGTTGAACGTCTACAAACGCCACAACAATCTGCCTGATTGGGGTTCATAAAAGTCGCGCTTGACGCAATCTTCGTTGACCGTCTATCACTTTGCTATCTATTCTCACTGTGAGATGTAGCTTTCTGTTATCAGGTCAAGAATGGCTCAGGGTTCGGCACGAGGCTTTCTACACCTGCGTCGAACGTCTATGACCGCAATAACAGACTGCCTGATTAGGAATCAAAACACTCGCAGTTGACGCGATCTTCGTTGAACGTCTATCACTTTTCACTCTCACTGTGAGATGAACCTTTGATTACCTAAGCCAGAGACTGGCTTAGGGCTCAGCTGGCGGTTTTCTCATACTATCGTCGAACGTCTACGATGGCCATAACAAACTGCCTGATTAGGATGCAGAGACACGCATTCTACGTGATTCTCGTCGAACGTCTACCACAGTTGCAACTTTTGGTTGTACGAAGAGTCACTTTGAGTGTGGTCTAGAGATGTCATCTGAGAAGTCTAAATTGAGTAAATCTTGCATGTTAAGCCCCTGCATTGGTAGAAGTGTATGTTCATCAAGGTATCTGCCTAAGACTACTTCATTAAGAATGAGTCAAGATTCAGAGAAGACAACCAAGGAGATAATTGTTGAACGTCTATGAAGATCACAACAAACTACCCGATTAAGGTTTCCCCTCGAGCCTCATCGAACGTCTACCAAGACCACAACATGCTACCCAATTAGGATGCGTTTTCACGTCTACCAATATTTCTCTCCAACTCATTCACAAGGCCTTTGAAGAACGGTTTGCCCATCCCATCGTCGAACGTCTACAGATGCTTAAACAAACTACCTAATTGGAAACCAAAATAGATGTTCGGCAGCATGTCCTATCAACTATCTACTATTCACTTCTAATGAACAACGGTGCAGCAACGTAGGTGCATACTTGGGAAGCTGTGGAACTCGCCATACAGGGTTTGTACCCCTAGCAACCGCCCATCGATCCCTGCACTTTACCTACTATGTAAGAGAAAGAGATCAGAGTTGGACTTGCCGTGTAATAGCCCTATCTAAATCTCAAAAGGCTATGCTCGATTATAGCATACGGCTATGTTCTTGATAGCTTCAAGGAGCCAAAGTTGCGTAACTGTTACTGCAAATCGATAGTTTTGAAGCGAACATCACCACTTTGTGCCTTTAATATTCTGGAACGATACTAGCACAGTAGTCATGATATTGACAGTTGATACATGGATGATAAACCGTCTTTCTCGGACTACTCAACATGACCTCGTGCTGCTGATGGTCAAGCCAGAAGTGCATGTCCAGGAGTGTCTGCCGTGCCATCTACTCTTGAACAGGGAGTGGCAAAAGATGGTTTGGTTCCGTGAAAAAACACAACCGAGGAGGGACAGAAGTATGATAACTCCCTCCCATATCTGGCACCCTACGCCACACAACCAAAGTTAGATTTCGTTCGTCCACCTCCAGCGAGCTAGCTGTATAGCGTATACGTCCGCGATGACGTCTGGTACTGCGTAAAGGTTCTGATCTGTTCGACCATACAACGCTTTTTTCGTCTCACTTCCTCCCTCTCTTGCTGTCCACGCCGTTATGGCTTGGCCCGGAGGTCAGTCCATCCTCGTCATCCGACTCTATGCGTACAACATGTTCCACGTCCAGTTGAAGATATCCGACGCTAGCCCTGGGCACCACACCTCTTTTTGTGGGCTAGACGCTTCCTAAGCTGGTGAGGAGGTGGCGGTTTATGTTGTGCCTGCTGCGCCCTTGGAATGGCTCACACCGACAGGCTGTGAATCGAGACTCCGTCCGTTCGGTAATCCAGTAATTAGCGGCATAGAATACGACTCGGCCACTGCACAGGCATAGAGGCGGTGATCGTAGCTTGCAGACGAGGTTATAGAGATACCATCACAAAGTGCCATGAGCAACGTCTGACTTTTCCTGTGCACTGGCTGAGTACTATCGTGCCGTACGAATAACCTTTCAACCAGTCTTCATCAAATCCATCAAGTCAAGCCCAAAGCCGGTCGCAAAGCTGCCGCCTAGGCTCTCTTCCTTCTTCTTCGCCAGTAAAGCTTGCAGTCCACTCTGCTTGCGAGCTTTAGCTCTTCGTTTGCTGCTCGCATTGATCAAAGAAGACACCGGAGGTCCAAGACGCGAGTCTGTTGGTACTCGTGTCACATTAGGATTCCTCAAGGCAAGATCTGCCAGTTTTGACGATGGAATTTGCTCTCGCTCCTTCTGAGGTGCGTTGCTAGGTGCAGGCAGCGGTTGTCGGGTCACACTGTTACAAATCAGGCACTCGTAGCACAACGTTTTCACAGCCGCCTCCTCATTCTGCTTCTGTGACGACGAGGTGCCCGTGCTAGTCTTGCGAGTGGCGCTCTTCTTGGAGCTGCGTTTTGACTTCTTGTTGTTGAGGTATGTACGACTGGTCCATGCGGGTATCATGATGTTGCCGCAAGTGCCACATGCCTCCCTTTTCTGAGCATCCGTTAGATCCAGGTTGTAATTTGTAGCTAGCGTATGCAGTTGAGATTTGAGATGCCTAGATATCGCTGGTGACGTGCTAGCAAGAAGATGGGCTGACTCATCGAGATATCTTGCTCGTGCTCGAATGCCTTGATCGACCATTGTAACTTCACACAATGTTATACATACACCATACTTTGAAGTGTATCGGAAAACGGATAGTAGTGGAGCATCAAAGTCAAACGCTGTATTTGTATAGTTAGAGAGGGGCTGTCGGTAGGGGGTTTCTGCCAGCTGGGGGTAAACCCTTCCAAAGTTGATTCTGATTGGCTGCAAGTGCAGAAACCTAGATGTTCGCATTCTTCGGAATTACGATTTTCCGGATATACGGTTCTCGGGTATACCATAGTACCTGCGTTCTCCTTCGTATCCTACGCCAATAGCCCATGATATCAGACCTCTTATACATGGCTCTTTAATATGCCTGTTGTTGTGGATGAAGTTGAGACCAGATCACTTCAAGCTACGACTGACTACACAATTTCACAGGATTACGCAGCTGGTCATTCGGCAGAACAGTTACGAAGCCTACGAGGCTTTCACGGCGAAGGCAACAGCAACGAAGCAATTTTGGACTCCACAATTGGCGGCCACTCTTTGCTTTCACAGCATAGACGATCTTCACCGCCTCATATCTCCGTTTCTTCCCTTCCCCCACCTCCCTTTCCCACACGATCTTCATCGCTTTATATCCCCTCTTCTTCCCTTACCCCACCTAATTTCTCCCTACCTGCCCATCATAGAGCTCAAGAACTACGGGCGAAACTGAAGGCACGAAATACAAAGCGCATACTACTCGCCGGACAAGAGCAGGAGACAGAACTCGAAGATCGAACCCAATTACAAGCTGAGCGTTTAGAGATGTCGAGGAAGCGTCAAAAGTTGATCGCCACTGCCGATGATTCGGTGGAGAGTTTGGCTTCCACTTCGGCCAAGCCTCAGACTGGGCATCAGGAACATGTGGGCAAACCAGCTCGTAAATCACGTGTATCAGAGAGAGTGAAATCGAAAGCTCGTATGGCCGAATCTCCATCATCCCACATCCTTGCCACGACTGGGCAAGGCACAAACAGTCGAGACGAGGACCCAGATCATGAGGTACAGTCACTACACACCGTTTGAATTCGCTCGCAACAAATTGATATATGCAGGCAATCTCTTCCCATTTTCGAATTCTCTACAAGATTGACTGCAAAAGCAGTATCCCATATTCGTACCATAAGGCTTTGCTTTTTGAGGATGCGCCAGCGGCAGAATTTTCATCCCCTGAATATGAGAGGAAGCAAAACCGGGGGCAGGCAACCAAATGGATTGGGGAGATCCACATCGAGGGACATCTTCCAATCCTTAGCCTTGAAAAGTACATGGAAGAAAACTCTGACATTGCTTTCATCATACTACGACGGTGCCAATGTCCCGGCAGAGCCCAAATCCGATATGAAGAGATATATATAATCTCAAGCACCCTGCGATCTGCTCTACACGCCGTTGCTCAATGCTATATCAGCAGATTGCCTAAGAACAGCTACCATAGTCTGAACGACTCGGACACACTTTTCCCATTAGATGCGGAGCAGATTTTACAAGAACCTTATTTGTTTCTCTACCACCATCGGATCGCCTTGCAGGGATATATGGCCGCAAATCCGGAGGCATCAGCGCATGTCAACGCTCTTCTTGCATACGCTTCCAGAACATATGGCCAGTCTTATCGTGAAGCCGATAGCTTATTTCAACGAGGGGTTACAACGAGAGAGCATGAGCTTACAATCTACGTCCCCAACGATATTGTCGTGAAATTTGACAGAGACCTCGGAGAACCTGTCGCGTATGTGGTACAACAGTGGGCAGCTCTTGCAGAGGATGGAAACTTAAAGCTGGATTGCTGGTATTGGCAGATGGACGGGGTAGGAATGGCAAGAAGAAAACAAAAATGGGTACTACCCAGGGCTCCTGATAATACGGAAATCGAGATTGGAAGCTTAGAATTGGTGCCGCTTCGATTCGTAAACTCAGACATCCATTTGAGGTTAAAACTCCGAGGACAGAAGCATTGGAGTCTGCGGAAACAGAGTTATGTTTCATACAAGGGATGGAACAAATCAAAAGATCAGTTCTATGTAAGTCACTCTAAGCTATGCATAGGTGCGTACCTGACATTGACGAATTTAGCCCGATTCTAGGTTTATGATCGACCATAGGACGTTCCATAGAATGCATCCGAGCTCCGAAGCCTTCCTTTTCAGAAAACCCGACAGGCTTCCATTTGATCCGAGATCTCCATATATGTCCCTTGAGGCAGCGGGTAGTGAAGATCTCTATCTTTTACTCCCACCAGATACGCATGGATTCTATTTCACTGAAAAGAAATGGAGTACGGGTTTACCCCACGCTTTGTAGTAGATACTGCTAATCAAGCCGATATAGTCAATATATTTGTCGACAGTATTCAACCTGTGACTTGGAACAAGACTGCATATGATCGGCTTGTCTTGCCGCCAGAAACGAAAGACCTCGTCAAAGCCTTAGTGACCGTCAGAACGTCACAGCGTGGGGTAAAACAGGGATTGGGCTTGGCTGGGAAAAGAGAGGACATCATTGCTGGTAAAGGTAATGGCCTTATCATGCTTCTGCATGGAGGCCCTGGTACTGGCAAATCGTTGACAGCCGGTATGTGCCCACCTATAGAAAGTCGATCTTTACTCACTATTTATCACAGAAAGGTATTCATGCAAGTCTCTTTTCATCGCCTGTCCGCAAAAACTGATAACTCAAGTAGCGTAGCGGAGATAGCAGAGATGCCCCTTTACCGAGTGACGTGTGGAGACGTCGGTACAAGCGTGGACATGGTCGAAAGGTATCTTAACAATGTACTAACACTGGGGAAGGAATGGAACTGCGGTATGGGCGTCAACGTCTTCTCCCGATATGTGCTAATGAAAATGTAGTGCTTTTGCTGGACGAAGCGGATGTCTTCTTGGAAGAGCGATCGATGTCAGATTTGAAGAGGAACAGCCTCGTCTCAGGTATGAAGATTGTTTGGAAGCACCATCATTCCAAACCATCAAGCTCATAGCTTTCACAGTCTTCCTCCGCGTTTTAGAGTATTATGACGGCATACTCATGCTCACAAGCAACCGCGTTGGAACATTCGATGAAGCTTTCAAGTCACGCATCCAAGTAGCCCTCTATTACGAACCACTTACACGGTCCTCACGTAAGAAGATATGGCAGAACTTCCTAGATATGTTGGATGAGGATGAAGAGAACGTTGACTTTGACGGATTGCGAGACCGTCTTGCCGAGCTTGCAGGTCACGAAATGAACGGTCGACAAATACGTAACACACTGACCACAGCCCGACAGCTTGCCATATACAGGAAAGAACAGCTGGAATGGAGTCATCTCGAACGTGCATTAAGCTTGTCCACCAAGTTCAATGAATATCTCACACGCGTGCAAGGTCATACTGACGCTCAATGGGCAAAAGATGAAGGAATTAGATAGTGCGCCCAGGTGTTAAGTTGCCCTATGCAAGCTTTGCTTGCTAATCAATGATGCAAGTGAGGCCGTAAATGGCATTTAGAGTATTACATAGAAAGAATCGGCACCATATCGTTACCTTAACAAGTCTTGATTTCACAGTACCTTCGTCAATTCCTTTCCTTTTGGTACATTTTGTGTGTCATGTTATTCATGTCTTCCAACCAATATAAGTACAGGTTTAAAGAGCATCTTGAGATGCTTTGGGTAACCGGTATTCTACCGCCGTTGGACAGAATTGCATTCTCAATACAATCACGTTGTAACGACTGGGTGCTTAGCCACAAGAGTTTTGTACTCGCTACCTCATACCTTGATCGCTATCGAAACCTCGTTCCATTTCTGTTACAATTCATATTCACTCGTCTTCGTCGCAGCGTCCCACGTCTATCGATGCGGCCATCCATCTGGAGGGTTTCGCACGCCTTACCTATGCGACATTCATCGACATAGGTAGGTTGGAGATTGGCAGCAGACACAAAGATTTTGACAGATCCCGGAAGCCCTGAGAGAAGCAAATCGACTAACCCGGTAGCTTCGCTTTTATCGTTAGTAGTTACGTGCGAAAGTAAACCAGAATCAAGAGCTATGAAGATGCCAGGATATCCAGACAAAGCACGAGCGAGTATGCGAAGCCAATCTGCCGTAGACGCGGCTTCGCGCAGATGAGCAAAAGTGATCGGGTTGGGTTCTTGGGTTAGCACCCGAGCATTCATTTGCAAAGACTGAAGCACCAGCATGCGTAGCACGTCTACGCAAGTGTTGGACGACTCCCAGTAATCTGCATATCGTAGGGCCCATATGATAGGTAGCTTGGTGTCGCGGACAAGGTCTATCAGATCTACCATGAAAGCTTTGGAGACGGTCATGGACCCTCCTCGCAGTATGAGTAATGAGTGTCTTGGTAGTGCCGCCCAATGTGCTAGTCTCGAAACCTCAGGTAGTGGCAATTCCATGCGGCGTTTGCTTCTGCGCCGGATTGACTGGCAGTACTCGAGGCTCTCTCCGGAACTGGGAAGCTTCTCTAGGAAAGAGATCGAGAGTATTTGATTTAATTGTATGGAACACAAGGTGTTTGTCTGCTCTCGGAAGTCGAAGCGCAGCTCCTTGTGCAATGCTGCTGACAGTCAGCGACTATTGAAGGACGCAGGCACGTTGGTACTCACATATGATTGTTTGGTCAAGCCGACCCATACCAGCTTGTATCATTTCCGCTAGCCTTCGATTGTCATCTCGCAAATCTTTGAGTTCTGAATTCGCAACTGCCCATTCCTTTCTCGCCTCAACGACTTCGAGATGAGTATCCCTCAGCTCCGCCTTTGTTGCCATGTCCGATAATTTGTCCAAACGTATCGAGTCTTCCTTGATGGCTTCAAAGTGCTCCGAATATAGGAGGGCCCATGGTCGAACAATGCAAGAGACAGTGTGCATCAACTTATTCTGCCTGTACCAGAGCAACGCATGGTGTAGGAATTGAAGGATATGTGCGTATAGTTGGACTAGGGTGTCCTGCATCACGTCTGTCGGGTAGAGAACAAGACTCAGATTCGCTCTCGGAAGGAGGTCGGCTATCTGGGCGAGGCCTTTGGCAAGTTTCTTGGCCAATTCTTGATGGTTCAGGATAGCCTGTAAATTGAGAAATTTCAGCACGCTGTACTTTTGAGTCCAATGACATGCATGGGCTGACAGAAGGTTTACCTGGAAGATGAACTTAAACGTCCCCCAAGCTAATGCCACATACTCTGGATGGTGCTGAACTAGCACATCAAAAATCCGCCCGTAAAATGCGATTCGTTCCGAAAGAGCAACAAGCCATTTCCGAGCTTTCGACTCCGACGTCGACTTGTAATGCTTTAGGGCATTTAAAAGCTCCAGCTGTACATCTGACATCGACGTTTTGCCTTCGAAGGGGCTCCGCCCCATCCTGCCAGCCTGTTTTATATCCTCTGCAAACATCCTCTTCGCATCACGGAAAACCTTTGAGAGCATTTCCTGAGAACTGGTACCGTGAGTATCTGTTCTTTCAAAAGAAATTACTGCCCAGTTACAGCTTGGACATGTACACACCTCATCGCTGCCGTATTCGAGTACCATCCTGTCACCACCGCCGCATCCTGCACCTGGTCGTGTGTCCCCATGGCAGAGAGCGTTACCGACCTCCTGAAGCTTGATACTACTTGAGGTCCTTGGCAACACGTCTGGGTAGGTTACTGGCCATCTTGCCGGCGTTTTGGCGTTGAGTGCGTTGAGGGAGAACTGAACGACTGCATTGAAGCCTGCCAGTCCTGAGATCGATTGCGAGCCGAGGGATTACATTGTGGGCAAGGAAGAGTTTCTGATAAAAGTGGGGATCAGGCAACAGCTTACCTCCGAAGGGGGGTCAAGATCACCCAGGGTCGCGCGACCATCACGCAGTTCATGCGAGGTTAAGGCAGCGCTCACCCGATGCCAGATGGGGGTGAGGTTGGGCCAGATTTCTGTCTTCTGGGAGGAATACTACAGGTGTAGAAACAACACCTGTAGTTGTCGTAACTAAGTAGACAAGAAGAACTCCAGAAAGCGATCTGACTTCGCTTTCTCTACAGGCACCTATAAACTAGCTATTTCCTACACATGTACATTTTACAAGTTTGACACCTAACGTTAATCTGTCTCCCGAACCTTAAAGGTGGCCCAGTCATACATCCCTGTAATGCTTCAGCACAAATAATGATCGCCTTGATTGACTGTCCTGTCACAAAATGGGGTCTCGTCTAATAGAAAGCAATGGCTTACGGATTGCTGTAGAGGGTTGTGTAAGTGGTCTGTCAACCGTTGTGATAGAAAACAGTAAATTGACGACCTGAATCAGGGACATGGCACGCTCAATGCTATTTATGCCTCCATTCAAAAGTCTTGCGAGGTCAATGGCTGGGATGGCGTAGACCTCTTGATCATCGGCGGTGACTTTCAGGTATATGAATACGGCTCTCAAACCCAATCGGTTCGTTATGATTGAGAGTAACAAAGCCAGGCAGTCCGCAACGCCTATGACCTGAATTGCATGTCAGTTCCGGTCAAGTATCGAGAGATTGGGGACTTTCACGAATACTACAGCGGCATCCGGACTGCACCGTACCTTACAGTCTTCGTTGGCGGCAACCATGAGGCTTATAATCATCTGCTGGAGCTCTATTACGGAGGCTGGGTAGCTCCTCGAATCTACTATCTTGGAGCAGCAAACGTAGTAAGGCTTGGGCCCCTGCGTATTGCCGGCCTTTCTGGGATATGGAAGGGTTACAACTACAGCAAGCCTCACCATGAGCGGCTCCCATTCAACGAGAACGACGTCAAGAGTATCTATCACGTCCGTGAACTCGATGTGCGGAAGTTGCTGCAGATCAGAACCCAGGTGGACGTAGGAATCAGTCATGACTGGCCAAGAGGCGTTGAATGGAAAGGCAACTGGGGCAGCCTGTTTGCAAGAAAGAATCATTTCGAGCCAGATGCTAGGGCTGGAACTCTAGGGAGTGTGGCTGCTAAATATGTCATGGACCGTTTGAGGCCGCCGTACTGGTTTTCGGCCCACCTTCACATCAAATTCGCTGCTATGGTACAGCATGACGAGGACGTGAAACTTGCACCCCAGGATGCATCTACCAGCAATGGGCAGATTCCATTAAACTCAAATGGAGCACCAGATGGAGATGGAGAGACCGTAAACAACAAATCCCATTTTCGTCCTGATCAAGCGGAACGCGATCTCACTTCGGCGCTTGTTCATAACGCTGACGAGATCGATATCGACATGGACGGCGATGACGACACTGGCCAGCCAGCCACAAATGCTCAGAGCTCCGTCACCCAGAGCCTGATACGTCTAAGCACGGAAGGCAATAGCATTAGAGACGAGCCAACAGACCAGGCAGTCGTTTCAGAGGAACTCCGTGCTCAGCTTCCTGCTTCCTTTGCAAGGCCTACCCAAGCTCCAGTAACACCGATTATGCCTCCACCACCAGATATCACGAATAAGACCACCCGTTTCCTAGCTCTGGACAAATGTCTACCTAACAGGCAATTCCTCCAGATTCTGAATGTCGAGCCAATCTCTCGGCAAACATCGGTGAAAAGAGATACAGGGCCCCTGACTCTTGAGTACGACAAGGAATGGTTAGCCATAACCCGGGTATTCGCTGATGAACTCAGTCTCGGCAACCCTTCTGGTGGTGTCCCACCGAACAAAGGTGAAGCGCACTATCGTCCTCTCATTGTAAGAGAGGAAACATGGGTTGAAGAACACCTTTTGAACTCGGGTAGAATGGTTATCCCAGAGAACTTCGTACCTACGGCGCCGTTCTATGACCCGGCGATGGGCGTAAGAGTGACGGAACAGCCCAAGGAGTACACCAACCCCCAAACAGCGCAGTACTGTGCACTACTTGGAATTGAAAACAAGTTCCACGCGAGCGACGAAGAGCGAGATGCAAGAATGAGAAATGGTCCAATACCGATAGAGCAAACATCGGGAGACAGAGGTGGACGTGGTGGTAGTGGAAAACTGGATCGGAGGTTCAATCGGGGAAGTGGGGGCGGTCGAACAGCGGGCAGAGGAAGAGGCAGAGGAAGAGGGAGAGGCAGTGGAGGGGTTTGAACCTCTGTTGACGGCTTAGCTCGTGACATTGTCTGACACTCTGACACGACAACGTGAGGTTTCTATCATACCTGATCCTAGCGTGTGGAGAACATGTACCTTCGTACGTGTCATAGCTACCCCCAGAGACTACATTCATAGGCTGGGACATCATTGCAGATTTACCATACGCTTACGAAGCACATGGCTATGATCAACAAGACGCAATGATGCGAAATGAGAGCGATTTGCAGTCTGATCCTAGACACCCTTACGACTTATTATAACAGACAACGTGGTTAAACAAGTGAAGGAGTAGGAGCAGCGAGACATTGATCATGTGCATAGCCTCATATTGATGGATCCAACGACTGGTCCCATTGTTGGAGTGCAGCATCGTTCCCATCTACTACATATATATATCTATGAGTGGAAAGTATTGCATCAATCTAAGTTTAGCAGTCACACATGAAACACGCACTCCCCTCATACTCGTACCTTTATGGAGTGTCCATCCGGAAGACACTTGGATGGGTTCTTATTCCGCCCAATGGTCGTTTCTTCCGCGGATCATGATTCATATCCGCCAAAGCGGTTGGCTCTAGACCCCACGATCTACATCCCCGCTAAAATAAGCTCAGAAATGCCGCCCGTGCCGTAGCAATGAATACGCATACTAGGATCTCTGTGGTGGCGGAGAAGAGTGAGCGTAGTTGCAGATACTGCGCCTTGGATATGAGTACCTACAGCAACACCCAAAGATGGCGTTTCAATGGCCCCTCGAGCTTCGAGAAAGAAACGGGTCAAATTCCGGATAGTCGGCTGCGTCCGCGGGTCGATCTGAGGAATTATGACATGTGAATGGACCCTGGGAACTGGTTGACTGGACTTTGACGGCAGGGCTTGGGACTAACTAACGGTAATTATAGATTGGTGTGCGTGGCACTGTGAAAACGTTATGGAAATGCT
Source organism: Acarospora socialis (assembly GCA_025617375.2). Classification (NCBI taxonomy): domain Eukaryota; kingdom Fungi; phylum Ascomycota; class Lecanoromycetes; order Acarosporales; family Acarosporaceae; genus Acarospora; species Acarospora socialis. Next base: position 1,330,914 of record JAMYGW020000010.1, on the reverse strand, counting down.
CGTTATAGCAGGGAGTATCATCTCGTATTCGGCCCTTTCTTAAGTGTCTCTCGTTCCGCTCTTCGAACATTGCTTTCGAACAATTCGCGGCCACTCTCTACACTGTCACTAGAGACGTAGAGAACGTCGTCAAGAACATCCAGCGTGCTGTCCACAGCTGCCTCCTAAAATTCGCCCTCTTACTCATTTTTTTTCTTCACATACAAGGCAGCTATCATGGCGGCATCCAAGTTCACCGAAGTACTCAGTCCCCACCATCAACCATCGTTACCTGAGTGGAACGTTCGTTTGGAAGATATTCTTGCCGAGACTGCGAACTCCAATCGATCGTCTTCCGGGGCTGCAAAGAGTGGGAGCGGGAAAGAGGGTGGAGGCTCTTCGAAGCAGGATGCGCCGCGAGGAAGGTTGAGGAAGATGACATTGTCTGGAAGGAAGGGTTGAAAGGTTATCGTCGACGTCCGCTTCACGAAATACATAGAGCACGCTCTTTCACAACCTCGAGACGAGCGACGAGGGCTTCAATTCTACACGGCGATGAAGACGCGACATCAGCAGCTGCTTGTTCACATACACCTGGCAAACCCACAACTCCATTCCAAGCAGCCGCAGTCTTTTCTCCAGCTATGACCTTTACGGCTCAGTTAGCCCGCTGGCTACAATGAACCTACTGTCGCTATCTCACTTCGATTCTACGACGCCGGTATTACATGGTTCCGCCGTCAGTGCCGATATGACCGTGGGTATAGTGGGGAGACGATATCATATAGTGTCGACCTCAAATCGCTCCGCGATGCCGCTCCTCGTCAGGTATTAGCTCTTTGTGTGCGCAAGCACATCGATTTCGTGATCGACACAATCCACTCGCCACCTCACTCCGAATTGACCTCGGAGGGCACGAGAGTACGAGAATCATACGGGACTATTGGACTTTAGAGCGGCATACTTCAATCTACGCTATAGCCTCCTTTTCCGAAGTGCAAACGACTGCCATACGTTGACGCAAACAACTGGGTTTTAGCCGGGATCAAGGGTGGCGTTTTAGAAAGGTTGATGTGGTCTAGACGTAGATTCCAGTGGCGATAATAATACCCAGCTGTCCAACCATTGCATCTCCCACATGTTTTTGAAGCAATCGGAAGTGTTTGTGACATCTTAGACGCGAAATATAATTTCCCGTATCCCATTCGCTGTTATTCGATTTATTCAATAGATACGTTCCATATATTCGGACCCGTAAAGCCGTAATGTCCCTTGACTGCTCGTTGAGCTCTCGCCCTTGGAGAACATGAGGAACAGGACGGGATGGTCGACCACAGCAACACCAACATGAGTTAAGTTTGCAGAACAACTGAGGTATAGCTAATTACTATTTAATCACTGCTCCAAGTTCAAGTTGTGCACGTATGAGATCATACTGTACTTCAGCATTCGGCAACTGCCCGTACCCCACTATAGGGCTGAGCTAAGATAGGCGAGAAGCTCATGGCGTATCGAGATCTTTGAGCTGCAGGAAACTTATTGACAAGAACAATACACAACTGTTCGAGAAGAAGGTGGCTTCGCCTTTTGACATCTCTAAACCCATTGTACTCTACGATATAAATTCATCTGCAGGACTGCTACCCACGCTGAACGCCACTTCGAACCTTTTAAAATCTAACTATATCATACATAGTACCGTGGGACTGAGGGGTCCTCTCTGAGCTGTGAGCTCTGGTTGCATACCCGCGCCGTCGTTATATCTCGCTACTGTAGTATAAGCTTGTGTAGCTTCAAGAAAAGGGTGTTACGATGGCAGACTCCTCGCACAATGACTATTCGGATGCGAAGCAAGAGGTAAACGGTCACGCAGCACGGAAAGAGAATGTTTTCGAAGCCGTCGGCAAGAAGGTTGAAGGCATGAGTTTGGGCGAGCCACGAGATGCAAACGGCACTGAAAATGGAGATGATGGACCTAAGCTCGTCGAAGAAATAGAGAGCTATTGCATGAACTGCGGCGAAAATGTATGCTTTTGCAACAGCTCCACCATCACTGCTTCCTTTACTGATACATCCTAATCTAGGGTACGACACGTTTACTTCTAACCAAGATTCCGTACTTCCGCGAGATCATCTTGATGTCGTTCCATTGCCAGCATTGCCACTTCAAGAATTCCGAAATCCAATCAGCCGGCGAGATCCAGGAGCGTGGCTCCAAGTACACCCTTAAGCTTGACAGCATGACCGACTTTGAGCGTCAGGTCGTCAAGAGTGACACCGCCATCTTCCGAGTAGAGGATCTTGACATCGAGATACCTGCAGGACGAGGTCAGCTGACTAATGTGGAAGGAATCCTCTCTATGGTGTTGAAAGATTTGGAGGCCGATCAGCCTCGGAGGAAAAGACAAGAGCCGGAACTTTTCGAGAAAATTGACGCCATTGTTCAGCCTCTGATCAAGATGATGCTTGGAACAAGATTCCCTTTCAAGATTAGTCTCGATGACCCAGCCGGCAACGCTTGGATTGAGCCATCACCAGGAGATAAGGATGGGAAGTATATTCATACAGACTATGCAAGGACGACGGAGCAGAATGCCGCACTTGGTCTGGGTGATGGTGAGGCTCACGGGGCGAACGCTGGGGAAGCGGACCCGAGTCGAGCGCAGGGCGTGGCTGAAGGGCAGGGCCTCTCCACAGACGGAAGCCTTGATGTGAATTTTATTGACGGTGAACCCATGGTATTCGACACAGCATGTCCTGGATGCACCAAACCTTGCGAGGTTCGCATGCAGATGGTCGACATCCCGCACTTCAAGCAGGTGGTAATTATAAGCACCGCTTGCGATCATTGTGGTTACCGAACAAGCGAGGTCAAAACAGGAGGTGCCGTCCCCGAAAAGGGCCGCCAAATCATCCTCAAAGTCCTAGAACAGGTGGATCTCGCCCGTGATGTCTTGAAGTCGGAAACCTGTACAGTATTCTGTCCTGAGTTGAAGCTTGAGATTACCCCAGGGACAATGTCAGGTCGCTTCACGACCGTCGAGGGCCTCCTAACACAGGTGCATGATACCCTTTACTCTAAAGTGTTTGAAGCCGGGCGAGCCGGTGGCGATTCTATGGATCCGGAGCGAAAACAGGCTTGGGATAATTTGTTCAAGAACCTCCAGGCTGCGATAAAAGGGGAGTTCAAATACCAGATTGTACTCACGGACCCGCTAGCTGGTAGTTATATTCAGAATCTCTGTACTCCAGACGACGATCCACAGCTCACGGTCGTCGACTATGAGAGGTCCGAGGAGGAAGAGGAAGAGCTTGGCTTGACGGATATGAGAACCGAGAAAGATGAAACCGGGACATATCGGAGAGCAGCTGTAGAGAAGGCCCCTACAATGGCTGAAAGTCTTGTAGATGGTGAGGACTCAAAGCGCACTACTTCTGAAGGTGTCGATGTCGAGAAACATATTTCAAAGCATGGGGAACTCGAGCAAGGAGTTGCTTCACCCAGGATCGATGACAAAGTCGCACCAGAAGCAAATGAAGAGCCAAAGCTCGAGAGCAGTAAAGTCTGAGATGAAGAAGAGGATAGCAAGTTGCTCGTTTCCATACGAAACGCGACGAGCTCAATTTCGCCCCGGCTCCTTCTCCAAAGGACGCTGCAACCGTTGCGACCATTGGATAGCAAAGACAGTGTGCAAAGCGTGAAGAAGCTCAATGCGCGGGAACTTGGGGAAGTGTTGAAGAAGTAATGGTAGGTCAGAAGCAACGATCACGCAGTATTCGAGCACGGGCGGATGTTCAGACTATCACGAGGTACCACACACAGTTCTCAGAGGATTCGTGAGAGAGCTCGGACTTTGCTAATCCTGATCTCTTCAGCGAGGTGCGAATGGGTACTTAGCACGAGAAGACCGGTTTTTATCAACACGACGGGACGCAAGCTTACATCGGCGATATATGAAGAGCGTTTGAGAATCTGTTGTGGAATTAGAAGTACAGTATAGGGCAAGTCTTCCTAAGGCGTTGGAGCTAGAAAAATCAAAGAACAGCGAGGGTCTGCGTACTACTCCCTCTGGTTCGGAGACGCAAGTATGCCTCGATCACTTCTTAATCTATGTGAGATCCATCTGTAGCGACCGGAAACTGGACGGATTTGAACGCTCTCATGTCATGGTAGCAGCACTATGTGTGCAGTCTAACCCCGTCTCAACCCACAACAGCCCTCGTAGCACAGTCCTAATGTAAGCTTGGCTGCTCAATACCAGTCATGCTTGAGCTCAACTGCACTTCTCTCAGATGATCTTGTATATACGTACACGCATCCGAAGTCATTGACAATACTGTCAGTATCAACGTCCCGAAAGCGTCTACCGATCTGCCAAAGGATTTGCATGGATCGCCACTCTCTTAATCCCCACCCTCTCCTTGGGCCTATTCTTCTTATCCACCTCCAAAGCCTCCAACTTATCCAGCGTGGTATCCACTCCCTCTATAACCCTCCCGAACACCGTATTCTTCCCGTCCAGATGCGGTGCGCTCCCGTAGGTGATGAAGAACTGACTTCCGTTCGTGCCCGGCCCCCGATTCGCCATGCTGACTATGCCGCGCGCATTATGGCGCAACGCAGCCCGGATTTCGTCCTCGAACTCCGTTTGCCAAATTGACGTCCCGCCTTTGCCTTTGCCGGTGGGGTCGCCGGTCTGGATCATGAAGCCTGGAATCGAGCGGTGGAAGGACACGCCATCGTAGTAGGAGGAAGCGCACAGGGCTAGGAAGTTCTGGCACTATAGTTAGAATTGAGTTATGGATGGGGAGTGGTTGATGCGATTGGAGTGGAACGTACTTCTGCTGTCTTGGGGACGCTTTCGCAGAAGACTTCGATCTTGAGGTCACCGAGATCGGTGTGGAGCTGGGCGATACATTGTCAATGAGGAGCTGGGGAGGATATTAAGAATAGTGGAAACGCACTGTGACCGACATCTTGCGAAGGCCGTTCAGGCATTATTTCGCATTCCAGAAAGATTTTCCCTCTCAGCCTTGCACGTGGGGATGTCGAGAGTGCAGCAGGCGAGATGTGCCTCTAGGTTTCAACTCCAATGCAACTTGGTTGTTGCGCATACATACGTAAACTGCCGAGGGGCTATCCTTGCAATCAGCAACATCAAATACCAAGAGCTGTGATCAAGTTTATCAAGAGTGCCAACAACCTCTCTGACCGTTTTTGGGACCGTTTCACCTATATTGAGCATACTGAAGCGACAAATTTGAGGTACGGAGGGAACCATCTGGGGTAGCCTCGTCATACGCCGTAATAGCACATCAAACGAGCCAGAGTGGGGGCCGTTTTGGGGCCCATTCTGATATTGGCGGGGAGAGATCAGGACAAAGTGCTGATGCCAGTTGTTGTCGCATGAGAAACACTGATGCTGCTGGCTGGTTCAGAGCTGATCACAACGGAAGATGGCGGCGTTTGTCCGGGTGTCTGGACCACCAAACAGCAATTTCTTGGTCGGATACCCTGGAATATCGGCTACTCTGGTGAGTTGACATTGTGGAGGATTTTGAGACGGCCATGTCGTCTGGGACGACATTCTTAAGCTAGGTGCTTGGAGGCTGACGGCATTGCGATCGCAGCCTCGAATAGAGGGCAAAGTCGAGATACGACCTACGGTGGGAATTTCAGCTCCGGTAGCCATCTCCCTCGTCACTATATGCCTTCAGCGGCGCGAGACCATCCACCCCTCGGCCGACTCCGTCACGAAGAAGCACCTTGCGGCGCCTCGAAAAGAGTTCACAGACATTGTTGGGAAGGAGATGCTACTGTTTCGATGTCCGGCGGGCAGAGAATATGAGAACTTTTATTCCATGGACCTACCATTTGTGCTGTTCATACCGTTTGGAAGGGGTGGGGAGGAGACTGCCAGGAGGGTACCGCCAGCGAGTTTACAATTACCCGCGCGGACGGCGGAAACGTACTACGAGATGGTGGTCATGGTGCAGCAGGGGCACTCGGACCAGAAGAAATATGCCTTTCCAGTCCCCTTATCGAGATACGACACCCTCTCGACGTTTGGGATGTACAATCGACCGGAGTCCGCGGAGAGAGTCACTGACCACCTGGTCACGCTGGGCATATCACTACCGAGGTGGTCATACGGACCGTTGGATCCAGTCAGCGTCTACATCAAACTCTCCCCGAATCCGGACTGGCTCAGCAAGGCGAGGAGGGTCACGATAACGAAGATCACGATAGGCATCGACGAGGAAATTACCTACAATCATGAAGGGGACGAACCGCAACGGAAAGTCAAGACATTGGCCAAGCAAACACAGGCAGTGGGCGTGAAGCTGCCAGACGCGGGCTACTTTACGAACTTAGGATTAGTCTTTCCGGCAAAAGATGTCCGAGATTCCGAAGGCATCATACCTCGTGGGAAGCAAGCCTTTCCGATGTATGCGGTCGGCGGGTTCACGACAACTGCGACTCTGTACAAGATTGAGTACTATCTCACTGTCAAGGTACGAGATTCCCCGAGTAGTACCACCTGATGCACGAACGGTGAATGCTGAACTTCTGATCCAGGCACATATGACGTCAACGAAAGACATTTTATTACGACAGCCGATCGTGGTGTGTCCACTCGACAACGCCGGCTGCAAGGAGGAGATGGCAGCCATCGAGCAAGCAGCGTCAGAAGCCTCGCTCGTCAACGCCGACAACCCAATGCTTCCCGCACCCACGATTGTGCGGGTGAACGACCACAATGCCTTGCACACGTTAGGCATGACGATGGTCGGGAAGACTCGAAAAGTCCTGATAGATTGAAGGCCGGATCTTCAAGCGCGCGAATCCGAAGACGAGCGCTCTAATGACGACGAACACGGCTTCGTTGTGCTAACGGCTTCATACATCTGACAGCTACTCTTGTAATCTGACGAACCGATTATTGATTTTTGCACCGGAGAGCGGGACGCACGCCGGTGACGGATGGCGTTGAGGAGTAGCTACGGAGGTCTCTTTCATTTTTTGGGCATGATTCATTACACCCTCTTGGCGGCTTTGATCTACCGTACCGACACGACAGTCTCTGGATATAAAGCCCTTCGGCGCGAAAACACATCTGGTTGGCAACAGTTCTCTGCATAATTCTGGAGTTGCTCCACACATATGTAGTGCACAAAAAAACAACAACACCTCAGATTTCGCTGCACCTGCAGACCTTCATATGATATGATGAAGCTATCTTCCTGTCATGTCGCTTTGGGTCGAAACGCCAAATCCCCCAAGGCTATGCCCTGGCTCTCCTCTCCCTGTGTTGCAATACCTACATCACTAGGCATCGACCTTGACTTGCCCTGGCTTCGCGTGTGTGTCTCCAGACTAGACGCGATCCCCTCCATCAGGCGATACCGCTCACTGTCCTCGCCCCAGACGACTTTTGCGTTGTTGAGATTCGTTGTTATCTACAAGTACGCACGTATATATTCATTCAGCAAAGGCAGCTTTCTCGAAGCGAACGAACTCTTAGGACAGATGTGAACGTACAATAGTAAAAAGCTCATCCTCGGTCGACGATGCGGATGTGGATGGTTCAGAGGGGTCTCTATACGAGCTGTTCGCTATGGATAGATAGAACACGGGGTCCATAGAACGGCGACTCACGTTGACTCAAGTACAGGTTCACGACTCATGGTCACCCTAGGGAGTCTTCCCACTTCTATCGGGCTAGAACATACTTAATTGTGTCCTGCCTACATGTACTGTTGATGCTGAGATCACAACACTACCTACCACGCCGTACCGATGACGATAGGGCTGAAGATTCAGGCTCAAACACTAGCGCCGGGTGCGCTCGCTCGCCCCACTACTGCACTGGAACCCGGTACACCTGACCCCCACCTCCAACAAACTCCATCCCAGCCACCACCACACTACCATTCGCACCGCAATGTCCACCACCCACCCCTCGCGCCCACCCGCCACCAACCCCACCTCCAACAAAGACGACTCCTACTTCCACCAGCAACGCGCCTTCCTGGTCTCCGAAATCGCCGTCGTACGTCCTTTCCCCTTTCCCCTTCTCCGCCGTCTTCACTCCGTACATACATTCAGAAGAAAGGCTTTTCCCAGGGCTCGGTAAAGTATTGCGTTTGTTGACTGCGGTGCCGGGCTACGGTTACGGCGGGGGGTAGAGTCTCGAACACGTGCTGCAGAACATCAATAAACTGAACCGGGCGTTGGAGGGGGTCGTTGCTGTAGGTTTTCTATTTTTTTTGGGTGCCTTTGTTTCTTCTTCTTTGTGGGGTTCTGACGGGCGGAATGAGGGGCAAGGGAGGTGGAAAGCGTGCTGATGTGGGGGATGTAGGTAGGCAATGAGTTCGGGTCGGTGGAGGCGCTGTGGTCAAGGTTTGAGGGCGTGATGAGTAGGGAAGGGGAGGAGAGGGAAGCTGATGGGGATGGTGAGGTGGAGGAGGGGGGTGGAGAGGGAGAGGGAGAAGAGGAGGAGGGAGGGGGGGGGAGGTGAGGGGGCTCGATGAGGGGTAGCGAGGGGTTGGTTTGACGAGAAGTATGGTGTAGGGGGAATGTGGACGAGTTATGGGTGCATGCGGAGCGGGCGCGGGTGCGAGTTCGACGACATGCGTCTAGATTTACGCAAAGCAATTTGATATCACAGCGGTGGCACGTATGGTTGGGAGCGGATCAGAATATTGACGCGCCTGAAAGGCTTGGATTCAGTATGGACATTAGGCCCAGCGCTGTTGGGTCGAAACGAATGAAAATGGAAATAAAGCAGAAGCGCCTATGCGGAGGGATCTCGCGCCAGAACTCCGGAACGCTGCGAGCGTGCTCTTCCCGCTACCCAAGTTGCATGACAGAAACAAGCATGGACATATGCAAGAAGCGAGTCGTCGTTGCCCCATGTATGCGTGATCGCGTCTCTCCAGATACCCTACCCGACGCAAACCAAGGCGAAAAGCGATTCAAAGAATCCTGCACCGCGTCTTTTTGATCTTCTTGCCTCCCGCTCCACCGCTGGCAGAGCGACTGGCACCCTGGTTGCTTTCCCACCGCTTGATCTCGTGCTCGCGGCCGACGGCCGTGTTGACGGCCAGCTCGAAGACGTCGTCGACGCCCTTCATCTCTTTGCTGCTGCACTCCACGTACATGGCGCCCATGCGTTCCGCGACGGCCTGGCCTTGCTCGGGCGTGACGGGGGTGAGACCTTGAGTCTTCAGGAGGTCGATGCAGGTCCGTTTGGTGCGGAGGTCGGATTTGAGCCCGATGAGGATGAGAGGGGTGGTCGGACAGAAGTGGAGGACTTCGGGGTACCACTGTGGAGATTGGTCAGTCTGGTACGTGCGTGGCGGACCATGGTAGAGGACTTACCTTGTCCATTACGTTTTCCAGAGAATTCGGGCAGTCGATGGCGAAGCAGACGAACAGCAGGTCCGTCTCCGGGTAGGAGAGAGGCCGCAGACGATCGTATTCTTCCTGTCCGGCCGTGTCCCACAGCGCGAGCTCGACCGTCTTTCCCGTCGGTTGATGCGTTGTATGGGTGATGTAGTTTTCGAATACAGTCGGAACGTATTTCTGTGCGCCGTCTGGTCAGCAGGGAGCGCTATTCTGGAAAAGAGCAGTCCTACCTCTGGGAAGTAACCTTGACTGTAGCTGATGAGTAGACACGTCTTGCCGCATCCTCCATCTCCCACCACTACGAATTTCTTCGAATACGAAGGCGGTTGTGTTACATGTGTGGCGGCCGACATTCTGTCGGTCGAGGTGCTCATCTCCGTGCTCACGGTACCATTGCTCGCTCGTGCGCTGTCTTGGCGGGTCGGCTTTCGGCGAGGTGAAAGTGAGCCTGGGCGCCTTTGCTCTTGCATAACGGATGGTTGACGGCGGAGATAGTCATAGTTTTCTTCCACAGCGTAGCCGGACATTGCGGCGAGGGGATGTAGAGTGTATAGCTAGAGCGTAAGGTATAATGGGGTGTTCGCTGCCTCTTGAGATGGGATAGAAGCGTAGAGGTAGTTCTAGAGAAACAGTTCTGGTAGTAATATTCACAAAGAATTGTACTTTAGCTAGAATGTGTGGTGTGGGTTGGGAGAGAGGTGGAAGCGATAGATATGCGCTTCCAGCCGCCAAGGTTGTTTACGGGCTATTTGCCGGAGCAACCACGCGAGTGGCCCACCAGGTCACATGACCCTCTCCAGCGGACTGTTTTTGACGCTGTAAGAAACTACTCCAAGCCTGTCAGATCAGAGAAATAAAGCATTCTTGTTACGAACAAATCACCCTTCCGTAGCTGAGTTTATGTTCATTCTTTCTACTAGAGCTAGTACAGCTGCTTTCTGCCTGGTAAACCCTGAGATACGTTGAGCGGGATCTTTCTCTAGCGATAAGCTACCGAAAGCTTCGAACCACCAGGCTGTTCCTGGAAGGTGAGATACCCTTCACCTACCTTACCTTCACCCCCACCATCCCACTCAACCAATCGACTTGCCCCAGCGGTCCACTTCTGGCCCCGGATTAAGGTGGCCGAAAGTGGCTCCCATGAACTGTGTTCTTCGTAAGTTAGACCGTACACGAAGCTAGATCTCATATCATCTAAATAATACTTGATATAAACTCTCATACTCCAAGATTCTCTTGTACTCTACAGAGTGCTCCCAACCTATATAAAGCTGTGGTGAGTTTTGATGCCGGCCTGGAGGAGAGAGGCCCGATCTCATGACAGTCGCTCATCCGAGCACAATCTCTTTCCAAGTCTGACCGGGAACAGTATTCTCAAAAGCCGCACGGAAGACCTTCCCGAGCGCTACCCGTTGCTTGACCATACTGTTTCTCTCCTCCACAAGCAATACATAGTAGAGATTCCATTCACTCTGGTCCCTCTCCTTCGGTATGTAGTACGTCCAGACCTCGCATTCCTCCTTGGTGAAATTCTTCGCTTCCGAGATGGCAATGAACTCGAATTCCCGCTTCTTCAAGTCATGTTTGGCCGCCCACGCCTCGTCGAGCACAATGGAACCACACCAGTCCCCTACGTCGTCGGCAATGTCATGCCTTTGCAGTCCAGCTCCAAGCTTCTCGTCTCCTTTAGCTGCCGGTAGCACACGGAGTGCAGCTGACCAAGTCCAAAACTGAAGAAGTGGTTGATCTGGGAATTCTCTATCTACCTCACGCCTATAGTCAGTTACCACGACTCGATACGGGTTCTCCGGGAACGTCCGCTGAAACCTGCGATAACTGTTGCGCAGCGTGGTATGTGATGGGTACCGGCCATAATCATCAGAACGACACTTAGGCTCACGGTCCTGGTCCGAATCGTATCCGGAGGGTTTCTCCACGACGTCAGACCAATCGTCTTCAGGAACGACGCGGACGCGCTCTGGGCCTAGCTGGTGTCTATTGGGCCGCTCATACGGCCTGCATGGCTGGTTAACCTTGCCCAGTCGTCTAATATCTTGCTCTATTCTGGGAACTATCATTCTCGTGCCTCTGTGGTTGTCGTATCCGTGGTTCTGGAACTCCTTCCTCTCATCGGGACGGTAATCGTATGTCAGGAGTTGGGCATCAGGAGTGTCAGGATATTCGATGTCCTGGTCGTCAAACACATTCTCAGTGTTGCTTATGACTCTGTAGCCTCTCCAACGTGATTCCCCAAGTCGGTTTTCGGTAGCCTTCGTGCCGTCCCAGATGGGCCGGAGGTTACCGTGTCCGTCCCTGATGTACCAGCGAATCCATGTGTGGTGAAGAAGCCATTCTCGGACGTTTGCTAGACAGCCCTCGACCATATTGCTTTCATATTCTACACCATTCGCGTGCTGAAAGGTCGAAGCCATCCATCCGCACCAGGACCAACTCGGGAACTCTGGCTGTTCAACCTGTTGGCGTTCTCCTTGAGAATCGATCCTGCGACGCTCAAGCGCAGATTTTGGCTGCCAAAGAAGCGCTAGATCGAAATGAGAGCTGGGTAAACCGAAGATGAATGGCGCCTCCATGACCTTGCTGATACGGTTCGAGACACCATTGAATGCAGCCAGAATATCCTTCTGCTTCGTCAGAGCCCTGGAGGAATAGAGGCACACACATTGAATGTAGACCCAAAACGGCCGAGTCTTGAGCTCCCGCAGCAACCGTGGTGGTGCCTGCACTAGGTCAAGCGACCATCCGGAACCTTCTGATTCTGCCACAATATCCTCTGACATTGTAGTAGCACGGCATTGGAAGAACACCCGACCCTCTGTGAAGATGAGGCAGCGTCGGGAGAGAAGCCGCTCTTGAAATGTCCAAGCCCGAGAGTTCCAGACAGAGGCCCTGATTGCACTCTCAGCCAAATGAGACACCATAAGCCGTACACTCGGGGTGCACTGTGCTGTGTGTTGATCTATAGCATCCGGACTGGGGTATAGGGCCTTCAGTCTCGTGTTAGAGGTTGCTCCATCAGCAGCACAAATCGTCAGGGTAGCGTTACTATATATCAGATCCATGACACTTGCATTGAGCTTCCATGATCGGTCGCTGTTTTGAATGATGCAGAGAGAGTCTACCCAGAGATATCGGAACCCGAGCCGCCGTACGAGCTCGATTGCATCTTGCACCACTATGGGAAGTCGATCAAGGCAACGTTCCAAACCCCCTGGATTGCGGTGGATTAGGACGTTCTCCAACGTGGTGGTGTAAGGTGGCTTGGAAGTTCCTGGGCCCCAAACATAACTCAGGGCAATGAAATCAGCTACCTCCAGCATCTCTCCACTTTCGTAAATTTCAACTCGTGGACCCATCACGTCTGAGTTACCATAGTTACTACTCTCACTGCTGCCAAAGCGATCATGTGCTTTAGGCATCGGCCTGCCAACCACTTTATATGGAAGTGCTACAAGGCGCATGTCGAGGATGTCAATGACTCCAAAGTAGGATTGGCGAACCATGTCTTCAAAATCTCGATCATGTCTCTTGAGGCACTGGCCGACGTGTCCGCGACAGCAACCATCTAACCAGCTCTTCATCAGAACAGTCTTGTTGCCGTACGGTGAGACAGTCCTTCCCAGGTAAAGGGACCGTTTATCCCAAACGTTCCTGGCATCAGAGTTAAATCGAATGTATTTCTCCGGCGCCATGAAGACCAGATGGGAGTCTTCAAGGCCATCAAGGTCCCAGCTCAGACGAATGCGACGCGTGCGAGGCCGTACAGACCCATCTTTAGAACGACCTCGTCCATCAATTTCCCAGATGGCAGCACACTTCGCTTGCAAAAGCTCAGGTCGTGTGAGAGACACCTGTGAAGCGTTCACCGACTGCGCCACGAGGTAGCATAACGAGCATGTGGAACTCTTTGCCCAAATGTCTGATAACAATCCGAGCGAGTATTTCGCATTCGTAGATTTTGCAGTGAATTGCGAGCTTTGCGGCGGGTTCAAAGCATCATGATCCTGAATTACAAACTTGTCCAAGCTTAGGCCCAGACCTTGACAGCATTCGCAAAGGCGTGGGTCCTGGTCGCTGGGCTTCCGAGCGTTATGGTTCGCGACCGCGGGGCTGTTCGTTCCATTTGGCAAGGCATCGTCCTTGGTAGGCCCCACGTCAGTCATTCTAGGTGAATGAAATGCCGATGTGGTAGTGGCTTAATCAGTTTGCGGGGTACAGTTGACAACGTATACTATGGCATCGTCGTCTGTTGCAAAGAGGGTGGAAGACGAAATGAGATTTGGGTAGTGTGCAACGCTCGCTGACAGAAGATGCTTATATGTTGCGCCTTTGCTCATTATTGTACTCCTACCCACACATTGCTAGCCATCGGACGCCTGAAATCACTGACCTCAGGACGCTATTAGGGCCCTGTTCGCCCTGTAAACAGCGCCGGAAGAGTGAGTGCGTACGAGTCCCGTGCAGGGTTTTGCATGGCTTGCGTTTCCGCTGACGTTGGGGTCACCAATTGCGAGCTCACAAAGCTTGGTGGGGGAAGAAGAAGCGGCTGGGCAGCAGCATTGCATCGGTGACAGTTTGTCATGGGGCCCTCCATGTGACATGGTCAGCTTTTCCATTGAACTCTTGGCATTTAAGACCTAGAAATACCTTACAGTTCCTTCGTAGTTTAGGTGCGCAAACGCGACCGTAACAACTGTGACAAAGGTGGTAGCAGAGCAACAAGTAAGTGGTCATAGGCAAGATTCTGAGGTGTCGCAATCTGCGACTTTCTTTTGTTATGGTAGTCTACTTTAATATAGAGACGAGCATGGAGTAGTGGGATGACGACCTGAAGTAAAAGAGGTCTTACGCAGGGAAGCTATGGCACAATCGCGCATTCAGTTTGGGGCATACTCACTAACCGACGGCGAGCCCTACTTCCCGGGCAACGGCAGACTAGAAATTGAACCAAAGGGCAAGCTCAAGGACCGCCCTTTGTTCCAATTGAACACTGACTGTTTCCAGATCTTCTCCTCGCTTGATATCAGCCCTTGAGTCCCTTTAGCGCAAAGCCCGCGCCTCGAGATTCATAAGCAAGCATTATGCTGCGGTGTATTCTCAGCTTCATCGAACCACAACAGCTGACCGCCAAGAAGACACCACCCCTCCTACCTTTTACGAATCTTTAGCAAGACCTACCATACGGATCTGAAAGTCCGAAGTTTATCCATCAGAGATTTGCAGGGAAACGTTACTCCAGCAGTCATTCATACAATGGAGCAAAAGGTCCAGGGCCTTGTCATTTACCGAGCTGTGATGAGGCGGTTGAAGTTCCTCAGAGAATGCAGGATAGAATGAGCAGAAGTAGTGCTCTCGAGCTACAACCATAGAAGGAAGATAATTACTATCTTTTATCCAAAAGCACGCTCAGTCGCAATAGATCTTACTTCTCTTTCCGTCCTCACTCGCAATCTCCTCTACCAAGCACGCTCAACCCTGACAGCAAAACAGCCCGGCTTCGCATTATGCACATTGACATACTTCACCTTTTCATCTGCCAACATCCCCCAAGCCACCCTCTCCAGTTCACTCCCCTCCACCACCTCCGCCGCCACCATCATGTGTCTCTCATCATACGCCCTCACTGACAGCAATCTCCTCGTCTGTCTCTCCGGCAAAACGTCACCGTCGAAGAGACCGCAGTCGTGGGCGTGGACGAAGATGGGGCCCGTGCCACGGTAGGGTGTGACACTGTCGGCTGGGAAGGGGTCGTAGGCGACGAGGTTGAGTAAGTCGCCAGGGCTTGCGTCGATAAGGCAGCGGCGGCAAGGAGGGCGCACGCCCTCGGATGCGGTGAGCGAGGTTGGTGTGGCCTCAGTAGGGTGACCGTCGGGCCAGCCTGACCCTGACCCGACCCGGCTTGACCCTGGCCCGACCCGCGGGTCGAGTCAGGGTCAAACCAATTGGTCTGACCCGACCCGCGGGTCAATCAGGGTCAGAATATATACTATTATTAGAAATTTTGAGCCTCAATCTATTGATTTAGGGCCAGATTCGTTAGAAATAAGCGTTAGATATACTATATTTAGTATGGGCGGGCTGCCAAGCCTGACCCGACCCGACCCTGACCCGACCCGACCCTGACCCGACCCGACGGCCACCCTAGGCCTCAGGAGCAGGGAGAGGAGCTGGGAGGGGGACGTATTTCAACTGGACGGGCGCCAGGTTTGCTTGGAGTTGGGTGGGGGCTTCCGTCGAGTCTGCGTTGCCCTTGTAGGAGGAGGAAGACATGTTTCTTTGAGGGTCAAGGATTGGGAGCAGGCTTTGGTCCTTATTTAAGAAACTGGACTCCAGTAGCCGCCCTGATATGTGAGAGACGGAGATTTGAGATGATTAGTTTTGGATTGAAAGCTGATATTGTATTGGAGTTTCAAGTGAGGACACACTCCTGAACCATTTATACATCTTAAAACCGGTTGGATGTCCCGTAAAGATAGGATTCTGGCCTAACTATTGCTCTGGATGTGACGAATGATGCTGCTTGACATTAGCATTGGTAAACTTCAAAAGCAATTCCTCGGCACACTTTCTTTCCAATGTCACTTCAAGAGTAATTTCTCAGCAACACTTTCTTTCCATTGGTTACTTCAAAAGCAATTCCTCTACTCGCAAGGCACCCCCAAGCTACAGAGTCATCGAGGCCTGGAACCAGGCGAGGCAGGTTTGCTGATACATGTACTATAAGCACTGCATTGCTCTCGAATTGGCCAATCATTGTAAATGAAAATAGAGCGGCTGATATCTTACTGCACTTAGGCTTGAAAGGTTTCACCAGGCTTCGCAGGGGGGCGTGGCCGCGTTCGACAAGCCTGGAATGTTTTGCTGTCGAAACGACCAATGGGGTTAACCTTCATTGGTGTTATGAAGTGGTGTTGCAGAAGGCTCAGGCCACACGTACCAGAACATGATGGACAATTTCGGCATCTGACGACATGAAAAGGTGACTCCCACAGTAGCCAGTGGTCCATGGCCCAATTGAGTTCAGTCAAAACTTGCACGACTCATCCACGTTGCTGTGCAGTCAGACAGTATAGGCCGAAACGTGTCTGAGCGTTTTCAGCCAGGTGAATCTTAAACAGACCCCAGGAGGTATATATGCCACGTAGAAATCTCAGGAGATATATCCAACAGATTATTCTGACCCTTCTACAGTCTTACAACTTCCACCCACCCCATCTCAAGCAACCATAATGTCACACTCAGTCATCTCGCCGGCCATCTTCTACTGGGGCACTCCAGTCGTCCTGGTCATCACCTCCAACAAAGACGGCACGCCCAACATCGGACCCATCTCGTCACCGTTCTGGCTCGGCAACCGCTGCATGCTCGGCCTCGAAGCCAACTTTCAAACGACCCTCAACCTCCACCGCACCAAGCAGTGCGTTCTCAACCTCCCCACAGTCGACATGGTCGACCAAGTCAACGCGCTCGCACGCACGACCGGAACACCGGTCGTGCCTGAGATTAAGAAAACGCTTGGTTACCGCTACGAGAAGGACAAGTTCAGCACCGCGGGGCTGACGCCAGAGAAATCCGAACTGGTCGAACCGCCGCGTATCAGGGGGTGTGCGGCGCAGATGGAGGCGGAGCTGGTGGGCGTTCATGAAATGATGAGCAATACGCCTGGAGAGGCGAAGGGGTTTACTTTGGCGATTGAGCTTAGGGTGTTGAGGACCCATGTCGTGGGTAAGTTGCGCATGGCTGGACATGTGAACAGGATTGATGCAAATGCCTGGCGGCCAATGATCATGAATTTTCAGCATTTGCAAGGCCTGTCGGCGAGGAAGGAGAAGTCGACTTTGGCGAATATCGAGGAGCTGTATAGGCTGCCTGATGTCTAGGCTAGCACTTCTCCTCTGGGCAGACTTGCAAATAAAGATCTTTATGATGAAAGCCTCATTGGATGATTCTATGACGTCTGCTTGAATCTTCTCGCCAGGTCGAATGGGATTTTCAACACCTTTCCAGTCGGGTTCTCTAATGCCTCCATGATTGCGGCAAACATGCGTTCTAATAGATCATCAGGATTGAGCTTCTGAGTATCTGGCCAATTCGATAGTACGATGACTGATCCTAGGAAGCAAGCATATAATTCGAGCTCCAGCTCTTCGACCGAGTCTGCCGTGTCTACCGCACAGATGCCGCTAGATGTGCCTGCAAGAAGTACGTAACCCGAGCACCACGGCTGTATGGTGTACTGGATGATCTCATTGAGATGCTGCCTGCCGAATTCGTCCATATCAGCGCTGTCGGTTGTTGCTGACGCGAGTGTTCTTGGTGTGCTCCAGTTGCCTGACAAAGGCTGCCACGAAGGCTGAGTCAATTCCGGTACGAAAGGGTTTCCACATGAACCATCATCCCATCTCAGTTCCATCAAGGCTCTGTAGCTCCTTGGGGTAACGCCAGTGATCTTTTTGAAGGTTCGATGGAAATGCGATTTGTCAAATTGGCGCCTGCTGCGAGCGCCTTTAGATCGGTATGCGACTCGCCGCTGTCAGACCCAGTAGCGACTCTCTCAATAGTTTGACACGCCCGCTCGACAACGATGCTTTGCTGATCCAGCATTGGCGACGTGGTTTCCGGTTTGCACCGTTTGCAGGGCCGGTATGACTCCCGTTCTGCCTCTATGTGGGAGTGATGGAACTTCACATTGGCACGCCGAGCAAGTCGAGCTTTACAGATGGGCTGACAGTATATGCCTGTCGTCTTGACACAATAGACAAATTGCCCGTCAGCATGCGCATCGCGTGTCTGGACGGCCATCCACCCCGCAGAATCTGTTGAGTACAAGCGCGTATCTGTGGTCACTGCAGGAACACTATGGGATTGTAAGTGATGCAGTGGTTCATATTGCTGGATGCCGTAGCGATTTGAGGACGGCACTTCTAATAAGGTACTGGGGTACTCCGTACGAGTAGGGCAGAGAGGTACTAAAGACCATGTGGCGTTGAGAGTCAGAGTCAGAGTCAGAGTCGGCCCTGCTCTTCATGAGTTGCTTGATTTGGTCACTTCTGTAAGTTAGCAACCCCAGAGAAAGCGATAATGCCCGCATTTACTTTTCTTAGTCATCAAGCCTCACCTACGAAGCACTAGCGGTAAAGTAAGTCTATAATTATACGGCTGATGTTACACTATCCTAATCTCCTTTGCACATTCTTAACGCTCGGCACCACACTCGGTGTCAGTTTACAATCAGTTTTCGCTTTATTGAGCTCCTGCGCATGAGTAGCTCCCGGTGGGGACCTCATCCTTCATGGAGTAACAACCGCAAGAACGTTGCAGTAGCTTTCCATGATGGGGGAGGAGAAGCTCGATGCAGGCCTCCGCAGTCTAGACCACTGTACGTACGCGCAATATCTCAATTGCATCCTCATCTGACAGGGCGACCCAAAAAGATATGAACAAGCTACCAGCATGGCGCTACAAGTCTCGACAGAAGCTCATCCCTCTGATAAGGTGGGAGACACCCTACCTTGCCTGGATGCAGCAGAAGATGCGGTCGCCAGCCCTTGATTCTTATTTTGCCGTCACGGCCAACCTGGGAACCCATACCTTCTTTATGGTGGTCTTACCAGTACTCTTCTGGTGCGGATACACTAGCTTTGCGAGGGCTATGATTCATGTACTAGCGTCGGGCGTGTTCTTCAGTGGTTTCATAAAAGACCTCCTGTGCCTCCCTCGACCACTTTCACCTCCGCTACAGCGGATTACAATGTCAGGTTCTGCAGCGCTAGAGTACGGCTTTCCTTCAACACATACCACAAACGCTGTCTCGGTTGCAGTCTATGCACTCTTCATGCTGCAATCGCCGGATCTAGTCATCCATAGCAAGATGCAAACACTGCTGCAGGCATTGTCCTACTGCTACGCAACCTCGATCATCCTTGGCCGTTTATACTGCGGTATGCACGGATTCTTCGATGTCATAATCGGCAGTGTGCTCGGAGCGCTCTTGGCACTCATTCAGTGCATGTGTGGCGAGGCATTTGATCATTTCATTTATTCCGGTTCTTTAAAGGCACTATTTCTTGTTGTTATCGTTGTTGCCGTGTTGGTAAGGATTCACCCCGAGCCAGCGGACGATTGCCCTTGCTTTGATGACAGCGTCGCATTTGCCGGTGTTATGATTGGTGCTGAAATCGGTAATTGGCATTACGCAGCCTGTGGACTTGCCTGGGATCGGCCTGTCCCCGCTACGGTGCCCTTTCGACTTGCGGAGATGGGATGGTTGAAGACTATTGCCCGTATAGTGATTGGTGTTGTTATTATATTTGCCTGGAGAGAGATAATGAAACCAGCGCTGTTGAAGCTGTTACCCCCGGTCTTCCGTGTCATAGAGAAATTAGGTCTGAGTCTGCCTCGGAAATTTTTCGTGCAAGCATCGTACGGAGTGTCTAAGATAAATCGTCTTGGGTCTGAGCGCTAACATCTGACAGGGAGTACAAGAAGGTCCCTAAGGATCTCAAGGACGATGATGTTTTTCCGTCGGTTTCTGAGATACCCTCTTTCCTCACGTCGATACGACATCCAGGACGGAGTCGTTCAATTTCCATTGGTCCTCAGTCTGAGGCTGATGCTTATGAAACGCTCGCACATCGTGACAAGCGCCGGAGGGACAGTTTGTCCTCTGCAGGAGCGACGAGTCCGAAGAGGCCCAGTAGCATCAGCCGTCAGATGACGGTCCCTTCTTCAGACGGTAAAACAACCGACTCATTGTCTAGGAAAAGGACTAATTGCTGGTTAATCATAAGTGAGCGTTAATGAGCAAATGATGGGGATCATCTCTGCTCCTGGTGATGAATTTGCCCTGTCGACAGAAGAAGCAACCGTTATGCAGCGTAGTGCGAGTGCTGATCGGAGGGAAGACGAACGAGAAGAAAGAGAGATGTTCTCGAGGCTCGAGAAACCCCGGGTACGGTACGATGTAGAAGTGGTAACAAAGATTATTGTCTATGCAGGTAGAGTACCTCCGCAACTTTGATACTCGAATGATCTAAGGGTCCAACTGGTTAGAGAAGCTGACCATTAAACTAGGGATTGCATGGATCGCTGTGGAAGGAAACCCTATACTCTTTGAGGTGCTTGGGTTAGGCATGAGACCGCAGACCAGCTGAGCGGTGACAGCTACTCGATAGAGAGTTGGCAGCAGAATCACGGCGATTGAAGACGGCCCGTCCATTCCAGCCCAACATCACCGGCGCAGACTTAGAAAGCTTCAATAAGGTCGGGGAACTATACGTCAGGCTCTGCCCCGTCAACACCAAAAACATCATTCCGGCTGTGCCATATATATGGTTTCCTACCAAGGGACTACGCTATGCAATTTAAATGCCAATCAAGGAGACTCGATACACTGATTGTTGGGCATGGATCATCACGCCAAAAGAAGCCCTATTCAGGTATCTGTCGCCTTTACCTAAACAATCGACACCCTACAGTACGAAGCACAGTTGCAGACGTCGACGAAGCCTTCACCTCCATAGCGTTCGCAATTGGCCCCTATTAAGCTAAGTCGATAGATAGCGTTATATTCTGGCTCGGACTACTTGAGCGTCAAATAGGACACTACGAAGGTCTCAAAACCTGCCGCTTGAATCGAGTACTCTACCTGACCTTGTGGTTTGGAGCACTGGTACAGGCTCAGTGGGAACTACGCTGCTGCAATATAGACTCCATTCTAGATGGTATATGGAGTAGATATACATGTCTTCGTCAACAACCATACTACCCGGTTGATGTGCGCAGTTCTAAGCTTACATCGTGGTACCTTATTTCCCCTGCAATCTAGGGGTAGCGGCAGAGCAGAAGTAACCGGGCCGTACGGAGTACATCGTCGGGAATTTTTACGTGAGCGAGCCAATTCCAATGACAAAGTCATATATCAAGCGACCCTCTTTCAAATATTGAGTTGAATGTGTATTTAGACAGTATCAGTCTCTGGTGTCGAGCCAACCATACTAGGCGCCGTTCTACGAGCTCCCCTGTAAAAGCCCGAAAACGTCATGTTCCCCTGACTTGATCAGATCACCCGAAAGAACCACATCCACTTCGACAACCGCGCCCACGAGCAAAAACATTGTATTATAATTCCTTGCCACGACCAACTCAACACTCACTTGCGTCTAATATTGTTCATTCTCGATAATCTCCACCTCTCCATTCGTTTCCCCAAAACAGCTCATCCTCTCCATCTCAAACACCGGTCTCAATCCAACCACAACCGCCCGCACAACCACACCACGAGCGCCGTCACAACCGCGCCCATAACCCGCAACGATGCAGCCTACCCTCCTCCTCTTCCTAACCCTCACATCCACCCTCGCCAGCACCGCCCACGCACACGGCAGCCACACCAACGACGCCCAACAACCGATGCAGCCGTCCGAGACGGACTGGGCCAGTCGGCACATGGCTGGTATTTCTCTCCTCTCCCTCTCTCCCTTCCTCCCTCCCCTCGACCCCACCCGCAAAACCACCCAAACCCAAACTCCCTACCCCACGTCCTACCAAACCGTCAATTCCACAAATCAACCTCTCCTCCCCATTCTTACCGGAACATACAGAAGAACACCACCTCCAAACCTACGACTCGGGCTCCTTCTTCGCGCTGCACGACTTCGACAACTCGGGGACCTGGACGGCGGACGAGATCCGGCGCACGTACGGCCTGGACGACGAGAATTTGCGGGAGGTGGGCGAGGAGCGCAAAGCGCGCGTCGTGAAGGAGGTGTTGGGGATTTTCGACGAGGATGCCGACGGGGTGGTTAGTAAGGGGGAGTGGTTGAGTGGCTGGGGGGCGGGGAAGAGGTTGCCGGATAGTGGGGTATGTACTGAGGGGTGATTCTTTGCTGGTAGGGTGAGGGGGGTGGGAAGAAGGGGGTGATGTTGGTGGAAGGTAGTGGGGGAGGGGAGGGAAGTTGGGTGTTTGGGACATTGTTAAGGATGAGGCTGACTGGTGGTGTGTTGTCGGGGGATGTAGTTGGGTCCGGGACATCACGGCGACGACGAGTACGAGTACGAGATCCATCATTTCGAGAAGTTTCATGACGAGAGTACGTTTCCCCCATTCAGATACCGTTCCCTGGGGTCTATGTCCAGTGTGTCCTCTCATCTAATTCGTAACACTCGACTATAGATACGAAAGAGGAAGATCTCACGCATCCCGAAGACATTGCGCATTTCAAGAAACACGACATGGAAGCGGATGAAGACGAGCGGCAGCAGCGTCTCGACCGCATGCCCATCGTCGAGCAGAACATTCCGCAGAAGTTTCGGCGCTCGTCATGATCCACCGCCGTCGTTGCGCCCGCGTCTTTTCTACTTCATCGCAGGAGTCCTGTCTTGGGTCCGGTTCTGGGATATCGCGGCGGAGGATTTCATCGCGCATTATCCGCTGACGTACTTTGTACTGTATTGTAGTCTGCTGGTGCTGGTGCGCTTGGTGGCGGACTCGTAGCTGTACTGGTAGCTGCGGCTGTGAGGGAGGGTGCGGGGGGGATGTAGATGTCCAGGACGCAATGCATGACGCCGGGAGCGTACGTCTTGACGCGCTCGAGATGCTGGCATTCGACTTTGCGCTTGTCGTCGTTGACCAGTTTCCTGAACCTCTCCACGATCCCGTCCTTTGTGCTCTCGATGTCCTTTACAGCAATGTTCTCGTGCGCGTGGATCCACCCGCCCTCCACCGGGTCCAGCACGCCGACCGCAACCTCCCAGCTGGCCCTCGAAGTAGGCAGCAAACCGCAATTGACATGTCTGACGGGCGGCAACCTCTCCCTCATCCCCCGGATCCTCCTCAGCGCATTCAGGTTATCCTCTCTGAAAACAACAATCTTCTCCCCCCCATCCTCCCAGCCATCTGAACCCGAACGCTCCACCACCTCACCATCATCGCCCTCACCACCAACAACAACCCTAACCCCCCACCCGTTCCCCCGCGCCCCCCTCCGCAACCCCTCCACACTCCACCCACTAACCTCCCACCCCAACACCCTCGCTACCCCCTCACTCTTCGCATACGAGAAGACAAAATACCCGATCCCCGCATACAGATCCACCGCTGTGCACTTCCCTCCCCACCGCCGCCGCTCCTGCTCCTGCTGCTCCTCCGAGCAAGTCGTCGGCAGCGGCACCGACGCGAAGCACAGCACGCGCGCCTTCTCGGACACGTTGCCGCGCGAGAACATGGTGTGCAGCGGCGCCCAGGTCTGGTAGATGGCGTTCTGGCGCGTGGAGACCCAGAGGGCGGCGGCGAAGTCGGCGGGAGTGGGTGAGACGTGAGTCTGGGAGAGAGAGGGGGAAGGACCGAAGGAGCCGTAAAGGGGGCGGAGGCCGGTGGGGGCGCGGAGGATGTTTTCTGTCGACGTGGGCGTCTCGCGATCGGAGGATCTGGCTGGGTGGTTGGGTGTTGATGAATGATTGGAGTGCGGGGCGGAGGGGGAGGGAGAGAGGACATGTGCGGGGATGGGCGCGTTGATGGCGATGTGCGTGACTTTCAGGCCGGCGCATAGACGCGCGTAGAGAGGCTCTAGCTGCGACGGCGAGAGGGAGGCGAGGAGGGTCGGCCATGGAGGCGTGGTGAAGGTGTTTGAGGGCAGGAGCAGGAGGGGCGGGTAGATGGTGTAGCGGGTCGGGAAGGCGTCGAGGAGAGTGGAGATGCTGATTTGCAGGAGTTCGAGGAGGGTTGACGGGAGGTCGTGCGTCAGCCAGGCGTGGATGGGGGCAGTTAGGGCGTTGGGTTTTGGTTGTGATGGGGCGTTGGTCGTAGGGGTGGTGGTGTTGGTGATGTTGGTGAAAGTGACGTGAACAGCGTCTTCGTGCAGAGCCATACCCATCTCTTTCAGTAGGCCCGTCTTGACCCGTTTCAGTTCGTCTGGGGTGGCATCGTACCTTACGCTGAGGGTGGTGGGAACAACGTAGGTATCCTGTTCCGTTTCCGTAGTCGTGTCGCCGCTGCCCTGTGATTGAGACAGAGTGCTGATGTCGGCCGGTCGTCTCGCTGGACTTGCCATAGTGTTCGCTTTTATTTTGGTGCTCTTGTCCAATCTGCATTGTTTTCCTAATGCGTCTTTTAGGGTTTTGACGAGGTTTCGGGGGACGAGGAGGGAGAGCTGGACGGTTGGGGGGTCCATTGTATGGGATGTTGAGCTCAGAGATAATGACTAGAAGATGAATTCTGAAGTAGAATAGACATGAAGGAAAATGGTACACAAGAGCCGCGATAACAGTCTGTCTTCTCAAGATGTTCTTAATTGAACCCAAGCAGGTACTGACTAACGCAGCCTGAGAATCAGTAAAGAGAAATGCCTAGGTCAGGATAGCATGACGCATAGTTGAACCTGTTGTGCCGGGTATGAAGTGATCAAAGCATCTTGGTCCGGTTTGACGGTTGCTAAGACCATATGTGGAGGTTGAAGGACGTGGGTAAGAGTAGTATGGTCACAAATTCATCGGGTGGTATTCTCCACCATTTTTCAGTTGGTATCACCACTAAAAAAGATTTGTCTATAGTGATTTATGGTCCATGCACTAACCCCAAGTACTTATACAGAGCCACAGAAAAGCAATATCTGCTTGAGTTTTGTATGTACAAATAGACAAGCGCTCCAGCGATGAGGAAGCTCTACACGCTCAGCAAGCGGGTTTATAAACAGTACTCGTACAACGTACGACGCAATTAACAGCACAACTTTCAATCAAACATCATTCGAGCCCGGATCCGTCCCCATAAAGACCTTATACAGCCTCCTACTGAGCGCAGGACCGATCCTCGCATCCGACAGCGCGCCATTCTTGTTCGCACATTTCTACCACACCCAAACCCGTCAGCACAACCCATCCAATATCCACCGAAGAGGGACCAGGATAGGATTACCTTGAGATCTTCCAATGCAGTGGGTCCCTTGCTCCTAAACCCCCGCACTAAATCCACGACAGTCGGGTACTGTGCCGCGATGCCGTACGCTATGGGCACCGTGACGCGGACGATTTCCTGGAGCATCTTGACGTAAGTGTCCTCTTTGTCGTCGCCCGTCTTGACTTGGCCGACGTCCATACAGAATGAGGTGTCCATGTTCATGCGCTGCTGCCTGTTGGTCGATGTCAGTCAGTTCAAAGGGTGAGAGGCGCGGAGTGAGGTGTAATCACCGGTAGGGTATTGTAGAGATGTGTTGCGTGAAATTGATGACCCATTCGGCCGTCTCGACTGGTACAGCGGTGTGGTGGATCAGACACCCGTGCTTGACTTGCAGCCGGAGTAAGGCGTCCTCTACCATGTCTTCGTCGATGTATTGTGCTGCTGGCTTTTTGCGTTTCGAGGGACCAGCTGCAGGTGCCCCCGCTTCTGGACCGTCTGTCTGGCTCAGCACGGCGGCTTGGTAGGCGCGGTTCCGGATGTTCTTGTTCTTCCGCATCCAGGTTTCGAGGCCTTCGATGAGATATATTGGGGTGGACTCGTCGTATTTACTCTTCAATTTCAGCACATGCGCTTCCAGGTCTTGCCCGTCCACTTCGGCCGAGTTGACGCTCGCCATATCCACAAATTCCCTGGCGGAAAGGAGACATAGTACATGACTTTCATGTCTGATCTCTTGCGATATTGGCTCCCAATGATCGAGTTCCTCGTTGAATTGAGATGTGACTTTTCGGCGCCACCTGATGACGTTCGGCAACGGACTGCTGTAAGTCATTGCTTCCACCTGTAGGGTCTTCAAGAACTCCCGGATCTGTGTATCGACGCTCTCGCCCTCTATAGAAAGAGGAAGGTCTACAATCATCTCCGGCGTTGAAACCTTCTTGTCCGTCCGCACCTTATTCACTTCTGCTAGGTCGGCAGCCAGTTTTTTTTCGCGTGCTTTCTCTTCCTTCAACAAGCGCTTTCTTTCCTTCTCTTCCTCACGTTCTTGCCGCTTTTTCTCCGCCTTCTCAAGTTTGTTATACTCTTTCTCGATCTCCCGAGCCTTCTTCTCTTCTTCCGTCCTCCTCTTCTTCTTGACATTCACACTGACTTCTGTCATTTCTTCCAAGGGCGAATGCTGTCGTCGTCTTTGTGACCCACCTTTCCCCTTCCTTATGCCTGCGATATGCGAATCAAAAGTCCTGTGCCTAGACGAATCGAGCTTCGTGTTCATATCCGTACCAGCACTCAAGCTAGAGAGAAGGGCTTCTGTCCTTGCTGATAGCTGCAGCCCTCGGTTTGATGCCAGAGTACCTGTCCCGCCACGGAGATCTGCAATATCAATGAGTCCGTCATCACTCGACACCGACGGCTTCCTCGCCGCCTTTCGCCCAGACCGTGGGACGATTGCATCTGGGTGAGGAGATGAAGTACATATGATCGGGTCCGACATCTCGTGCCAACCAGCAACTCTAGTACCGGTACCAATCGCTTTAGACCACGCCGATTTCTGTTCTGTCCGCTGCCGTGCTGTAGCCACTGCAGAAGCCTGAAAAGACGTAGACCCTCCCTTACTGACCTCCGCACGTCTCTTAGTATGAACGTAGCCCTCAACAATCTCCACATCATCGTCAGAGAGCAACGCTGGACTCAACCTCCTCCTCTTCCTCTGCCCTTCCGTAGAATAGTCTGCATGCACCCTAGCATCGCCATCTCCGACAAATCCGAAGTCGGTACCGGCAACATTCTTGCTCTGATTACCAGACGCTAAGGGGCGAGGTAATGGTGGTTCCTCTTCATCGGTCTCTAGACTGAGGTCGATAATCTCAGGCGGAGGCATTGTAGGAAGTAGAGTAGGTTTGCTGGGTCGCTGCGCTATACGAAAGTTCAATGCTTGATGTCGACAAGCATCAAACAGTGCCAACTGCAAGGCTTTTCTGACTTGTAAGAAACGGCTGTAAGAGGTAGTGTAGGGCGCGCGCTAAGTCGTCCTCGCACCTTCCGGGAAGGGTAGTTTTCCAGATTGGGACGAAAGTCGAGTGAATGCGCTATTCGCTGACGTAGCCAGAGCGACCGAAGACTAATGGAGCAAGAGCAACCATTAACAAATGCAATGAAGTGGTGACTTCCACCACAGGACGGTGATGGATCGCCATAGGAAGCGACGTCGCGACAAGATCCGTCGCGTAAGCACGTGACTACTCTCTCCGTTCAATTCAAACCAGCATGACAATATATGGATAAGGCTTTACCAAAGAACCAATACAAACACTATTGAACCGTTTGATTTCGATAGAGTAATCTATAGACCACTGCAAGAATACCGACCAACACCATCCCTCCCACCCCCAACGCCAACAACAAATCCTGTATCGAAACTGCTGCTTGTCTTGGCGCACCCACTATCTCATCAATCTCCTCATCCAACCTCTCGGCCATCTTCGTCTCCGAAAACTCCTCCCTCACCCTCCTCCCCCCCGCCTCTCCCATCCGCATCAACTGCTCCTCGCTCAAGCGATGCAGGACATCCTCCAGAACTTCCGTCCACTGCCCCACATCGTCCACAGGCCGCAGCCAGCCCGTCTGCCCATCGACGACCGTTTCGAGCGGCCCGCCGGTGTTGGCCGCCAGCACGGGCACGCCGGCCAGCATGGCTTCCAGAGGGACGATGCCGAAGTGTTCTTGCGACGGGGTGTAAATCAGCACGCTGGCGGCGTTGAGGAGCATGGACTTCAGCGACGCGGGGACGGAGAGGAGGAAGAGGACTTCGATGGCGTCGGGGACGTTCAAGGCGGTGACGATATTCTTGGTGGTGGCGCACTGCAAGCCGAGCGATTCGGCCAACGCGACCAGCTCGTTGTGATAGGCTACGTTTTCGTGGATTCGATTGTCGTAGCCGCCTGTAGATGACCACATTTCAGGATCCATAAGGTCAACACGGCGCGTAGCCCGACTTGACTCACCGGCAACAACCAACCGCACCCCACTCCGCCCCCGCTCCCCCAACCGCGCAAACGCCCGAATCGCCAGCCCGACATCCTTCTTCCGCTCGAACCGATTGATGCTCAAAACCACCTTCTTCCCCTTCCAGACCCCCTTCCCCTTCCCCTTCCCCTCCTCCCCACCGCCCCGCGTATCCACGCAAGGATACACAACCCTCACCCCCCTCCCCTTCAACAACCCAGGCCACACCCTCCCCACCACCCCCCTCGTAAACGCACTATTGACCACCACCCGATCCGCACACCCCATCCCCCACCCCTCCACCGCATCGAACGGCACCCTCCACGCCCTCTTCACGAACCCCCATCCCCACGCCCCCTCCCGCCCCCTCACTAACAGCAAATCCGGAAAATGACAATAGAACAACACGCGCACATCCGGCCAGAAATAACGCAGGACGGGGATCCCCGCGGCCAACTGGTCGACGAAGAAGGCGTCCGGGCGGAGGGCCGCGAGTTCGCGGCTGAAGACGCTGATGGACAGGATGAGGTGCAGTTGGCGGAGGGTGGCGCAGAGGATGGTGAGGCGGGAGAGGATGGAGGGGGGAACGAGCGTGTGGCCGCGGACGCGGACGTCGAGGGTGCCTGGTTTGGCTTATCAGAATGGAAGTTTCGGAATCGGGAGGTGGTGGATGTGAGGGGAGTAGACTCACCGTCGCGGGCTTCGTCGAAGCAGTGCGCCGGGTCGCGGTGCGACGTGAAGATGGTGACGGTGTGGCCGAGATTCTGGAGGCCGACGGCGGCGTCGATGACGAGGCGTTCGGCGCCGCCGATGCCGAGGTCTGGGTGGAAGAAGACGATGTTCTTCTTCCTTTTGCTCATGGTGGGTATGTTGCTTTCTTTTTGGGTTGTTTCAAGCTCCGACCTTCGAAGTTCTGGATCGAAGCTCTGTGTTCGGGGAAGCTCTTACCGAGCGTGCCCTGGACGAGATGATCTACAGGAATACTCACAGAGTTATACAACGGCCAGGTCGTATAAGGAGCATAGTATCTGCGCACTCTAGTCCAATACAGAGTGGACATCCAACATCATGTCACAGAGGCTTCTACAATCTTAAGATTCGTCGACTGCTACATAAATCTTTACCGACATCCAAGCTTCCCGAGTAACATACAGGCCATGCTGATGCCACAGCAATAGGAACGGAGAATCAACAGCAGATGTACCTCCCAAGCTATCTTGCGCTGAAAGCACGCCGAAGTGGTATCTCGAGAACGACAGAACTGAAGAAAAGCGCCACGCTCATCTCCAACACCCGCCAATGCTCTCGTGAAAAGGTAAAGCCAGAAAAATTTGTGCATAGAATAGGTAGTAGAAGCATCACATCGTACGCCAAAAACGGACTGATCCAAGTATTGACATCAGGAGCTGCTCAGAAGCAGTTCAGAGCGCTTTTCTTCTTTTTCTTGTTGATCGCGTTCATGCGCTCTTCCAGATGCGCCCTGGCTGCTTCCGCCTCCCTTCTCGCGTTGCGCTCTTCCTCCACGGCTTGGATCGAGTAGCGACTCGAATTTCTCTCCTTGCGCAGATCGGTGAGTTCATCCTCGTAGGCCCACGCCTTCTTCTTCCAAGCCTCCATGTCCATCTTGACTTTGTTTCCCTGCGTCTCGAGATCCACGAGGGCTTCTTCGAGAGTTGCGGTGAGCTGCTTTTCGGCGTACAGATGCTTCTCGATCGTGCGAATGCGGGCTTCTTGATCCTCAACAAGTTGAGCGTTAGCGAGGTCCTTGCTCGCATGACGAGAATTAGTCGGAGACGGTCCGTTCGCCGTGTTGCCATTGGGAGAGGTGTTGGCCATGGTGGGCAGAGGCGGAAGTGGAATGACTGGGGGTGGGGATGGTAGTGACACAACAGAGGCGCTCTTGCGCAGGTTGGACGTCATAGAACTCGTGCGATCATGCGATTGCGGTATATCAGGAAGCGGGCTGTTGGCTTTGAGTTGAATCTAAAATCGAGTCAGTTGTGACTATTCGCAGGATGCACTAGTGAAAGGTACCTCAAGCTGGCTACAGCGGTTACGGTAGACTTCTATCTCCTCTTCTAGTCTCTTCCTTACCGCATTGGCCTGCTCAGCAACTTGGTTTCGCTCAGATTGGATTACTGAAAGCCTGTTGGTCGCAGCCTGGTGTTGGTCAAAGTTGGCCGCGATCTGCTCTTCAAGCTCATCCACCAGGCGAGAACTCTTCTTCTCTTTTTCACTGACCAGCTCTAGTTCTTTGACAGTCTTTTGGTTGACATCGGTTAACTCCGTAACGGTGAGCTGGAGTCGGTTGATCTGTTCAGCAACAGTCCTCTCGTTTTCTTCCGCTACTTCCAACTTCCTGCAGGCATCATTGTACTTGGCAACAACGTCATTCTTCTCTTCATAAAGCCTTTGTATCTGGGATTGCAAAGTACCGACGGCGGTTTCCTCCTTGAGGACCGCAGCCGCGCCAGCCAGCAGCTGAGTAATCTCGTTCTTTGCATTGCTAAGTTCGTTATCTAGTGATTTTAGAGCGTCCTGGTGTGCTGAGGCTTGTGCTGCAAGACGGGCTTCGGTATCGGCTTGAGCGGCCGCCGTAGATTGCCTAAATCCTTCAAGTTCGCGATCTCGAGAGTCGTGTAACGACATCAGCCCGTGCTTGTAGAACTCCACTGCCGACTGATGTTCCTGAACTTTTGCCTCCATCTGCGAGACAAGGTCGCGCTGTTTAGTGAGGTTGGTCTCCATCGCTTCTCTGGAACGTGTGCTCTCCTCAAGCTGATCATGAGCAGCCGCAAGCGACTGCTCAAGCTCTGTTATTCTGGCTGCGTTTGTAGATATTGTAACATTATGGTGTTCCATATCCTTCTGTAATGCATGCACGGCTTCTTGATGTCTATTTCTCTCCTGCTCAAGATCCGTCGCAGCAACAACCTTGTCACCTGCTTGCGCTTCAGATCGGGCGGATTCTTGTCGGCGCATGCCCTCGACGCGAGACATTTCACTCTCCAGCTCAGCTATCGTGGTGAGTAGTTTTCTTTCCGACGCCTGCATTGACTCAACCGCAGATTGATGTCGTTTCTCCCAACTTGATAATTCTTCCTGCAGTTCTTGGATCCTCTGCGCTTGGACTGTATCAGTGTTACGAGGTCCGTCACCTAACTGCTTGGAGTCCGATAGGTCCACAAGTGGAGTTTCTGGGAAGATGCCTGGCATGGAGGAGGATGCCGTTGCATGCGGCGTGAGTGAGTCGTTCAACATTTGGATCTCTTCCAACAGCTCCTTTTCCCGTGCAGCGTAGTTTTCATGAAGAGTCCGGATCTGGTTCTCGCTTTGAAGGAGCTGATCCCGCATGGACGACACGACGGAAATGTCCATGGGCGAGGATCCTTTCAGACTTGAACGTTCTCTTGTCAGCCCTGATATTATCGTCATCTTGGTCTCCATCTCTTTCTTTACCCCTGCAAGCTCCGCCTCAAGGACCTGAATTCGCTCAGACCTTGAGTGCAACTCGTGCATTGCGGTGTTGAGATTAAGCTCAAAGTTCTGCATTGTATCAGGATTATCTTCGAAATTCTCCGCTGCGATGTTTCGCAGAGAGGCCATTGACCGATGAGCTCGATCGATCGCCATAAGGGTCTGACCCGACTTGCGCCGGATATGCGGCGAAAGCGGCGAAAGCGGCGAAGTTGGCGACGTAGGAGTGAGGGTTTTCGCTTTTTGGACCTCGGACTTTAGTTCCTCAACTACATCCAATGTCTTCAAGTGTTGTTCTTGCAGTTGTTCGTACTGCTCAGTCAATACAAGCATTCCCTCCTCTTTTTCAGCTTGCAGGTTCTTCAAAATCTCCATCTCCTGAGCCAGCGTCTCCTCCTTCCGCAGCACCCTCGCCACGTCTCCAGAGTCAGATTCTTTGATCGCTGTCTCGACATCAGATGGTTCCGTTGTGGTGGGTGATTCCCCAGCCAAGGACAATTCCGATGAGAGAGATCGCGAGGATGACAAGTGTCCTCCATATTTGAGCTCGTGCACCCTCGCGTCCCCTAAAAAAGAAGTAGGTCGAGTCGATCCTGGTGAGGCGAGGATTGACCGGTTTGCTGGATGCCGTGCCTCGTCAACCGCATCTTGAAGCTCTGAAAGGGTCCTCAGAGCTTCTTCATATTTAGCAGACAGAAGATCATACTCGTTGACCGTCGTCTCATGCTCGACACGAAGATCAAAAAGCTCTTGAGTGACGTCTTCCAGCTTGTCAGCTACAAACTTTGATTGTGCCGGACTCTGAGGCGCAAGATTGTCTTTCGCTGCGTTCTGCGATCGAGGCGCAGCCACATCCTCAGACTTCGAGTCATGCTGAGACCATCCGGTGCCATCTATCTGTGATGTTCCCTCCAGTTGTGAGCCCTTTTTTGGAGAAAGCGTCTCGTACTCATCATCAGACTCGGGGATGACAGTCTCAGCGGCCTCCTTCAACGTGTCTCCTGACCGTCTTCGTTTGTGATCGGCTCCCAACTCTCCGTTTGAATGCCCATTAACCATGGACCCATCGTCGAGTACCTTGCCGTCTTGCTGCACGTGATCGAATTCTTTGAGTAAATGATCGAGTTTGCCCATACTCCGCTGACGCTCCACTACAAATTCCAAACGGTCCACTTCGCGCTGCATTGTCTCCATGTCTTGATCGGCTTCCGCCAGGCGCTCTTCGAGAGTTGAAATATAGTCCTCGCAGCTGGCTTCACTTGCACGGACTCTAGCAATCTCTTTTCGGAGCTCGACGATGATGGCGGAATTCTTTTCTTCACCCGATGTGTGTCCATCGAGCTTGGCTTCCAAATCGTGGAGATAATGTTCCGTGCTGGCTTCTCTATCCATCATCTTTTGCACGCGAGCTTGGAGTTGCTGGTTGACAGTCTCGATATAAGCGCACTTGGTCTCCTTCTCCAGCAGACTGCTCTCGGTGGTCGAGAGCGAAGATCGAGTGTTAGACAAAGACGTCTCAAGGCTCTGTATGGTCTTCTCATACTCCAAGACCACCTGTTCGACAGCCTCCGCAAACGAGTTCGAACGCTTCAGTCTCTCGACCGCGCTGTCTCCAAGAGTATCGTTCAAGGTGGGAGTGTCACTCGAGTCGTTGTCTCTAGCCTTGGTGATCTCGGAGATGAGCTTCGCATGACGCTGGCTGAGGGCACTGTAATTCTCCTGGATATCTAGGAGGTGGTTTTGAAGCTCAATCTCTCGCTCATTCTGGCGCTCCGCACGCTCTTGTGGCGCATTGCTTCGTCGGTCACCACGTTCTGCGTTCCGTATTTGATCCCGGAGGAAAGACACTTCGGCGCGCAAGCGATCGATAATGGCCTGCTTATCGCTGTCATCGGATATCTGCTGGATACGGGGCTTGCTCTGGATGGCGCGGGCTCGCTGCGCATACTGCACTGTATTCAGGGTCTCACTGAGATGGAACTCCGCGGGAGTAACACATGCTATCATATACGTGATTGCGTTCCCACCAAGCGAATCTTGCAACAGACGGGTGAGCCTGGAGTCTCGGTATGACACGTGCGATCCCGCCGACCGGGAGGAAAGTTGCGAGATAACTTTGCCAAGGCTAGCGAGTCCGGCATTGATAGAGATCCCCTCCTTGGCACGATCACCCGAAGCTCCGGTATTCTTCAGCCTCTCACTACCAGCCAGGTCAACGAAGTGAAGCTTGCTGTCGATAGTAACAATGTTTTCAGCGCCAGTCATCGCCTCTATGGGTACAGAGAATCTCTTTTCTTGTGTTGACGTGGTTGCTTGCTTGTTCTTACGCTGGATCAAGTTCAGACTGAAGACCGCATGCGAACGTGAGGACTTGGCATTGATTGCGGTAGCATCAGTTTGTCGGATGGACGAACCGAAGTTGAGCGCTCCAAGCAGATCCTCGATGGAGTTGATGTTCACCTGGTGAAGGCCGGTCAAGAGAATACGGCCCTTGGTGTCCTCTCGGATGGTGACTGCGCTCCTCTCGCCTTGCGGCACCGAATCTGGCACCAAAAGATCTCTTAGCTGTTCGTTGTATATCTGGAGGCTCGTTAGCGAAGCAAATGTGTAGAGTAATCGACCCATACTTCAACATATGTGGCTTTCATCTGCCAACCCTTTTCGAATCCTGATTTAGACAGACTCTGAAGTGTGTGAACCGAATTTGTAGAGTAACGAGTCGGCGAACGCAGACCAGAAGAGCCGTTGCGAGTCAATGCTGGAGGGCCGGACAACTTCTCAAACAACGCGGTCGCAGCGCGCGGAATCACCCCTAAGGTTTTCGGTATCAGTACCGATGCAAACGCTGGTCCAAGTGCAGTTCTTTCAATTAAGGATTATAGATTCGGCTCGCATAAATAGGATCACGTACCCATTACCTGGGGATCACTCTGCTCTGCCGGCCCAGAGGTACCCATCGTGTATGACTTCCCGGCACCGGACTGCCCATAGGCAAGGACGGAGACATTGTAACCTTGAACGAAGCCGTTGACACTTTCGTCCAAATAGTTCCAGATACCCTGTTGGTCGACATCCTCGCCAAACACGCGATCGAAGACGAAGAGCTTCCGGCCCTGAGGAGAGTCGACAGCCAAGCTTGTCGCCGACGTCACCTGGACCATGGACCGCTGAAAGCGTTGCGGGATCAGGTCGAAGCCTGGATCGGTCGACGTGAGAGGCGGGCGCACACGGACCACTAGAAGCAGCAGCGGGCATCAGGCACGTCTCCTTGCAGCGTATCGATAAGAGAAGGAGCACACGTCACTGCCCACTCACCAACTTTGACCGAAGTTTTACCATCCTCATCTGAAGCGCGACTGCCGCCTCCTTGCTTGCTGCTCATACTCAACCGACTGGAACTTCGCGGGGCCCTGATCATTGCGCTCATTGGGCGTTGCGGAAGGCCGGACGGTGATTCAGGCGGAGAGGTGGCCATCTCTCTAAATGCCCGTTTGGCGCGACCAAAACCGTCTCCTGCCCAATCCCAGAAACAGCGTGGTGATTGAAAGTGAGGTGGCCGTTGAGGAGATCGGGAATTATTGAAATTCAGGTAAGGAGGTCATGCGAAGCGGGCGTGAGAAAAGTCGTGATTGGTCGACAGGGCCGGCTGCAGCATACACTGCAGTTGCAGTACATAACAATACCTACGCGTATCCTTATGCACGCCGCTCCGGATCTCGCAGCAAGTGAAGCACGATAGCCGGTAGTCGTTTCTACCTTATGTACGCCGGATTACTGTACAAGTATCTGGAAGATTCGCAACACGATCTGAGAAGGGTTTTCTGGTTTGGAGGTGCAGAAGGTGACTTAAGACGAAAGAAAGGCGCAACGTCCGTCGGTCAGTTCAGTCACATCCGTCCGAAAATCCAATCCAGTAACTTAACGTTAAGCTGCACAAAAGGAGGTGCGGGAGTACCTTAAGGTACGGAGTAGCAAGTCCCGCTAAAGAAGTGACCGGTGCCGCTAATCAGGGGTCAATCACATCGACAGAGCACACGCATCTCTTAGCACCCATCCATATACACTGACTCCGCAAGGTAGGCAACTTAATCTACGGCACACGGGAGGGAGAGAAGGGAAGGGTTTGGAAAGGAAGGAATGGAAAGGAGGCATCTCAACAAATAGTCAGAGTGCAATTAGATCTTCGGAAGGCGAAGCAGAAAGCAGAGACCTGATACTCCACCTATCTGTTTATATGGTCCATTGTAAACATACTCACATGTATCCTCACCAGCCTTCTCCAGACTTACCAAACAACTATCCACACAACATGAGGACAAAGGCACGTCACAACCCAGCGACGTGGAAACGAAAAGCCCGACAGGCGTTCGCGTTTGATCATCCGTCCAAGAAGGCACGGCTACGGCAATTCTTCCCCTCTCTCCTCTCCTCTCCGCATCCCTCCAAACGAAACACAAAATACGCCGACCGTTGCCCTCTGCAGCGGGTACATAAGGTCGTAATGTGATATAGATGTTGCGATTATCGTTATTATTATTACGGAGTACTTCGACACTCATCTCCCTCTCTTCCGTTTGCTTCCCTCATATACCGTACCTAATTGTCTCGATTCTTCTACCACTGCACTCATGCATGTGCTTTTATGATACTAACACTCGTCCCTCTCGCATTTCAAGCAGAAAGGGGGCAGCGCCGGCCCAACAAACAAGCGCATGCCGCTACTTCGGGTCTCTGGCTCAGGCACCTCCCGAATTCCCCGCCGCATTAAGACGCAAGCTATAAGGCTCCGTCGTTTGTTGGCTCCTTCTCCCGGTAACCCTTACTAACGATACCCTCATCGGCCTGGTGGTCTTGTGCCTTTCTCGAAGGTCTCATCGCCAAGGCTTAACTTACCTTCGAGAATCTCACAAGTGCACTCTCCCTCGGTTGAATCATACATGTAATATGGAGATGGTAAAATACTGTAGGTATGGAAGTGAGGGTGAGCAACGACAGTATTGATGGGACCTTGACCGGACCGCTGGACACAAATGAGGAGCATGCAACGGACGTACTCGTAGTAAGGATCCTGACGCCGACTATTATTGAGACTCCCTTGTGCGACGGGGCGAGGAAAGCGCACAAACGGTGAGGCGACTGGTCGACTTCAGAGAAGTCGGCTAAAGGGGGGGATTTACTCGCACGAGAGTGCCTGATTCGCGAGGGTCTTGGTGGCACAGGTCACGTGAAGGATATATTACGCTTTACTTCGACAGGTAAGCGGGCCATATCTCTGCACGTGATTTGTTTCACAAGTATGGCTGCACTACCTAAGAGAGGGCTAAACACTCCAAGCTGTGCCTATTGCGGAATGGCGTTGCCATGAAGTTTGTGTTGCGTTTTGATGAAACGAGTAGACTAAGGTCAGTGTCATCGATCTTGAAGACCACGCGTCAAATGGAAAGCAGATATGCGTATATTCAATCGGGTTGCGATCCCACCCTCACGCATCGCATCTCCAACTTCAGCACCACCCACCTTTTTTGCAACAACGTATCCCCGCAGAAGGAAGGAAGGCCTGAATCAGAGAAGAAGGGCCTCGGCCTGCGCAATGGCTGCGCCACGGACTTTCTCGGACAGTTGTTTGGTGACGCTTTCGCGTGGTTTGAATTTCTGGCAATGGAACTCTGGAACAAGGCCATTGGAAGTCAGCTGGGCTTCCACGAACGCAAGTGAATGAATTAGGTAATATGGATGGTGGACATTGTGAGGAGACGACCGGTACAGATACACCTAGCAGCCTCCCATACAAGCTGCTGAGGGGCTCCAAAAGAGAGGAAAGGGGCCTCATACCTCCGGTAATGGAGCTCGAGTCCTTTTGCGTCATAAGTATGCGATCAGAGGTCGAGGATGCAGTTAGGTTGATATGGTACACCTAACAATTGGTTAGCACGATAACTAGATGTGGTACCATTTATGCCCCGAAATGTCAGTTTAATCTACCTTGAAGAAAGGGTGGTCGCTATCTGGGAAGCGAAGGACGCCGATATCTACAATTGTCTTCTCATGGTGCTCCGTCTTGGCAAAGAATGTTCTCAAACTGTCGACCGTGGCGCCCGTCTGAGCGACGATCCTGCCGAGAACGTCGATGTCGATACTGGTGCTCTTGAGGACATCTTCGTCCCTAATGAGGTCCTTGAACCAAGCTTCGACCTTGGTAGAGTTTCAGCATATCAGATGAAAGACATGGTTGGATGAAAGGAAGGACTGACCTCTTTCACAATGACGTCGTCGGGTGAACCATCAACCTTGAACACATTGGTGCCTCCTTTAGTGAGGGTGCCTGGTCGCCAAATCGGGGTTCCCTCCTGCTCCATAAGCGGGTTCTGCAGAAGAGCGGATATGAGCCTGTCCCACTTGCGGTCTTTGCGCGGAATGTTCGCAATAGTCTTCATTGTCCCGGTTATCATTATCTTGAGCTCGGCATCCAACTCCTTTAAGGCTTCACTGGTAAGTGTGCCCAAGGAAGGGGCCAAGTCAGTGTGCAGGAAGTCATCCTGCGAGCTCTCGCTGACTTTTATCTGGTAACAGTTAACATCCGCTTCTGTGGCGGAGAGGTCTGTAGTGTGCTCAAAATAAAATGAATGGCAAAATACTTTACTGAAATCGAACTCCTTCACAAGGTCCTCAATCTGTTTAACTTTAGCGTCCTGCCCAAATAATTGGGCCAAGGTAAGCATGGTGTTGGCGGCGGACATGTTAAATTGTCAATTAGGACTTGATAGGGAAGACAACAATATGATGCTGAGGAGGCGGATGATTGAGAAAGACCAAGGACGGTGGGATATGGAATGCTATTTATCCCATGATGAAGCATTTGAGCCTTGAACCATCCTTGGTGTACGTGAATAGAAGCTGAAGCTTGAAAACAGGACCACGGCATGAAATTGGCGCTGTATGCAACTGACTGCACTTATGCACCCTCACTTCCGAGGTGCATGAATATGAGGCTGGCTGAACATTGCAGGTGAAGATCAACTCAGCGCCGCCACACCAGGAGCTAGTGGTGGATATGTTGTTCCAGAGTCAGTAATAGCCAACGCCTCAGCACGTTCAGCTCAATGCAAGGCGCCTATCCAGCCCATCCCTCCTCTAGTGGCAGGAGCGAAGAGAAGACAGTCCAAACACTGTACAAGCCTTCATGGGCAGCAGCCTACTGTTGTGATATGACCCTTTCGCAGTGGCAAAGGTTGGAGGGCTTTTTCGATGCCCATCCAAGAAGTATCTGTTGACGAAACTGAATCGATCCGGCACCTTACCGGGCAAAGGAGGTTCCGAATAATCGTGTTGTTATCATGGTCTGAAAACGATCTTCAATTGATAACGCACTAAATATAGAAATCAACTTCCAATCGTCTGAAAACAGTCACTAGATCACGATATCGTGAGTCTTTAATGATGTTGATTGGTCAGAATCGCTGTGACTAGCTAATGATTCATGTCCTTTACTGAAATAATACCTTAAGCTTTGTGGGTCAAGGATCATGGGTAGGAGGTCATCCGTTCTTGTTATGTTAGGGTAAAAGACCAAGTTGGCCCATGCGACTGCACAAAAGACTTCGCTGGTCAACGCCACAAATAAAAGACTTCCATCATTTTTACCCAAACATAATATTCAGCCAGCCTCGGTCATGCAGTCAGTGCTCAGGTGGGATATCGTGCCTCTTTGAATTCTGCGTCTTAATGGCCCATCAAGATGTTCAGCTCTGTCCTTACTGTGTAGAAGGGTCTAGGCATCTTTAGTTTCACGTGGTCATTGTAGAGTACGCTATAGGTAGGATAAAGGTGCCACTAGTGTGTGCAATCCATCTCTTGCTCTGACAGTCACCAGGGGAGGTGGCTCTAACTCCATCTTCAGAGGGCAGAGCAGAAGTGTACAGTGCACATCGAAGCGCACAGACGGCAAGGCAGAGCAAGCGACTGTCAGCTCCATGAAAGTTGGCTAGGCCAAAGAACTTCAGGCAATGGGTTGGCTTCCATGACGAGTTTGCTTCCCCTCAACATGCCGGTGCGAGTCTAGACCTACGACAAACAATCGTGATCCCGTCAACAATGTATTCATCCGGGACGGTCGCTGCAATCCATCCCGCCCGACACCGGTGAAGGAGCTTGGTCCACCCAGACCTAACTCCCCTACCCAACATCACCGTTTGCAATCTCCAAATGCTCCCGACGACGGCCCGGGCATCATACACCAAGAACAAACGAAGCAGCAATAGCAAGCAAAATGACTGCAAACGCAACCTCCACATCTCCCACCGCCGCAACCGCAAGCATACCCAGCAAGCTCAGCGGCACCGTTCCCCTCGCCCTATCCTCGTTGACCACAACATTACCCGCCGACACTCTTTCACCGCCATATTCCGGCCACCCAACCGTCCTCACGCCATCAACCGTACAAGGCACCCTACACTCCCTATCCCTGTCCCTCCTCCTCTTCACCCCCGCACCCCCATCCGCCCACCGCCTCCCCGTTCGCGAAGTCGTCGCGCCCTCCGGTCCCGTCACCGGGCCCGAAGTATTAAACACCATCTCGACCCACTGAATCTGCAAGCTCGCCTCCCCACCCACCTCCATTTCCCGACTCCAAACCCCTCCATCACTCCACAAGGTCAAGATCAAGCTACTCGGCAGCGTCGGCACCCCATACGACATATTCGCCACACTGACGCCATTCACATACCACGCGCTGCGCCCAGGCAACCAATCGATGCGATGCTCGTTCCAGCCCGTCCACTGCATGCCGTTCGGCAACCCGACGTCGTCCGAGGCCGCGTCAATGAGGTCGCCCGCCGCGTCCACGGTCGGCTGGTTCGAGTACCGGACGTGCGTGGTCGGATCCGAGGTCAGGATCTCGATGTCGGATTCGCAGCTGTCGTTGTAGTAGAGGAAGAGGCCGGCGACGGCGCCGGCGTTGCCATAGACGCGCGCCCGTAGTCGGATGGAGGCGTGCAGGACGTTTTTCTGGAGCGACTCGATCTCCGCTGTCGATTGGAAGGTGGGGAGGCGGGTGGTGCGTAGAGCCAGGTAGGTGGGCGTGTAGGGTCGGTCTTGGCCTGCAGCAGGGCGCGACGCGATGACGCAACTGTCAGCTTGGTACCGGCTTCATGCTAGGCTCGTGCCAGACGGCGACGGGACCGTACCGATGTAGACGTTCTGCAGCGAGTTGACGAGCCTCACCGGTGCGTCCGAGGTGGCGTCCTTCGCCCAGTTCTGGGCACGCCAGTCCGCCGTCCAGAGCGTACTGTCGAAGAATGCGTTTGTGGAGCCCTCGTTGCCACTGTCCTGGCCGTCGGCCACAGGAGGCGGGACATTGACTTGCCTCCGGGGGAAGGCGCGAAAGTCGTGGAAGCGATGGTACGTGAAGTAGGCGGCTGACGGGCCGGAGGTCGTGTAGCAAGAGCAGCCGGACGAATTGTCTTTTAGTGGATTTTGCGCGGCGGAGGTCGTGGTGGAAAGAAGGACGACGAGGAATAGTATAGATTGAAGTGCTCCATTCCTGAATTCGATGTTGGGATGGGGTAGCATAGCCTTGAAATGATGATTCAAAGAAGCTGGGTGTGCGACATAAGAGAACTTGAAGATATCTTTTATGAGCTACAGTCAAAGGATATATTCAAGTGCTTGTAATCATGTAGAGTGAAGACAATTAAACGGACGCGCTCCTCAGTCGCACCTACTCTGCAAACGTTGTTCACGGAATGCACGCGCTTTCATTCTCGTATGATCTGAGACAAATCATGAATATGATATCTCAAAACAAGCCTCTTCATAAGATGTCAGACATATCGTACTTGAAGATATATGCCAACAAGACAATGTGCAATTGAATTGTCAATCAGTCAGAGGTGGGTAAGTGAATGGATTTGAGTATGGAGGTACGAAGGCGGTTGACAACGTTTCTTCGCCACCCCCCAGCTTGAGCTATTTACATAGGACCACCAGAAGAACATAATCTTGCAGCAAAGACCTTCAACTGTTGCAGAATGAGGACTGATAGGCTGGAGTACCTCAGAAGCAGCTGTTATACGTGGTCTCAGCTAGGGATGGGACTATCTTGACTACTTTGTTGTCAGTCGTAAAGTCCTGGGACTGGCGAAGAATCTTGTCAACCGCCTTCGTACGAAGTACATGTAAACGTGAACGGGATTCTTCAGCAGGGGATAATAATTACATCCACAGATCGGAGTGCCAGAATGCAATCGATTTCAAGCAGTAAGTGAGAAGGCTAGAGATAGCGCAACGATTATCATTGTCCTACTTCTCGGCTTCATGTTGAGTCTTCTACCTTCAGATGCAGCGGACAGTCAGCACGGAGTACTACGCGTCAGTGTTCAGCATCTAAGAACTCTGCACGATGGTCCAGATGTTATCAAGAACGGACCACCATTCAGTTGAAAGCCTAACGTCTTCCTCGGAGAGTAAATACATCAAGATATATATCTTTAATTCTTCAAGCGTCAAGCTATTCGGTGGTAGAAAGCAGCACCTTACATTTCTCCATATAATAAGACAAACCATTGAGAGAGAAGAACATCATCGGGAATATTAAACAAAAACACCAAGAAGCTGACAAGGGAACGAAACGTGAATGCAACGAACGCCAATACCTTGTACGCTTTTACTGCCCTACAAGTCTCGCAGTCGAAGGTCTTATCAGCTCCTCCCCAGTGGACTGCTTGCTAATGTGCCCGGTCTCATTCTGCGCATCGCCATAGAACGACGTCTTTTCATGCGAGTCGTTATCCTCAACGATCTTCGTGCGCACATCCCTGTAGCCATACTGCTGACTTGCTCGTTCCGGCGTCGTCGAGCTGCTGACCATCGACATGGATGTGCTGGACCGGTTGTGCACCAGATCCGGAGTCGGAGGGATGCTACTGTTCCTTCCATCGGGGCTCAAGAAGCTTGAATCCTCTACACCACTGACAGACACCGAGGGCTCGCCCATCTCGCTCCCGTCAGTGCGGATTGAATGGTCGTGCCCGTCGTCGGATGGCGCAAGGTGACCGTCTCGACGTCCCTTCAATTCTGCGCTTTCAGACTCATTGTCCGCATCATGCGCCAATTGCAACCCTTCGACGGCCGCAGCACATTGCTCGCTGATGTTTCTGATGATATCTGCGATAGCGTCCGTCTTGTCGCGGAGATGCCTGTCGGCCACATCCGCCAAGCTGACCTGGCTGAAGCGCTTATTGATAGGGCTGTTGAAGAAACGTCTCTCCATCTCTGGTGTAACGTCTTCGCCGTCGAGTGGCTTTCCGTTTCCGTCAAGAGTGCTGGCGCGGCTGTACGATGGGCGAGACTCTGATCTGAGGCCAGCAACCCCTTTGATAGAGCCGATATCGGAGGCATCATGAGCGTTGTGCCCGATTGAAGCATCGATACCTTCTTCCACATCCTCTGGGAGGTCGTCGAAGCCATCTTCAAGATACTCCGTCAGCTCGGGAGACTTTCCTAACGAGCGAACGATATGCTCCATGTGATGGGTCTGCCCATTGATCAAGCTTCGAAGATGTAGCACCACACGCTGTGCCTCGTCGCGTTGACGAAGGATTGTAGCATTTGTATGTTGAAGACCCGCAAGCTCCTTCCGATTGCGCTTCCGCTCCCTCTCGAGTTCTTCGGCGATCTCCTGTTGCAGAACAAGCGCCTCGAGAGCATCGTCGCGTTGTTTCTCCGTGCCGGACAGACGAACGGTAAGGCGAGCGGCGTCGTCCTTTTGCTGGTCGATGAGGACCGTAAGCCGGCGATTCTCTCGCTTGTGGTTTTCGATCTTGACCTTGAGATCTTGAGTCTCCTTTGTAAGTTGTTCGGCAAAGGCTTGGAATTTGAGAAACTGCAGACGTTGTCAATATCATAGTCACTTCGTATAAATATAAGTCTTACCTGTTGCTTCCAGCTCTCAAGTTCCTCAACGAGGAAGTTATTTCTCTTCGTGACCTTGGACAGTTCCGTGTCCATTCTGCCTTTGAGGTTGATGAAGTCTTGCCATGCCTCCATTGCGTCTCTGGAG
Source organism: Acarospora socialis (assembly GCA_025617375.2). Taxonomy (NCBI): domain Eukaryota; kingdom Fungi; phylum Ascomycota; class Lecanoromycetes; order Acarosporales; family Acarosporaceae; genus Acarospora; species Acarospora socialis. The sequence goes on along the minus strand of JAMYGW020000010.1, from coordinate 1,287,075 downwards.
TACTGGTTGCGTTCGCGGACAATCTCGTTAAGATGTCTCATGGATACCTTGGTCATCAGTGGCTTTTTGACCGCACCACCAAAGATAGCCTTCATGCCGGTATTACGGCCCTGACAAAGACGTTAGCACGGAACAATACCTTTGGGTTGACGAATCGTATTTACCAGCTTCTCGCAGACATGATCCATGACGCTCATCACGCTGTCCTGGTTCCACCATTCTGGGTCTTGGATGCTCTCCACTTCACCTCTCATGACAATTATTTGACCGGCGGGGATGAGCTTCCCGCCTCCATATGCTGATCGGAGGTGCAGAGGAGCACCAGATGGAGTCACGTCACCGTTCAGCGCTTGAGTCATGCGGGTGATCATCTTCGTCCTTTGGCCCGCCGTCAACGCAGTGGGTGGGCTTGACGTCAGGACAAAGTTTCGATCCAAGTCCACAACGAGCGCGTCGGTGGGAGCCGTGAAGAGCGTTCGACACTCCGCGGTGATACCAAGGATGTACGGGCCTGGCTCTTGCACGAGCTCCTTCGCATGGCGAGCATGCACGACGGGAACATAGAGACCGCTCCATTCATAGACGCGCACGCAAAAACGGATGGTCTCGGCGGCAACGGTCAGCATTGCCGGGTAGTGGCTGACGAAGATGATGCGTCGTGTCGGTGACAGCGCAGCCTCGACAACTCCAACAATATTCGGGATGGACAAGCAGGTGAACAACGGCCACATGGCAAAATTTTGGAAGCCTGTCGGGGACGAGGGGAACTGGTAGCAGAGCGCGTAGTCCTTCATATCGATTCTGACCAGATCGTTGAGCCGTGGCGCAGGGAAGCTGAGAATCCGGGAAACCTCTTCGGCGTGGAAGAGATTGGTTGCCTTGTTCCAGTGAATCCACATCCCTCGAAGGTAATCACCCAGTAAGTTATACAAAGGATACCTCGAGAGGAAGCTCAAGCAGTAAGGAATCCAGTATGTTTCGTCGGTTGCATCGTAGAACTCTGTCTCTGTCCTCTTCCGTAGATCGCGTATTGTCTCCGCACGCTTTTCGTCCGCCCTTGACCAGACTCGGAGTGCGATACCATATAGCGTATGTGTAGAGTCCTGCTGCAGCACAAAAGAGTGATGTACGCAATGAGGCTGGCTTCGCCCAGTACATATCTCGACGTCGTGTGGAAAGCACGCCTGATGTAGTCAGCATTATGTGCGATTAGGGGATAGCCACGTTCTATGATCCGAAGGCTATCGCCTTGGATGAATAGCTTACCCTCATGGCAGAGTGCAAGGCCCTAGCGATCTCGTTGTCCTGCTCCAGCCTTGGACTGCTCCCCAAGATTTCTGGCAGCCAGAATTGGCCGACGGCGCCCTTCATATGCCCAACCTTTCCCTGCAAGGGCGCCGGTGCTTTCACCCATTGTGAAGGTTCCCGACCAACTCCACATACCATATACGCGTGAGTCAACGTCTTCGGAGTTCGCTGGGCTGGTTTGATGGTGAGTGTCGACGGAATGGGCTGCGTGATGCGGGAGTGAAGGGAGGAGGTTCGACTCGGTATTACTAGGTTGCTGTCGACTTGATCCCGCGTTGACGGACGGTCGCGCGTAGCTGGACGAACGAAGGAGGAGTGGTCTCTTATTGAGGGTGCCATAGCTGATGGGAGTCCCGCTTGAGGGAACGACTGCCGATAGGCTGTTATTCACACGTCCGCAACAATCGCCTTCGTGAGGCCCGTGTGTAGTCCAAACTACCCGCGCTTTGGTTCCTTCGAAGCAGTCTGAAAAGGCCTGGGTCGAAGTGATTGATTCGGGGATTTGAGGACTGAACGAGAGCTGAAGTCCTTAAGCAAAGGAGTTTAAGAACAGCTACCCGGCGATATAAGCGTCAAGGGTTCTTGGAGTCGTCTGTATTCTAGGCCGTCAAGGCGATGCTCTCTTCGTGACAACGTCAATGGCAGTGAGCACCAGTGATACTGACTCTCCACAAATTCCCCTTTCACTCGTTGGCATCGACGATCGTGCAACAGGATGGAGGAGGAGGAGCAGGAAGTGTAGGCAAACAGTACGGTACTAGTATTGTAAATATGACAAGGTACGAATACAGGTCCTGTGCAGAGCTCACAAATCATAAAAGTGCAACGGTCTAATCAGAAGACCCTGGTCGAAACAGAGAACGGACCTCAAAGCATGAATCCGTGGTGAGTTACCGGGCAGTCTTCCGAACTATTAGAGCAATTGTAGGCCAATGAAATAGCCCCTAACAATGCAGAGTGATCGTTTGAAATGGGGGCTTTTGGGGGACCTGCAGTAGACTCAAGATGAATTGACATTAGTCTCGAAGAAACGTACTGTGATTGGGACAACTTTAGCCAAAGCCGAGAGCCTGACAGGGGATCTCAGGCGAAGACTCCCAAAGCCTATAAGGTGGTTGTACCTTGTAAGCCCCGACGAGGGAGACCAAATAATAATAACAGCCTACATGTCACTATGTATTAAATGAAAACCCGTATCAGGCTCGAATTGGAAGGAGAAACGTTTACAAAGACAAGAGATCAACCGCAATCTGCTGGATCCCACTGATGAACGAGACAAGTCACATCACAGTTGGGACGCATAGGTTAAGCCACCTATGGCAGACTGGCAGTGCTGTATACACAGGGTAGTGTAAGTTGATCACAGGAGGATGTCGAGTGTTTTACGTTTCAGATTATACTCCAGGATACAAGCCTCATTATCGGTCTGCATAACTTAACTGACAGTTGACTTTCTTTTTCGTCCTTATTGCTTGTTTGGTCTCGCCGTCGCCGCCAATTTACTTTTCAGGACCGTTGATCATGTAAGCCTTCGGCTGTTAGATGTCATGCCATGCTATGCCACGCGATAACTCACACCGAGACCGGCAACCGTGTTCTGGGGATTTGTTTATCACAAAAGAGTGTAGTCAAGAGTTTGATGAGCAGCTATGGAATACTACTACCCTCGATAGGAGAGAGAACAGTGACAGTTAAAACCGAGGGCCTTCAATGTACTGAGCATAGTCTCCACTTGGTCGAAGTAGAGCACCTCGAAGGTTTGCTGCATCTTGGGAGATCTTGTTTTGGTTCGAGGCCCGCTCTTTTTCCCTGGGTACGAAGTACCACTGTATAATTCCAGGTCATAGCGCAGAATACATTATTACATGCCCTTTATGAAGCTTCAAGGAGCGGAGGTCATACACAATTAATGTGACGGACGACAACACTGATAATCCTGCATCCTTCGCTTCAAGGAGCGGAGGTCATACACAATTAATGTGACGGACGACAACACTGATAATCCTGCATCCTTCGCTTCAAGGAGCGGAGGTCATACACAATTAATGTGACGGACGACAACACTGATAATCCTGCATCCTTCGCTTCAAATGAACATCCCAAATTGGATACCTCAACTGCACGTCGTCAAGTTGGGCGCAGGGAGATGCACAGCGCAGCGACAGTAGGTACTACGCACTGCAGATGTCAGGCAGAACATGCCCTATCACGCGTCTAATATGCTGCTTCTGTACCCAGACGAAAACACCGACGTTATCATCGTTCCATTCCTGGCAGCCCTTTCGGACTACTCGGGCAGACTCTTCAACTACTGGATGCTCTAGCTTAAGGTAAGTCATTCACCCTTGTAAAGCCTCTTTACCTTACTGATCTATCCTCGTACATCGGGGACGCCCAAACCTTCTTCCGCCCGAGTTATCGATAAGCTTTGCAGTAATCTTTCAGTATGCTGTTGTTGACCGTCCGACTTTCTCTGCCAGACGATCCATCGTACCGATCGCGCAATGACGGAACCTTTACTGAGCGAATTGTGTAGAATCTGGTGTGTTCCTTGAGATGACTTTCTTCCAATCAAAATGCTGACGATTCCACTCAGTCACACCAGTCCCCCAAAATACCGCTGCCCCCGCTGCTCGACCCAGACTTGCTCCCTTCCCTGTACAAAGCGTCACAAGCTTTGGGCACAATGCTCGGGCATCCGAGACCCCGCCGCGTACATCAAGCGCAGTGATCTTGCTACCCCTGCCGGCATCGACCGAGACTTTAACTTCCTGACGAACATCGAGCGGAAGCTCGAAGGTGCAGAGAAAGATGCTGACAGTCGGGGTGTGCAGCTGACGGATAACGGTGATCGTCGCGCTTCTCATGGGCACAGCATAGGCCCGCGGAAGGGCGAAGTCAATGTGCAAAGAGCCATTGAGAGGACGGGCGTTATTGTGGATCGGGCGCCGAAAGGCATGGTGCGGAGTAGAGAGAATAAAACACACTGGCACAGGAAGTAGGCGAGGGCACATACTCTGCCGACAAGAACGTACTAAATCTCCTATAGACACAAATGTCTTTCTTGGACAGTGGAGTGGATACAGAGTGATGGAAAGAGGGAGTTGGGGAGCGCATTGGAAACGCTACCCTTGACCGAAGCATACGCCCGATTCCGCGCAGAAAAGTATCCGCCCACGAAAAAGCGTAAGCTCGACTCCGAGCATATACCAGGACCACCATCAGCGACATGTGGGCCAATCATCAAGCCACAATCTTCCCCATGTCCCGAACTTGAACAACAACCAGCGCCACCGCCAATTCCGTCACAAGATCTTCCCATCGACCCCGAGAAACCACCCGGCACGCGTTCAATCCCTACAAAAGAAGTGTCAATCGACCAATCCTCAAGCGACAAGCCTTCCAATGCACCCCCACTTCATTTCTACCTCCTCCGCCCACATACGCCCTCGTCCTCCCGTGTCCTCATCCCGCTCTCCCCATCCAGTACTCTCGCGGAGATCCTCAAACACCGAGTCATCCTAGAATTTCCGACCATCTACGCGCTTTCTCAGGTCCCGTATCAGCTCCCAGACGGATACATGCTAGAATCCGAGTTTCTGGGCCTGTCAAAGAGGGAGGAAGAAGAGATGGACGAATTACTGGCCGTTCTTCCAGCGGGATCGCTGGATCATGGAAAACTCATGGACTCGGGTGTTCGCACAGACGCAGACGTCGAACACCCCAACTTGGATGACACGAAGATTTTGGATGTTTTACGAAGGGATCTTGGCGCCGCTTAAGCCTGTACAGTGTTTTGTTTGTCTACCAGTACTCTATCCTCGAAGAAGCAGAGTCGAATCCCGGAATTGACAAAGGTACACTTCATGAGCAGAGCTAGAGTAGTGGTGGTATATGTGACGTCTTAGAAAGCAGTTCCTTACAGCGGAAAGCCAGAGGTGGTTTCGAGATGATGATCGTCGAACGTCTCCTCCGCTCATCATCGTACCTATGGTGATGACAATTCTCCCAACCCAAACCCAATCCGGGTTTTTACGTTTACCCGTCGAACGTCTCCTACCCTCATTATGGTGTGGTGATGAATTACCTAGCCTGCTGAAGCGGCTCCACCTCATACCTGATTGGGGTTTGGAACTTGATGCTGCGATGAAGAATTCATGGTCTCAAACGTGATCAGGGGTCTTAGACTTGATTGTCGAACGTCTCCTCCGCCCATCATTCTACGGCGATGGCTATCTCTTAAGCCAAACCCATCCCGACCTTTTGGCCTTGAGCGTCGAACGTCTCCTCAAACTCATCACTCTGCGATGAAGGACCTTTGGTCTTAAGCCTAGGGTACTTTACATCTATTGCTCATCATCATGCCATGACGATGTATCGTAACCACTAACTTGATCAGCGTTTCTCCTCTTGGCGTTGAACACCTACATAATCCATCATGAGCTGATGATGGGCTATTTTCAGTTCTATACCTGATTGATGTTTGTGAACATGGGCGTCGAACGTCTCATCCACTCATCACTCCGCGATGCCGGATTGCCCCAAACCTGACCGATGTTTATTGCTTTGAGCCTCGAACGTCTCAGCTACTCATCATGCGCTAATATTTATCAGTCTCCCCAGTCAAGTTTGTTTCAGGCAACTTTTGATCGTAGGTGTCCTTTAAACGCAGCATACCAACAATGACTCTCTACCTTTCCCAACCTACTAATATCTCTTCTTCTCAACAAGCATCAACCCATCTCCATTGAACTCATCACACCATCCCGGACTCGTTCATCACTGTCTCTTTCGCTCGTTTCCCCAGGTAGCCTATGTTCCTTAACAGGAAGCTAGATGACCAACGTCCTCCAAATAATAGTCAAACCAGATACTCGACTCCAGAGGACGATCTACCTCTTGACCCATCCGGAGAACACCCACCAGCACCAGTCCAGAAGATCACACATGTCAGCATCACCTCATACTAAGGCATCCCCTACCCTCCCCTTCCGTAAGCACATATAACAAAATAATATAGTCCCTTTGTAAATCTAGGCCAAATACATCTCACCCCAACTTCCCCGGCACAACCGGATGCCCCGCACTCAACCCCCCACAAACCGCCCACGCCTGCCCATTAACATAACTACTCTCATCGCTCCCCAAGAAAAGCGCCACGCGCGCCACCTCATCCGCCACAGCACCCCTCCTCAGCGGATTCAATTGCCCGATCTTCTTCTCCGTGCCGCGCGCCCTTGCGGCGTCGTACATTGGCGCCGTCATGCCCGTCTCGATGACGCCGGGACAGATGGCGTTGCAGCGGACGCCCGTTCCGGCCAGCTGGTAGCAGCAGGTCTGCATCAGCGAGATGACGGCGGCTTTGCTGGCGGAGTAGTCGGTGCTGCCGGCGTTGGAGCGCAGGCCCGCGACGGAGGCGGTCGCGATGATGCTGCCGGACGGGTACGGTTTCGAGGCGGAGGTGAGGAGCATGGCTCTTGCGGCGTGCTTGGTGGCGAGGAAGACGCTGTTGTTGGCGCAGGATGCGGGGCGTCGTCAGTAAGGAGTTGGTGGGGATCTTGACAGGGTCAACGGGGGCGGGAGTGGTGGGTGTAGCTGACCTTAAGACGTTCGTCCGTAGCGTCTTCATGAACTCCTCGCCCTCGATGTCCATGAAGACCTTCGCCTGCCCCACGATTCCCGCGTTTGCGAACATGATATCCAGTCGGCCGTATTTTTCCACCGCCTCGTCCACCACGCCCTTCATGTCCGTCTCGTTCGCGGCGTCGAGATGCCGCGCGTGGATGTCGACGTCCGGGTAGAGGGATTCCAGCTCGCGCTTGTGCGTCGCCAGGTGCTCGTTCGAGTAGTCGCAGATGTAGACGGCTCGGGCGCCGTTGTGGGCGAATTGGTGGGCGGAGGCGCGGCCGATGCCGATTGGGGAGTTGGTGCCTTTGAAGAGTCAGGCTCAATGAGGGGTTCCGGGGTGTTGGGTTGAATGAAAGGAATTGAAAGGGAGGGCGAACCAGTAACGATGACGACTTTATCCTTCACTCTCCTGGAACGTGTGAGAGTCGTATTGTTGGATATACATGGGAGGAGAGCTTACGGTCCGGCTGAGTCGCCTGCTATGCGCCGGATCTTGGGGATGTTTTCGAATGTGCCGGGGTCCTCGATGGGTGCGGAGAGCTGTGCGCTGAGCAGCTGCAGTCGCTGCTTGGGTACGGACGTCATGGTGGGCTCTTTGCAGATGTCGGTAATGTTGTATAGATGGTGTGCTGTAAACAGTGAAGCTTGCTAAGTCCTTGCTTGAATATAACGGTTCATGTTGCGGGGACCTTCAGCAGAAGCTGGGGAGCCGAGGCACACCTGTGTGGGATGATCTGCAGGCAGGATCTACGGTTAGTGGGTGGATAGACGTGGGTGGTTTCTGGACAACTTTCAACTGGAGCACATGATATCTGAAATGCCTAAGTCTAGATAATGACTTTGTTGAAGCTGTTGCTACCCTTCTGTAGGGGCAGCCTCCGGTCTGTGACCTGCGCTGAAGGCAGTATCATACCAATAATGTCCAAAAGTGAGCTGCAGTAGTCTTGACGTTATCAATAGCCGGGTGAGAAAGATGATTCTGTAGAGTAGTAATGGTTCGTGAAGGTAGCTCGTAGACCTCAAATGTCTACTGGGGTGCTGCATGTGTGTAAACATTGCAAAAGCATGATCTAACTTGGCGCGATGCGGCAGAACAAACAGCTCCAAAGGTGCATGCTCGGGAACGCGTCGAAGGTAACGTCATGAATGGATATATCCTTTTCTTGGTAGGCTATCTTTTCATAGAAGCAAAGCAATGTCGCAGAATCCCGAAGATTCAGTCAGCAAGATCATCTAAGTCTTACTGGGAAGATCTATACTAACCATGTTTACAAAGACATCCTAGCCATCCATGACGACCTGTGATGCGGCGTAGTTGGTCCCCACCTAAACAACTACCAAAACCACACAACAAGCGGGTGCCAAACACAGAAGGGTGCTTCCCCTTCTTAAATGCACTGGATCTGACCTGGAGATATCGTTCTCTCTCTCAGCTTCAGAGACTGTCTCATATGTTAGGTTATTACCAAGTGACAACCCTGTGTGATGGAAGACAGCAGCAATGGACAACTCGAGCGAAGTTCCTCCCAAGCCTCCACCGCTTCCACCAAAAGCTTTAAGTCTGGCACAGTGCGTGTCAAACCACGGCGGTATGTGTCGAGCAACTCTACAACACAGACGCCACCGTCAGACAAGTCTCTCACGTCCTTCCCATCGCTCTCGCCGGACAACTCTCCCAAAACCATACGTGCAAAGACACCAAAGCAGAGGTCGCCTACCGAACCAGCAGTACAAACACCTCAGCAACCCAGGAAACATACTCCATCGATAGTAGAGCGTCTTACAACTTCTACTCCATCCTTTCGAGGACGTCCTGCTCTCTTCGACGACTCAACCGGCAAAGCTCAAAACATTCCTGGGGCGCTGCATCATGCAAGTGATGAACACATCGAACGTATGATAGCAAGGACTGGTGCTGTGGCTCTGGTCCGGCAGATGGCAGCGGATCTGGCGCAGCGGGACGCGCAGGTCACTACGCTCCGGCAACGAGCAGAAGAGCGGGAACGGGAGCTGAAACGGATGTTGAGAGAAGTTGAAGTTTCGAATCTGGATATCGAGACAAGGCTACATAACCTTGAGACATCCAAACCAAAGAGTTCTGTGGATAGCATAAAGGCAGCGGGAGATTGTCCAGGAGAGAGAGGAACGAGCAGTGCTCGAAACAGTACAAGTGCAAGCAATACTATTAACGATATGGTAAATGAAGCTATGGCAGAAAACGTCAGCGTCGAATTAGAACTAGACGAGGGATATCTGGACAGTGTGGACGAACGAGACCGCCAAGCTACGATTCGTCCAGGCGATGCTCCTTCAATCTACAGCGACGAGGGAACATCAACCAAGTCCGGGATCGCTGCGAACAATTGGAGGAGCCACGTGTCTACAACTCACAAAGCCAGTAGGTCGAGCAGCATCCTTGATGGAGTCAAAGAGAATTCAGATACGATGGTAAAGCCAAGGGTTTCGAGCAGCGGCCTCTCACACCGTACAAGATTAAATAACGACATGTTCCAGCCACGGGAGTATGAATCCAGTTTGAACCGAAGGAAGACGGTCGACGTGCAGAACAATGCTGAAATGCAGGATGGAAACGATTCCGACAATCAATCTCGCAAGTCATCATTCTCCGTCACTTCATGGACATTAAAACTATTCGCTGGAAATCAAGCCGCTGGTCGTGAAGGTGACAAGCAAAAGAATGGAAGGGAAAGAGCCGCCACTACGGGAGGAGCTGTATCGAAAGGCTCAAGGACCGCTTCATTAGCATCAGTGGAGACTGGAAGCTCAGCGAAAGCAGCATTGATGAAAGTCAGCAAGAAGTCATCCAACACACCAGGCAACAGAACGTTGGTTCCATCTTTCAATGCGACCGCCAACGGCACCGTCAAGGCCGTTCCGCAGGAGGGTTGGCGTAATATTGCATCCAGTATATTACCCCCAGGAAGCCCTATGACGGATACGTCTCCTGACGGCGCCACAAACCTGGGCCCTGTGGAGATGGACACCATACTCCCACCAGACTCTCGGCCACCCACCTTGACTCAAACCTACAATGACTTGCACCAGACCGAGTTCCTCACCGATCGCTTCGGTTTTATATATGATCAGCGTCGTAAGAAGAGAGAATGGTCAGACTCGACGAACACCGGGCATCGCAGGAGTGCTAGCAGTGTCGAGATGCTCACTGGTACTAGAGACGTCACAGACTTGATTGCCGACAGTCATAAGCATGAAGCGACAAAGGTACTTGTGGGGAGCCCTCTCTCAGCCGATCTAAGACCAGATACACCGGCCTCAATGGAGGAAATGGCAGATGAGAAAACCGCGATGAAATGGCAAGACTATTTGAAGGTTGCGAACTACCCAACCGAGCTCTTGTCGCACACGCCGTCCGCTGCGGCAATTACGACTTTGACCAATGTTGATGCTGATACGACCTCGGAGCATCGGAGGTCGTTGCCCTCACTCAATCCACAATTATCAACCTCTACAAGCACGGCAGCCCAGGCGGCGTCCGCTGTGCCGTCAACATTGACAACTGATACCCTCAGGTCTACCACAAAAGCCGAGCACGAGCCGGTTAAGCTTCTACTTGAACAACTTACAGAGCTCCACGATTCCCTTCAGCGTGAGAAGACCATCAAGTGGAATGAGTTCTTACGGAAAGTGCGTGCAGATAGGAAACGAGAGGGTGAAGCCGCTATACTTGACGGTCGGCTGACCCAAGCCTCCATGCCCGAGGTCTCTTTAACTGATGGAGAGATGATCGGTGTCGCTGGCCTTGGTAACAAGGGCAAAGTGGGTCGAGCCAAATGGAACGAGTTCAAATCTCTTGTTCTCGGCGGCATACCGGTCGCCTACCGCGCGAAGATCTGGGCCGAATGCAGCGGCGCTTCAGCCCTTCGAGCACCCGGCTACTACGAAGAGCTCGTCAACAACGGCGTCGACGACCCCACCATCGTGGCTCAAATCCAAATGGACATCAACCGCACCCTGACCGACAATGTCTTCTTCCGCCGCGGGCCCGGCGTGGCCAAGCTCAACGAAGTTCTCCTAGCTTACTCCCGCCGCAACCCGTCCGTCGGCTACTGCCAGGGCATGAACCTGATCGCCGCCTCCCTCCTCCTCATCATGCCGACCGCCGAAGACGCCTTCTGGGTCCTGGCCCGTATGGTCGAGAACATCCTCCCGGACCACTACTACGACCACTCGCTCCTCGCCTCGCGCGCCGACCAGCACGTCCTCCGCCAATACGTGTCCGAGCTCCTCCCCACGCTGTCCGCGCACCTTGACGCACTCGGCATCGAACTCGAGGCCCTCACCTTCCAATGGTTCCTCTCCGTCTTCACCGACTGCCTGTCCGCCGAGGCGCTCTTCCGCGTCTGGGACGTCGTCCTCTGCACCAACGACGGCGCCACTTTCCTCTTCCAGGTCGCGCTCGCGCTGCTGAAACTCAACGAGAAGAGTCTATTAAAGTGCGAGGCGCCCGCCGAGGTGTATGGGTATATCAATCATGAGATGACGAACCATGCAATCAGTATCGATGGCTTGATCAACGCGAGCGATGCGTTGAAGAAGGTCGTCAAAAGGGCGGATGTCGAGGAGAGGAGGGCCAGGGCTGTGGAGGAGGAGAGGGAGGTTATGAGGGCTAGGGAGGTGGCGAGGGAGGAGAGAAGGGGTGGGAAAGGTGCAAGGGATGAGGTGGCCGTACTGGATGGCGTTGGAAACGGCAGTCGGCGCAATAGCGACAGTTTATCAAACAACGGAGAGGAGAACGGTATGGGCGAGCTGCACGTCTACTCGCCTATGCCGGTGGACGAGGAGATCTTGGGCTCGTGAGCAGATCTGAGACTCGGTGGGCAGGTGGACGGCGTTTATAATTATCGTTCTTGTGTTCGTTCTCGGTCCTTCGGATACCCTAGCTCGCTCTCGCGCGCTCTCTCTGTCCCCGAAATCTCCGAATTCACCATTGACGTATAAAGTATAAACCCACGAAAAATCAAGTACCACCATAGCGCAGCCAACCTTCTCCGATATCTCGGTTGTGGGAATTCATATCTATATATCTAAACTCAACATCAAACAAACCCATACCCATACCCCTGCAATGCATCAAAACCCCCACTCCAAGCCCAACACCAAGCCCAAGAAACGTCCACCATGGTACCCATCCTCTAAACCGCTATCCCCCGCCGACTCCAACCCCCCGGCCCCTTCCACGCCCACAACCACAGCCCACAAGCAACCCAGACACTAACCGCCATAGCCCAGAACGTCGGCGCATAGCAGTCTCGTCCATAGCACAACACATCCTCCACCACCGTCGCCACCACCTCCCCTTGCTTCACACCCTCCCTCCCCTTCCCCCACTCATACCCGCCCGCAAACACGACCCCCCACAAACTCGCCCCCGCAGCCGGCACCATGGCGACGATGCCCCAATTCGTCCCGAAATTCTCGACGCCCCAGACGACGCTGCAGACGATGGGGACGAGGCTGAAGACGGCGCCGTAGCCGGCGCCGATGAGGGCGGAGACGATCCAGAAGCGGTCGGCGGCGTGGTTTTGGACGGCGCCGGAGGCGAGGAAGGTTTGGCCGGCGGAGAGGAGGAGGGTGGAGAGGAGGAGGAAGGAGAGGCGGGAGATGTGGATGCGGTGGTGGGTGGGGTGATGGGGGGAGGCGGAGGGAGGGGCGAGGAGGTCGGAGAGGGTGCCGGTTAGGATGCGGGCGAGGGTGGAAGTGAGGGCGACGATGGAGACGTGCGTGGCGGGGGAGGTTGGTGGAAGGGGGTTTGGGTCGGTGGAGGAGGAGGAGGAGGAGGAGGAGGAGGAGGAGGAGGGGGGCGGATACAAGGTGCCGATGATGGTGCCGAGGTTGTTGATGAACGCTTCGCCGGGACCCGTCACGAGGAAGAAGCCGGCGGCTAGGAACCACATCGTCGGATCACGGAGGAAGGCGCGCGTTTCGGCGTTGAGGAGCCAGGTTTTCTTGCGCGAGACGGGGTCTGAGTCGGCTTCGATGGGGGTTGGTGGGTCGAGATCCTCGTTCGATGACCGCCGGGCGTGGAGAGTACCGTAGTCCCTGTCGGTGGGAGCGTGCTGGAAGAATGGGCTGTCTTCCAGCAGTCCGCTCCTCTCGAGCTCTTCCACCGCCTCGTCGATCAGGGCCTCCTCGTCCACAATCCGCAATCCCAAGGCGCCGATAATGCCGACCAGCAACAGCGTAAAACCCAGGAACAGAAAGTACTTGAACACATCCACCTCCCCTCTCCTACCGTCCCCTGCATGCTCGTAGAGCAATCGACTCCCAACCTGACTCTGCCACATCCCACTCAAGCCAAACGCCGCGATCGGCATCGCGAGCGCAAACCCCTTATGTCGGCCCTTCCCGAAGTTCTTCGCGCACGTCGTCACGGCCGACAGGTACATGCAACTGGTTCCCATGCCGACCCCGACGAAGGCCAAAACCATCACCCCGAACGGCCATCCCTCGCCTCCAGCCGCTCTCAACGCCCCATGCCGGTAAGTAAACGCCGCCAGCAGGTATCCCAACCCAAACACGACGCCCGCAAACAGCGACGGCAGTCGCGGCCCGTATCTGTCGCACAGGAACCCCCACAGCGGCACGGGCAGGTACATGGCGAGCTCCGCCGTGATGGAGACGAGGTTGACTTGCAGCTGGGAGTAGTGCAGGCGCGAGAGGAAGAGCGGGCCGTAGAGCGAATACGCCGTGGTCGAGCCGGCGCAGAGACTGCCCCATCCCAATCAGCCAATGCTAGCTTCAACCGCCCAGTTCCACGACCTGACGTACGTGACGTAGAGGCGGCAACGGAATGGGAAAGGTGCGCTTACCAGCTCAACATGGCGCACGCGAAACTGAGATACCGCACGACCGCTCTCTGCATGTTGCGCTGATCGCGTTGCACGACGCCTTCGGCCACGTTGCTGAAAAAACTCTCGTCGTCGTCCAGAAGACCGCTTGGGCCGGAGCTGTCGGAGTCGTTGTTGGGTTGGCGATGAGCGCGTTGGGAGTCGAAGTCCAGCTTGTCGATCGACCCGTTGCGCTTCCGCATGGCGACGGAGAGCTGTATGGACTGGCTGGCTAGTTAAAAGGAAGGAAAGAAACGGATGTCGGCCGGGCTTTCTACATCATCTCAGCAAAGCGTATTGTGAGCCATTCGGAGAATATAGACCGAAGCATCGTGACGAGGATGATGACACGGCCCACGAGATCTGGTTTGGCGTCGTGTCGAGCCGAGGCCTGGGAGTCTAGCGCTACGAATACGGGCATGGCTGCCTTAACTGCTGCTACACCACTGATCTATCTGATAAGTGAATAACGTGATCCTCAACTTTATCATTTACTCAGTCTTGGAAGAGGATGTTGCTACTATGTACAGTACCGCTATTCAATGAGAACCCCCACCACGTAACTATAGCCATGACGCATCAAACGTGCATCGTTACTGTCAGTGCCCTTACACAGCAAACGGTGATTCCACCAGAGCATATCAGGGCGAGTGCCGTGCACTTAGAAACTGACATCTCCCGGATCTTCGTAAATCACCCCGTCCGTCCAATCGCCGGACGTACCAACATTCCCAGCACCCCTCTGGCTCAGTGCCATCCCTTCTCCCTCTCCTCTTTCCACATAGTCCTGATCGTTGATCTCTCGCCAGATGCGTTGAAAGTAGATCCTTAGTGTGCGTAGGCCTCGCAGATAACCACGATCGACCCCGTCGGGATCATGCGGTGGGCAGGGAACGGTCGGTGGCAACGTATCTTCACCCGTCACGCAATTTGCAAAGTCGACGATCTTGAGCTCGATGTTTGATCTAGGGTGCTCCAGATCGCCGATCGGTTTGGCCTGACCCTTGTCTTGGCCGTCTTGTTCTTTACCAATAGCACCGTCGTAAAGCATAAGGAGGCTGCTGGCGTAAAATCGATAACCCGGTAGGTTTCGGATCATGCTTTCGAGCTTGGTGATCCTCTCCAGAATGACCGGAATATGCCGGGAGACGCTGGCATAGCTGACTCCATCGTACAGAAAGCGAGTGAGAGCACTCTGGAATTCGCGACCCGCTTTAAGATCGCGCCCGAAATACTTGTCTTCAAAAAGGTACGTTTGCTTCTTGACATTCCACACTTGCATCCCGCACAATCGTACCCCTAGCTGTTGCGACGTCGTTGTTTGGCACTTCCGCCTCTGAGACTTTTTCTTTTTTTCATCAGCTTCAACCCCATACTGACGCGTCCCCATTTTCAGATCCAACACGCAAGGCTTGCTCATTCCTGCAGTCAAATCCTCCAAGAGCAGGAAGTGCTGCACCCGTTCGTCTGGTTGTAATTGAGCCTGTTTAGGGTTCACGGGTCCTTGATTGGACTCACGTGTACTCGAGTATCCTCGATATGGAACGGGTGTATCCCTGGAGCGAACGTCTGAAACATTCAACGCTGTGTCCGGATCGTCTGAGCTGATGGACGCTTTCCCTGTAATAGCCAGAGCTTTATCAGACGTGAAAGACGACATTGTTTGGCCTTCCTTGACGTTATCCATGGAAATCACCTCATCTTCCTTGTCCCCACCGTACCCGTCATCTTCGAAATACTCTAGATCGTACCTCTTGGTGCTGTCCACAGTACTTCGTCTTCTACGGAGTCCGCTGCCCGAATGTCGTCTATGGATTCGGCGACCAGCCGAGGTCGGCATGGTATTCTCCTCGGTGTTCGATGTGCGAAATTTCTCCAGAGATTCTAGATTAGGATCGTGCGCTGCAGTGGTTGGGGCTGAGTCTTTACGGACCACCGAAAGGGAGGATTTGCGATCTGCTCCATTGTTTGGAGCTTGATTTCCGTTTGTATCTCTCCTAACAGCACTCGGATGAGATTGTGTGAAGTCTTCACTGTTTCGACGGCTACCAGAAGATGGGAGTTCCAGTATCTTGCTCCTTTGATTGTTTGCCTCTTTCACTCGTGGTAATGTGTGATGGCTTCTCGCGTGGCGCTGATGGTAGTGGATGATTGGGGGACCGAACACTTCGCGCAATACTTGCTCTTGGAGCTTCGTGTTGACCGTAGTTGCGCCCCAACTAGTCTGGTGCTTCACGAAGGACGCCCTTGCCGGGGAAGCAATCTTACCCGCATAGTTCCTCTCTCCCGTATCGCCGGCGTCAGCAGGTTGATAATATCTCCCGGCTGGGGATCTTCCGCCTTTGAACGGTTCGGAAACATCAGAGTACAGAGTAGGTCGAGGGACGCTAAAGAGGCTGTCGGGTATGATATGTCGGTTGTTCTCGAATATCACATGTGGGACTGGCGTTGCTTGTTGAGAATAACTAACAATTCGGGGTTGATCCTTGACTTGTGCGCTCAGCGAAGCTCTAGCTGGCTCATCCTGCGGATCCCTTCCGAGCGCTGCTAAATTGGAGAGCTCATCCAAACCTGCATCTGCTCGTCTTGCTCCGTTGGAGAGGCGCTTCTCAGCCTCGGTTTCCTTTTTGATCTTCTTGCGCTTCGGAGCTTTGCGGTATGTAACATTGAGCACTCCGATGTACCTACATGTAAAGTAAAAGCACTTCGTTAGCATAGATTTAAGAACGTAGGTATAGCCGTCGATAGCGCAGATTGCACCTTTGCTGATATCTCAGCTTCAAGGCCTTATTGAGAGGAGGTTTTAGGAAAACCATGCATACCTTGGCAGAAATCTCAACAGCTCAGGATGCCTACGTTCGACCGTCTCATAAAACTCGTTCTCTCTGTTGCTGAGCTGTTTGCAAACGGCACGTCTAGAGAAGCGGAACACGGTGGTATGTCCTCCGACCTGGTGGCTGTACGGCTTCAGCTCCACTGCGCCTAGTGGAGCTGGTGGGTGCTGACGAGGGCTTCGTGACTTTAGGCGTGTGAGTGGAGCATGAGCTACTGGAGTAGCGGTTGGAGTTGTATCAGCATCATCATCGGTAAGGTTTGTGTCATCCTCGCGCGAAGAGACTGCTGCCTCGTCTATTGACTCATAATCTGAGTTCGAGGCTGAGGAGGACCCAATATCGGATGGTACTGTAGAGAGCTGAGGTTCGACGTCATGTAATGGATTTAGGTGCTGTTGTAGATCACCGTGAAGGTAGCGATGTTGGTCCGAAGATCGTAGATTAATGTCAACCTCGTTTGATGGTGGTTCCTGGGATGCAACTTTGCGACGCTGGAGCACGTTGACTTCTGGCTCAAGCGACGAGCTGTATTGATGAGTGTCTACAGCTTCTGTACCTCGACTTGACCTTACTCGCTCGACCTCCTCCAGAACCGGTGTTTGATGAGGGAAGTACAATGCCGAAGAGATTTGCTCCTTATCAGATTCATCGTCATCTTCATTCTCAGCTGAGTCGCGATCTGCAGTTGCTCCATCATGTTCTTCCAATTTCTCGGCGGATGTAGGATCTGGACTAGCACCAACTGACGCGGACTTTGCTCGCTCGGCGGAAATGGTTGGGATGCTTCTTGAAAATGATGTTCCTCGTTCCGCACCAGGTGTCAGGTTATGGTGATTACGTATCTCCTCCAGAAGACACAGCGGGAAACTGTGTGTCATCAAGCGTGTTGGAGCGCTTGCACTGTTAGCACTATCCGTCTCTTTGCTCTGAACTCGCTCGTTATTTTCATGCAAGAAAGCATCCATAGTCTCTACGGAAGTGGAGGGCTCAATGGATTGCGCGGAGAGCGGTAATAAATTCTCTTGTTGAACATGGTTGACCTCTCCTGAAGAAAATTGGTCATCGGTAGAACCTGGATGAGCACAAGGGAGATCGTCTGAGTCTGGATCCCCGGGGTCTTGAGCTGGAAAGTAAGAATCCCTACAATGTGCAGTCTGCTGAGCCTCTTCGCCAAGCTCTGCACGCACGTCTAGATCGACGGCCTTTTCCTTGCTCGTCTTCTCCTTGGCCTTTTCGTCCCGGCGTCTGTGCTCTTGAGAAGGAGTGTTTTCCTTGAACAAACCCAGGTAATGACTAGTTTTACGGCTTCGTGGATTCTGAGCCGGCTCCGTCTTAGCCAAGCTTGCCGCTATCTTCTTTTCCACATGACCATTTTCGTGCCGACTTGAGCTATGTCCTTCCCCGGTAGACATGATCTGCTCCCCTCGACCAGGTTGCTCATCCTTCCGACTAGGAAGTACCGTGTTGTGTGCTCCGTCTCTCGGCATCGACAATATATCGGGAATCTCTCGCGGGGTTGACGGACGGTTGATCGGAGTATCGACAGGGCTAATAAATGGCGGCAGGACCTGGACGCGCTCCCCTCGACCAACGCGATCCAATGACCCAGCTCTGCTCTGAAAATACTCCAAGAAGTCCAAAGACCCGCTCTCAGTTGAGGCTAGGCACTTTCGTCTACCTCTTCGACCGTCAAGACCATTCTCGAACCCTTTGACTGATGCTATGGTTGGTGAGGATGTCGTTTTGTGGAAGAGTGGTGCAGGCTCCGGTGAATGTGAAAAGTGAGGTGCAGGCAATTCCATCTCGGCAACTGCATCTTGCTGTGGATTATGGGCTTCGTCGTGCCTGCCCTTTGCAGTAGAAAGTTGTGGATTGTCGGCGGGTGGGTCCGATGTGATGTAATGTGTTGCAAAGATACTGTCCCTCTCCGACAGTTGTGCGCCCTCGTCTTCATACACTGTAGGTCCGTCCCACGCCAATGCCGGGGGCCTTGCTTTTGCTTTTGTTTTCGCAGGCGGAGCGGACCCTATCGACGTTATCGCCATGGACGGCGCCGAGAGGGGCGGCGGATCATTCTTAAGGACTTGGGGGTCTTCAGAAGACCTCACCGATAGAGCAAGTGAGGTATTTTCTGAAGCGGAAAGGGGGTTTGTCATGAGTTGGACATTTAGTAGACCGCTACACGACGTGGCGGAATAATTCGCTGAGCTTTTTGGGCTGGGTCTTTGCAGATTTGGGAGATGCCGGGGGTGTCTATGATAAGGTCCAAGGTACAGTACGTTTCTGTGTACAGCGATTTTCTTTCTTTAATTGCTTGGGTTTGCCACGTTGCAGGTGATGCCAGTTCTACAGGCTAAAAGATGGCTTAAACGCGTCTGCGTCTCAATTCCAATGCGGGAAGAAGAGCAATTATCCATCGAAAGCTGCATTTAATTCAACAGTAAGTCAAATGGTAGGTACTTGAGATGACCTCACCTGGTCGTTTGGCGAAGATCATCCGTCCTTAGCTGGGTACTTTGTACTTTATAAGATGTTACTTACTACCTACCTATTAAGACAGCTTGGTATGAAGGAGAAGTCACGATCCTGTCGTATATCATGTCAAATGCCATTCTCAAACACCTCTCCGGTCCGTCCGGAACTCAGCGTTTCTCGGAAGACCTTTAGTCTTACAGGCCGATTGAATTTGCGGGTGATGGCGGTAACGGTCTTCGTCGTGAGCTGAACTCCAATCAGCTGGCAACGTGCTTCGCATATGGCTGTTCTGACGCGCAGTTGGACGACACCTAATGTAAATCCATGGTCCTAACTACTTACAACAGACAGCGCTCTTGCATTGAGCAGCGCGCGGGGCCAATGCATTAGGTCTAGGTAGTTGAGGTAAGGTACCTACCTATAAGTAGCGGCAGATGTTGACAGGATCGATCACGGCAATGGCGCTGCTACACCCGCCTCGAAATCTGCAGCAGATCACGACATCCCGACTGAATGCCTCTCACTAACAGGTCGGTACTGACATTGATAATCCGGTGAGATGAGGCTAGGAGCGCATGCCTATCACTTTGCACGATAAAGGGTTGATCAGGCCACCCCTTTACTGCATTGAGAAAAATCATCCGTGCATTCCAAACGAGAAATGCTCCGGTTCCAATAAGAGACTGGGGATCGATGTCAATTCTAGATGCGCATCTATTTGGTCCATATCTATGAGTGGTGCTACGGCTTCGAATATCTTGGCCTTCCAGACGAAATGCCTGTGTGAACTCGGCTGCCAGAGTTGGTGGGTCCAGTGGTTGAAGGACCGGTACTCTTCTTGAGTTCAGCCTCTATGTCCCAGCTTTGTAGAAAGCTTCCAACGTCATCAAGGACAGCCCCCAAATCCATGACCGCAGCTTCAACCTGCCCGTCCTGTTGGGACACTTCTTTCAAGGTCCCATTGGGTGCGATTGAGAATGAGACCGGCAGAGCGAATGAGTTGGCTGAAGGAACCTCTTTCTCGAGGCTTTGGCCTCTCGGTGGCCTCTGTGTCGTCACGTTGGCTTCATCAGAAGTATCAGGACTCGTGTCCATGTCCAGGCTCAAGTGGCCGAAATTGCCATGATCCCTGTTGACATGGTCAGAGTCACGATGACTTTGACCATCGGCTATAGAAGTGGTGAAACTAATCCTCTTCGTCGTGGGTTTCTTCGTTGTACTGAATGCGAAAGGTGTTACCGCATCTATCATTTGTTGGGTGCTCAGATGCTCGTTGGCCCCAGATGTAACAGGGGTCCGCTTATATAAAACTTCAGGAGACGGGGTACGGAACGTTTGAAAAGGGGTGATGTTGTGCTTAGGTTTTTGTACAGAAGTAACATTCCGGTGATTCGATTCATTACAGTCTTTGTTTTCCGGGCACGGTACAGAGCACTGCTTTATGGGTGAAGTTAGATCGGCTTTGAAGGACAATTGGGCCTTGGCAATGGCGGCTTGCGTGGAGAGCTGGGCGCTCGCGTCATCAGTCTCGGTGCTAAAGTGCAATGACTGTTTGTCGGTCTCCATCAGGCCAGTCGAGGAAGCGGATGGAACCCGAGGATCTTTTCCAGCTGGGTCAGGTACTATCTGAGCTTCTTGGAAATTACTCGACGAACGGCTAGGGTCGTCAGTCTGCTGGACTAAGACCTGTTTGCCCGGGTTGTTCAGGTTCACAGATAGCTCTTCGCGAGAAGAATTTGAGACGGCTCCGCCATGCTGAGATTGGCAAGCGTCGTGAACTGTGCCACCCTCGGATGTCGCCTGAGCTGTTGGCGTCGGTGCTTCTGCTTTATGTGGAGAATCTTCCGATGAGGCAAAGTCCAATCTTCTTGGTTTCTGAATCTGCCCAACCTCGAAAGTGGGAGGCTCAACGCTGGGTTCTGCGGCCTCCAAACGAGGCCCAGGTATCGTCTTTACAGGTCGTCGAAATTTAAACGCTGAAATGTTGGTCGACGGCGGGACTGTGTGGACTCTGCTTCTGCTATCTTGAGGCGATTGGGAGGACTCGTGATGATTAACCGAAGCCCTGTCTTGGACAAAAGGGGGTGGGCGGCTGTCTGAGTGCTGTACAGAAACACCACCAATCCTAGCCGTCGTCAATGGCGGATAATTCCTAGGTGACAGAGGTTCTCTGGTGGTAACAGCTGGACGCTGCCGAGAGGTTGGGTTCTCCCTCCGAGCAGGTACGCGAGAAGAGTCTGTTACTGAAGGTCTTAAAGCTGGATCTTGTGATGCCTGCGGTAATCGACTGATCCTGGTAGTGGGGGCTGCTTCTGTAAAAACATTCAGCGTCAAACCAGGCGAACGTGATTCTGTGCGCTGACCTCTCGGTTTGCCAACTGCTCCGGCTTCTGTAGACTTGCTTTGACATACTTTGGGGCTGAAGGATCTCAACTCTTTGACTGTCGTCGGAGCGTTTGATGGTGAGCGTGACGTGGACTCTTTCCGCTTCTGTGCATCTTGGTTGTCTGAAAATTTCAGACTGCGCGACGGTACGTTGATTGGCGTGAAAGCTGCAGGCCTACTAAGCGTTGAGAGTTCCTCTCGTGACGGGCCTGGCCTAGGAGTGTGTTGGTCTGCGTATTGCCCTGAAGGAATTCGCCTATCGTCTGCTCGTGAGGTGGGTGTTGGCGTGAGAGACCTTGCTTCTCCCCGTGGCTGTTCTGCGAGATAGCCCTCATCGGACTTAAGCCACTCATTCGCTGCAGATATCAGGGACCTAGGAGTTTGAGCTTGATGAGGCCTCTTGAAAGGTCTAGTCGGATCAATAGCTGGTTCCACGGTTCTCCTCAACCTGTTTTCTTGTGGCAGAGCTGCCGTACGTGGCCGCTCGTCCTTTCGTGATCCTCTCTGCTCTTGCTCCTTCGAAACGAGCTGCCCTTGTGAAGTCCTTTCCGGTCTGGTAGCAAGACTCCAGACGCCGGCGGTCATGGTAGCCTTGTCAAGCGATCGTGATACTTTCCGGCTAAGCCCAGGATGACCTCGACCCACACTGCTCCCATCCTCAACCTGATCCTCTGCAACTGACTGGACCGTTCGATCTGTCGGGAACTCCCCAACTAGCCGCTCCTCCTCATTCGTAGAGCCGTGTCGTGGACTGCCTCCCCTGGGTTTCTTCCAAGGATTGACCCATCCCTTATCAAACGGTCCTTTGAAACTAGCAGACTGGATGAACAACGGTCGTCCTGCGAGATATTGCCGCCCAAGATCCTCAACTCGACGGCGCTTCGCTTTGCGTGAATCAGAGTCTATCTCACACTCGGAGTCTGAGGCTACAACGTCAGACGGTGATGGCGACAGTGGTTCGAATGATAGTGGAGATGGTTGCCGCAAATACGACATTGTATTTGAGTACAGTAGACGGTGAAGAGTTTGTTCGCTCGAGTTTGTCAAGGTGGCAGTCTATGGGAAGTTGTAAAGACCGTCCTTAACCTGCACCGCTTGTGATTATCTTGGTATAGCAGGCTTGTTGGGAGTGTTTGCATCGAGGAGCGGTGATCCATCGTCACGTTCATACGATTTTCGTGGCGTTGCGTCGTTGCTCATTGCTACGGACAGTTGCTCTAAGGCAGCCATGGGCGAGAGCTACCTTACCTATATGCTCATCGGCAATTCGCGTAATGCTGGCGCGCCGAATTCCCCATTCCGGTAAGGCGTCCCCCTTCAGGCTTAGCTTCACCTCACCGCCCTCGCTTCCCGGCTCCCCTCCCCACCCCTTGCTGCTGCCGCCCCCTCCACCGTTGACTGCCCTTCCATGCACCGACAAAGACGCCATGGGATCCTGCTCCCTCCGGGGTTGCAGTAATCATTCTGTTTGCTTTTGCTGTCTTACACATTTCATACATATCACTGTGTATTGGATCTGTCAGTGCTTCGCCCCAAGCCCAACCTCAGCTCACTTGTGACGAGCGGGGTTGTTGCTGCACGTGCCGTGGCGGTGTGGGATCCCTGACCAGCTTTCTCTTGCACTCTCACTCTATAAGATCTGCATCTGCCCCTCAGTGCCCATTCAGCATCCTTATTCTCTCATAGAACCTCACCCAGCATCATCACTCTCACTGCAGCGCTTCCGTTACCCCTTCGCGGTCTTGCCTTCTGTTGACCACCATGCTGTTCACTGCCCATCAAGTACACTCCACTGAGTCAACCTTTGCACGACGGAAATAATGTCAATTAAGCTAAGATATAAAGAAAGTTGGCCAAGCCGATAGCTATGCGGGCAAAAACCGGGATAAAAAGCTTGTCTGAGAATGCCCTCCTGTACTTGGTGATACCTTGGGTAACGTCAATACCAAATAACAACCTGAAAGGTAGGTACTGACCATTACTCGTAGGTATGGAAACAAGGAGAAAGGTAGGGTAGCCACAACCCACTTTCGAAGGCATGACATATGTATTACCATTTCATACACAAGAGGACACCCCATGCCCGGGCTCATAGTGTTTCCGCCAAAAGAATGAATATCAGGAACTATTGTACAGACAGAGCACCACAAAGGCCCATGGCACTTGCGAATTTCAAAATCGTGCTCCATGACATTAATTTTGACCCCAAGCGCTTCAACACAGGATTTGGAAGCTCTGGTACTTGGTAGCGTCCAAGCATTGGAAGTAAGGCACAACCTTTGCCGACTGGCCCTGAGTGCAAGACGCGTCGGTGTAGAAATAGGCTACGTTCCAACATTAGTCCGTGATTGAACCATTTCCAAGAGTGTATGTGAGACTCACCCCCGCAGCCGCTCTGACCACCGGCAATACTGACCTGAGCACCCCCAAAGTTGCCGAAAGATGCCCTCGAAGCACAGCAGCCGGCGGTCTTGATGGTATTGCTGGTTTGACCAGCGCCACACGTCGAGGCTGGATAGGTATATAACGTGAGCAAGGTGGAACCGCCATTGGTGATGGAGCATGTCGAGACGCAATTGCCGCCCCTACACGCTGTACCCGGCCCACACTGATCATAAATCGGTCAGGTTGCAGTCGTCTCACGAGGGGAAAATACAGGTGTGACGTACCCCACGACCGCACCCTCCGCAATTGTTGTTGTCCGACGAGTAATCAGGACAGCCGCCGTTGCATTGAGGTTGCCCGCTATTGGTGCACTTGCAAGATCCTGAAGAGCATGATGTGCCGCCAGGACACTGATTGACAAGGCACATCAGCAATCAGAAGGGAAGGACTCAGATTTGAACATACTGTCCTGCCACATCCCCCACAATTGTTATTGTCCAACGACAGATCTGGACAACCACCGTTGCAGAGGCCTTGCCCACTGTTACTGCACTTGCAGGCACCTCCAGAACATGTTGAGCCCGCAGGACACTGATGAACAGGTTACATCAGTAGCTCCAATCCCGTAGGCTCAGACAAAATATACCGTCTTGCCACATCCTCCACAATTGTTATTGTCCGAGGACAAATCTGGACAGCCACCATTGCAGAGACCTTGCCCATTATTGTTGCATTTGCAAGCACCGGAAGAGCATGCTGAGCCCGCAGGGCACTAGAGGCATACATCAGCAGCAAAATTGAGAAAAACGAAGGCTAGAACATACTGTGTTACCGCATTTCCCACAATTTCGGCTATCGGAACCTAGATCTGGACAACCCCCGTTGCAAAGGTCTTGCCCATTATTGGTGCATTTGCAAGCACCTGAAGAGCATGCTGAGCCCGTGGGGCACTGTAGGCAAAAAACGTCAGCTGCTGAAATGGGAAGGGTGCACACTGGAACACACTGTGTTGCCACATTTTCCACAATTCTGGCTATCGGACTTTAGGTCAGGGCAGGCCCCGTTGCACGGAGCCAATCCACTATTGGTACAAACGCAAGCACCTGAGGCGCATGTTGCACCATCAGGACACTATCTGTGTTAGCCTTCTGCTGTTAATACAATAGAAAGACATACCTTGTTGCCACATGTCCCACAGTTTTTACCGTCAGTTTGGAGGTCTGGGCAGGCCCCATTACATGGAGGCAACTTGCTGTTGGTACAAACGCAGGCACCTGATGCACACGTTGCACCATCTGGACACTAGTCTTGATTTCAGTGATCTGCTGCTGCCCACATCGTCAACACTGACGTACCTTGTTCTCGCACTTTCCGCAGTTTTGACTATCTGTCTGAAGGTCTGGGCATGCCCCATTACATGGTGCAAGACCACTGTTGGTACAAACGCAAGCACCTTTGGCACATGTTGCACCATCTGGACACTAGCTCCTGCTTTAGTGATATGCTGCCTATAGCATTGCAATTGACTTACCTTGTTCTTGCACTTTCCGCAGTTTTGACTATCAACTTGAAGGTCTGGGCATGCACCATCACATGGTGCGAGGCCACTGTTGGTACAAACGCAAGCACCTGCAGCACATGTTGCGCCGTCTGGACACTATTTGATATGTCAGTAGTATGGTGCCCATATCCTCCATATTGACTTACCTTATTGTCGCATTTTCCACAATTCTGACTATCAGTTTGGAGGTCTGGGCAGGCTCCATTGCAAGGAGGAAGACCGCTGTTAGTACAAACGCAGGCGCCTGCGGAGCATGTTGCGCCATCTGGACACTATGTCATAGATTAGCATTCTGCTCTTCATCCCTGCAACAACAGCTTACCTTGTTGTCACATGTGCCACAGTTCTTACTGTCAGTTTGGAGGTCTGGGCATGCGTCATTACATGGTGCAAGCCCGCTGTTGGTACAAATACAAGCGCCTGCAGAGCAAGTCGCTCCATCTGGGCACTACACTGAGTATCAGCATTTTGCGGTACATCTCAGCGACGACAAGATACCTTGTTGTCACATTTGCCACAGTTTTTGCTGTCAGTTTGGAGGTCTGGGCATGCGCCATTACATGGTGCAAGTCCGCTGTTGGTACAAATACAAGCGCCTGCAGAGCAAGTCGCTCCATCTGGGCACTACACTGAGTATCAGCATTTTGCGGTACATCTCGGCGACGACAAGATACCTTGTTGTCACATTTACCACAATTTTTGCTGTCAGTTTGGAGGTCTGGACATGCACCGTTGCATGGAGGAAGGCCGCTGTTGGTACAAACGCAGGCGCCTGCGGAGCACGTCGCACCGTCGGGACACTGTTGCCAAATCAGCCTTGTTATGTTGTTTGTCATGACGGGTGGCTTAGATACCTTGTTCTTGCATTTCCCACAGTTTGTGGTGTCGGTCTGAAGGTCTGGACATGCACCATCGCAGGGTGGAAGACCGCTGTTGGTACAAACGCAGGCGCCTGCGGAGCATGTCGCACCGTCGGGACACTATTGCCAAATCAGCCTAGTTCTGTTGTTTGTCTCGATGGATGGCTTAGATACCTTGTTCTCGCATTTCCCGCAGTTCTTGGTGTCGGTCTGAAGGTCCGGGCAAGCACCATTGCAGGGTGGGAGCGCACTATTAGTGCAGACGCAAGCCCCACCGATGCAAGTTGCACCTGTAGGACACTACTATTGTGTTAGCAATCATTCTGCCGTTTGAGTCAGTGAGCGGATGGAATACCTTGTTTTCACATTTCCCACAGTTATTGCTGTCGGTCTGGAGGTCGGGGCATGCACCATTACATGGTGGGAGTTTGCTGTTGGTACACTTGCAGGAGCTTGAGTCACAGATGGCTCCCTTTGGACACTGAAGACAAGGGCAAGTTAGCTTTCCCCTACAATGTCATTCAACAAGCGCCATGTGATCTAAACCTACCGTATTCGCGCACTTTCCACAGTTGTTGACGTCGTTGCTGGTTTCGCGGCACACTCCACTGCATAACTGTTCGGTGGGTGACGTCTTCAAAGGGCCACACACGTAGCAAGGCCCTACGCCATGAGCAGCCGGAGAAGTGCAGATGCTCCCTGGGTCAGGGAAAACACTCGCGCACCATTGCGCACAGACACTGTTGCCATCTGTAGTCGTCACAGGGCGCGCTCGGGACCACACGGCGGTAACTGTGTCCACCAGTCAGTCGGTTCCTTCTTCGAGGGCCAGGGTTCGGATGCCCCGTTGGTTGTTTGACTAACCAAAAGCAAGCACAACGAATGCAGAGAGTCGAACCATCTCGATGATTGCCTTCGGAACAGCTGAGCTACTAGCGCAGGATAGTGCTGAGAGGGGTCTTTGATGCTCGAGGGGTAAGTTGCCGTCCCTTATATATCGGAACTCGACAAGCCCAGCTGCCAGGAGGCAATCGTCATCCTCTGCGAAGCGGAGAGGAGTCGATAAAAGGAAGATAAACTTTAGTTGCGCCACTGGCTACTCTTGGCCACTCTGGAGATCTAGAGACAGCGAGCTCAAACCAATGCCATTGACTTCGCTAGCCTGCGCAGAGTGACCTCCCAATCGCAACAGTCGTGGCATTTGGCGTCAGAAGGGACCAGAGCTAATGTGCTGTATGCGAATCCAAAAGGAGTTCGACATCTCCGGGGGCTTCGTCTGGCCGACGGAACAGTAACTCGCGAGAGCGGGGAGGCTAAGGAGACATTTCAGGGATGGTGAGAATATGTGTATTTACCCTGGGGTAAGTTAGGCAAGGTCGCTGCTCAAAGTAGCTTTGGGCAGACGGCACCTGCACGCTCCAGAGAGCTAGCCGTTGGTGCAATTCCTCAAAAGAGGTATCGTATGATCCTCCCAAGACCTGAGCTTCCCTGCACGCTCCAGGTGCAATTCCAATTCAGTCCTAGCTCCTGTCCGTCCCAGTACCGGTAGGGATCGGTCAAGATGGTACACTTCCCCCTCGAGACAGGGGAGTCCAGAAACAATGCCGCGGTGGCAGCTGGTATGATAGGCATGTTTGTCGATGTTCGTTATACCTAAGGTAAGGTACGTTAGCAACCCCATCGGAGGCACTGACTCATGACAGATACTGACGGTTGAACTAGCCTACTGGCACTATCTCTCCCCACCAACCCAACCTTAATGTCGTGCGAGATCGCTACCTGGGTGTTGGCGCCTGATGGCACCGTCATGGTTGGTAAGGTAAATTGGGGAGGCTGGAAGCACAGCAGACCAAGCACAGCTAGTCATTCGTGAATAGTCTTGTTGAAGAAGGCCGTCGTTGCTGGGGCGGAATGTGTCAATGTGGAGATGAGAATGTACAGGAGTGGAAAGGTCCAGCTTTCGTCCATGGGTCCCCCCCTTTCATACAAGGGCAGATAGAACCTTTTTTTAGCGGCCACGATATCTTCATCGTAATTAGGCCGGGTCAACCTCAATCGAGCCATCTCCATCATTGGTGACTGAGGAACCGAAGATGGGCGTCGAGGGCTGTGGGGATGGGAACATCTAGCAGCTGCCAATAGGGAGTGACAGTTAGTCTGGGGTAGACGAAGGGTGGGAGGACTGACATGGGAAGGAGGGACGCTGCCAACCTTAATTGAGTTAAAAGTGACGCCACGGATCCAGCTCTGGAAGTGCACTCCGCGCTCGATCGAGCCAGGCTATACGCCAAAGACGCCAAAGACGCCAAAGATGTCGAGGACGCATTGCTGGCATCGCCTGTTGTGGATCAGTGGCGCAACACCGTCTGTCACGCCGTTTGCTTGGCAACATTGATGCCCTGTGTTTGTTACGTCAACCACCCCTAGGTAAGTTAGAGCTTGCGCTGGTCTGCTCGGAGAGGCCCTATCCGGCAAGATCTACGCCAACCCGTCTACCTGGTATCGGGAACAGCTCCCAATTCATGCCCGTGTTTTGCTGTCCGGTGCATTGCAAGATCTCGCTTATCTGTAGACTTTTCTCCGCACTTGCACTTAGTTGCTACAGGATCTCCACTCCAATAGGCGCGGCTATAGTTGAGGCTGATGGCAACAGAGACCCAATAGAGGGTTGGACAAGAGCCCTTCAATTCTCATCACTCATGCCCAAAGACTAACAACTACACTAGGTAAATTCTCGTGCAGAGGGGGCACTGGTTACCTCAGTATACATCTAAAGTCACTTAGGGCCTAAGTCGCCACCCAATTGACATCCACACTGTGATCAAGAAGCATTACCTGGGCCCTTCCGCAACACAGGCGACACGAATATTTCATCATGGTCAGTAAATGTGGCCACTACACCCCTCGGCATCCCCATGGTCGTCGCCCTCCACATCCACTCCGCCGTTGACAAGACCTCAATGTTGCCGCCGAGCTTCTCCTCGTACATGCCCGCAAGGTCCGACAGCCAGTACCGGTTGCTGCTGCAGTAGTTGTGCACGGCAAAAGGCTCCCGGGGATCGTGGCCATATGCGTTTGCGATAAACTCAGGTACCACATCATCAACATTAATGATATTGAGCTGCCCGACCCACTGCTTTGGGTCTAGGGCCGGCACGGCCCACATCCTTGTGCAGAAGCAGTCCAGCGCGACCAGTGGGATCTTGTTGGGTGTGTCGGGCCCCATGATGTTGGGGAAGCGGTGCATGATCACCAACAGCGCCGCGCGCTCGAGCAGCACCTCGTCGACCCACTTGCTGGCGGTGTAGCCGATGGCGTTCCTCATCAGCGACTCGGCATCGGTCGGGGGCGAAATGCGTGACGTCAATATCTCGGCCAGCTCATGCATCCCCTTCTGGAGCATGGCGACCGACGATGATGAGACAAAGTGGACAGGGACGCGGCGCAGCGTTGCCATGGCCAGGAGGATCTGTGTCGAGACGACAGTGGCGGTGCGCACGGCCTCGTACGACTTGAGATGGTTGACCTCGGCGCCCAGGTGGATGATCAGGTCGGCCGTCTGGCTGAGGCGAATGAAGTCTGCTAAGAATATTAAGTGAAAATTAGTTGATCTGAAGTAACAGCTAATTATAAAATAAACAAACAAAATCTATTTCTTTGACACAACTTTCTTGTGAAGCTGAAAGACTTGGAAGATTTGAAGCTGAAAAGCAAAAGAAATTGTGAAGTTAGATAGATGAGAAAGTTTCTGATGATTCTTCACAATTATGATGTTTTTTAAACTGATGATGTGATGCAAAAGCAATCTGATGAGTAGGGTGGCCATTGGGTCGGGCCGGGCCCAGTTTTTGGAACTTGGATCAGCCCGCTGGGCCTAACTTTGCAGCCCGGCCCGGCCCTGAGCAGGGCCGGGTTTTGGGCAGGGCCGGGCCGGGTTTTCTTGGCAGCCCGGCCTAAGATCACTAATATGATAGATTATCAAAAATACAGTATATTACATCTAAATTACCATTTTTAGGTGTTGCAAAGTATAAATTTCACATATGGTATTTTATATTTTTATAAAGTACATAGCTGCATAGCCTAAATTTAGGCCTACCCATGACTATGTGCATGTCTATGTGTAATTTATGCAGTTATATCATGCTTACTAAAACCTGGACTAAAAGTCCAGGTTGGGTTGGGCTCTCAAAGCAAGCCTGAACCAGACCTTCAAGCTCAGTTTTTGTGTTAGGGTGTAAACCTAAGCTATGTGATTCAAGTTATAATATATAAGTAATAGTTAAGGAAATAAGTGGGTAAAGGGGTGTGACCGCTATATATGCGGCGGGGATGCTTAGTAATCATGCTTAGTAAGTATGACGTCACGATGCGGAGGCCTTGCTCTGTAACATCTGTACACATCGGAGCGGTATTGAGAAGCAACAAGTTTTGAGATATGGGCGGACAAGGAAAGGACGTTTTGATATGAGGTCTGACGGTGCCACAATAGTTAAAATCTACAGTAGTGTTCACCCTCAACCGTGGATCTTCTTTTACAGTGTCTGAAGAAGATGGCAACACATTTTCGGAACTGATTATATTCACTTTGGCATTGAAGTATTCATTCTTCAAATCTCAACTGGCAATTCGAGACGAGCGGCAACAATAGGCGAAGCTCACAGGTAAACAAACCGCTACCACCACCACCACCAGTTTATTCCACCAAGGTATAACCTTAGCCATCAAGAACATGACAAGGCTCAACGCGACAATACGACAACCTGGCGTACTAACGTTCAAGTG
The DNA here is from genome assembly GCA_025617375.2 of Acarospora socialis. Lineage (NCBI taxonomy): Eukaryota > Fungi > Ascomycota > Lecanoromycetes > Acarosporales > Acarosporaceae > Acarospora > Acarospora socialis. The sequence goes on along the minus strand of JAMYGW020000010.1, from coordinate 1,255,985 downwards.
ATTCCTTGGACACCGACATTCTTTACCAGACGCGCTCCTTCAGCTTTAATTGTGTACAGATACTGTTACGAGCGACAGAACTCGAAGCATGAACATCCCGCTGCGCATTGCCTAAGCACAGCCGACATGACTCCTGTTCGGACAGCTATTACTATGGATCGCTGGGTTGATACTCTCTCCGAAGACTGGGTCTCGCAGCCAAGACCCTCTCCACCAGCGTCTCTTGCCAATGGCAGATCCTCGATATCGGACAACTCAAGCGTGGGCAGTGCACCTCAAAGTCGAATACCGCGTCCAAAACAGCGCGCTTCCTCTACTTCATCGTTAGATGTACGCGGTGGGAGAGGTCCGGGAAAGGCCTCTTCAAAGTCAGTGCTGGGCAAGGGAAACGGCCATGCATTGAGCGAGCGCACTTCATCGCGACTCAACGCTCGTTCGCCATTGTCACCGAACGATAAAGCGAACCAGCATGACAGACGTTCTTCGCCACGCGACACTCTTAAGAGCTCGAGATCAGTTTCCGATTCCTCCTTACACTCCGTCATCCACAATACGGTGAAGCATAACGTTTCGAGTTCGTCTCCACAAAAAGCTCAAGAACGACAAGGCACTCCGGAGTGGAAACGGCGCATTTTGAAGGGTCAAGTCGGATATGGAGAACAGCGTGACCTGTTCAGTCCAATGGGATTAGAAAATATTTTCCATCCCGGTACAGGATCTTTACGACCGCAACAGAAGAAGGGGCGTAAGTTCGAGTGCGCCAGGGACAGCGACTTCCCATCGAGTCCTCCACCTTACCCATCTGCTCTGCAATCAGAAAACCCTAACTCGGTCTCCGACGTAACATCTGTCGTCAAAACTGCATTAGAGGTCCTTGAGGAAGAGGAAGAAGATCGTACCACAAGCCCGGCTGATAATGTGGACCGGACTGGCCCTCAGGACCGTGAAAACAAAAGCAACAGCCAACCACAGGCGCCTCGTACGTATGCTCGCAGTGAGAATAGTGAACTGCATGCGGCTCATTCCCATGCCGATGACTCGGATTGCGAGCCGTCTGTCCAGGGCTTACAAGAGCGCCTGGAAGGTAACCGGACTGTTAGTGGTCAAGATGACTCACGGAATGAGAAATTCAGTCCCGTGTTCGTCTCTAAGCATAACACGGTTGATGGCCGAATCGACTATGCTGCTCTCGATCTGTCCTATCGGCACCTCAAACAAGAAATCGGACGCCTTGGGTTACAGGAAAACTTTCGGCCTTCGACGCGGTCAAGTGATCACGACGTTCAGTACGGACACCCCGACAGTCGTGAGGGTTCTATTTCGCCGGAACGCCAATCGCATGACTGGACGAGCCAGTCTCTACCGGATGATCTCTCTACTAGCACGGAGGTTTTTGCCTCGAGGGGCGGTTTTATCAACATGCGGCGCGGAGGCTATTCGAACGATGGTTCATTCCTCAAGCGAAACCTGAGCCCATCCTCCAACCCATGTTTCGACAACTCCGATCTCTCAGCAGTGCACCGGCTTGGAAGAGACCCTAGTTGGTCAATTCTACCTACATCCCCAATACCAGTTCCGGCCCGAGCAATTGCACGCAGAGATCCAAAGTCCGGACTGGAACTGCCTGCCATTCTCCACTCTCCAGCGATGAACCCAAATTGCGGAGGACCGAGTCCTCAAAGATTGGAATCTTCAGGAAGTCCACTGAAGCTGTTTGGAGAGTACGACACATTCACCAATAACAGACTGTTGAGAAGGATGGGCCAATTCCAGGATAGCTCTTCTAGCCGTCTCCCTGAAGGAAAAAGTTCCGATTCCAGCATCGTTAGGGCAAGGAGTGGCTTCACATCAGTAGAACCTAACAATCCTAATTCAGCTACATCACTACCAAAGCGTACCGCTAGTATAAATAGCTTTGGAGAAGGGAAGTTTCATGGCTACGAATTTAAAGAAGAGGTTTCCATTGCCTCGTCTCAGTCCATCTCTCAACACGAGGACAAGGGATCCGAGCCGGCTCTTTTCGAGCTCGATAGTGGTGCTGAATTGCGTGTTGCCATCCGTTTAGAGCAGTCTCCAGAAATCAAAGGAAGTGGCCAGGCCCGAAGACGACGATCACACCGGTCTACAACGAGGACATCGCACAGTATTACTCGAAGGTGGGTGGCAGAAGTTGGGCCCGCTCAGATGACGAGTCCTACAAAACATAGGGACGGCGACGAACCGCCGGATGACGACACACAGGTGAAATCCAAACGGCCGCCAAATTCGCCAGCGAAGGATCCTGCACCAAAACGCCGTCGCACTTACGGTAACGCAGAGGCGGGTGCCATCACTGCGGATGTGCAGTCGACTGAACAGAGGTCGCAGCAAATGCAGTCCATTGTCGGAAGGAAACGGAAAGATGCTCGGTACGATTCCAACAATCCAGAAGCAGACCCGAAAGTCATTGCCTTACGCCAAATGCTCCGTCCCAGGACGCCGACACCAACCCAGCTTCGGAAACAAGCCAGGGCGCCTGGAGCTACTGAAGGAATGGTGTCTGGCTTACCGGAACCTGGAGAACAGATCAGTTCGGACCAACCTGGCACACGATCAAATACTGCTGATCAAGGCATAGAGGCTCAAACCCGGGCGCTCGCTGCAGAACTTGCTACCTTTGCCGTCCATGCCGCTGAGAATATGGCCAATGATAGTCGTAAGCCATCCATTACAACACAGGATTTCCTTAATGAAGCTACTAAAGTCATGAACATCATCCGCGCGAAGGGGAAGCCGCCAAGTGGTCTCGGAAGCATAGAGCAATCCGAGGCAGAGGAGGCAGAAGAGGTAGCAGCCAACGAGCTTACTTACGATGAGCAATCTACAAAGGATGAATTTTCTCGCCCACCAAGCCGCGAAGGTGGAAGCCTCCGCATGTTGAGAACCCCAAAGCAGCTAGATCCAAGGGTCATCAGCCATCTGAGGAAGTTCGAGGAGAAGGATGAGGTGGACGAGATTGTCGCGTCGTCGCTCAGGTCTCTTAAAATCAACGAGCACGGAGTTCAGAACGCTCTAACCGTTACTCGTACGGAAGTTTCTGTCTCGGACGCTGAGGTTGAGAGTGAACCGTCAAATATACGGATACTTGAAAACGCGCAGTGGCAGCGTAAGCGCAAACATTTCAGTTCCTCCACCCTTGAGGAAATAACTGGACAATTGCATCAGGAGGTACAATCCCAAATATCCAATCCGTCAAGCGGGCCATCAACTAGAAGTTCCATTCCCACCGGTTCATCAAGAAGCTCGGGAACCAAGGCCTTGATTGCGCCGGAAAGAGTGTCTCATCTCATCCCTGCTCAGGCTGCTGGGATGACGTATGATCATGTCAAGCAGACATGGGTCAAGCGCAAGGGTTCTGCGGGAGGTAGTGCAGCCGGGTCAGAGAAACGTACCAGTGAAGGAACCGAAGCAGATCCTTTCGAAGATATCCCTGATCTCAGCGTCGACGAGCTAGAAGAGATGAACCGCATTCAGATGCTTGAGGTGGAAACCAAGGAGACAGTGGGTAAGCTGGTTGGCTCTATTCAGCAACTCAAGGGAGGGTCGGAGTTCACGGATGCGAAGCAGGCTGAAGGCAGCGCTGTAGGTTCTAGGCCTTGCACAAGAGAGGGTCTTGAGGAAGTTCCTATCAATATCAGTTCGGTCGGATCGAAGTATTCTCAGGTGGAGTCCAGTGAACCAATAACTGAGACTCGCGCCACGTCCTGGGGCGATGAACCTTCTACAACAAAGCTGCATCCTAAGGGACAACAAAAGACCACTGAAGTGCAAAAGCTTGTTGCCGGAGATCGTGAAGAGGAGGTCGAGCATGAAATCAGTATACTCGAAGGTCGAGTCTCCAAGACTCCGACCCGGCCGGACCACCTCAAACACAGAGCTCGAGTAGTTACTGTCGCATTCTCTTCGCCTCTGGTAAATCATGTGCAGTCACAGAAGTCCGGCGAGTCTCCGGATCGTGGTTCAAGATTGTGGACCGACGGTTGTGAATCTGTCCATGAGCGATCTCCCGTCGAGCATAGTTCCGGACTAGGGAAACCGTATAGCAGTGCTCCAAAACGCAAGTCCGCTGGGTTTGCACGGAAGTCAACTTATTCCAGTACCACCCGTAGAGGTCAATCTTTCACTGCACGGCCAATCTCTCGTATCGACGAGCACACTGAGGTATCCTTCAATACATGCCTTGACATCGATGAGGCAAAAGGTCTGGACGTTACAATCTCCACCCCACTGCCAGTTTCGTCTCCGGCAGGTCGACGGTCCAATTACAGTTTCCATCTGAGTCCTCTACCAGACTTCACGGTCCATCAGCTCGATGAGTCACTTCAGCTCGACATCAACCACGTCGCCAAACGCGGTGCTCATCAATCAGTGAAGGAAGTCGAAAGCAGCTTCTCCATCGCGGTCGACGAGCTCGTCAAGAAAATCACCGACGTGGAGCCATACGAACCATACTGGGAGTACATCCGACAACTTCACCTCCGAGGCCAAGGCTTGATCACACTACATCTGCTCTGCGAGTTCTGCGGACGACTGGAAGAGCTGGATGTGGCGGACAACGAACTTGGGCAATTGAACGGTGCCCCATCCACCATCCGCCATCTCAAGATACAGCGAAACTGTCTTTCCAATTTGACCGCTTGGGCTCATCTGAGTAATTTGCAGTACCTGGATGTGTCTGGGAACCAATTCGAGAGTCTCGAGGGCTTCAGCAGCTTGATACACTTGAGAGAACTACGGGCGGACGATAATAAGATCCGCGATATCGAGGGTATCTTCGAACTTGACGGTCTGATCAGTCTGAGGCTTCGAGGGAATCGTCTGGAGACTGTGGATTTCGAGAGTGCGGAGCTGTATGTACAGGAGCGGTTGTCATCGCAGGCCCCCCTTGCTGACACGTTTTAGAACACGACTGTCCGAACTCGACTTGAGTGGAAACCTTCTGAAAGAAGTCGGGAATTTGCATTGCTTACCAGCATTAGTGAACCTCCGCCTTGGTAAGTACCATCTTCCCAGATATGCAGCAGAAAGCCAATCGTCTGACGTTTCCCAGATAACAACAAGCTCACCGACTTCCCCACGGACGCATCGAAGCCTCTCCGAAACCTGCAATTCCTCCATCTGGCCCATAACAATCTTCAAACCTTCGACGTCGCCCCATACCCCCGTCTCCACGCCCTCCATCTCGACAACAACCGCATCCCCCGAATCCACCACCTCCGCCAAGCCACCCACCTCACCACGCTCTCCGTCCGCGAGCAGACCCTCCCGCCAACCACCCCGCTCCGCATCCCACACAGCCTCGACCTGCGCACCCTACGCCTCTCCGGCACCATCCTCCCCGCCCTCTCTCCCACCACCCCCTTCCTCAACCTGCAGCACCTCGACCTGGCCTCCTGCGCCCTGCAATCCCTCCCCGCCGACTTCGGCAGCCGCATCCCCAACGCCCGCGCCCTGAACCTCAACTTCAACGCCCTCAAAGACATCCGTCCGCTCCTCGGCATCCTTCGTCTCACAACACTCTCCCTCGCCGGCAACCGCCTCTGTCGGCTACGACGCACCGCCGCCGTCCTGAGCAGGTTCGCGCACTTGACCCAGCTGGATCTCAGGAACAATCCGGTCACGTTGGGACTCTATCCGCTTCCGGCGGCGGAGACGAGGGTCCTTGCGCCGTCGTCGTCGTCGTCGTCGTCAACGAAGCTCATTGTAGACGGTGAAGCCGACGCCGACGCAGCCATCGATGACGGCGAGACGGCCTCGATGCAGGATCCGTACATGCTCCCGCCCACGTCCAAGGAGCTCGACGCGCGTTATCGCGACAAGCTGGATACAGACACCAAGTTGCGGAGGAGAGTGTACGAGATGATGGTGGCGGCTGGGAATCCGAGGCTCGAGAGACTGGACGGGATGGTGTTTGAGCGCGGGGAGGGTGAGGGCGGGGTGGAGAGGAAGGACTGGGTTTGGGAACGGTTGGTGCGGTTGGGTGTTGTGAGGGTGAGGGCTGGAATGGGTGGGAGTGAAGAGGGTGGGAGGGGTGAGGGGGGAGGGAAGGAGAAGTGACTTTTGGGTTTTCTGGTTTGAGAAGTTGTGGGAGACTGGTTGGATGGAAGGGGTGGAAAGACATCGACGGGTAGAGGCGAGACGGGAAGGGCGAGAGAGGGTTGCAGGGATGGAGACGTTGCTGCGCCCGCGCTGTGTGTCCAAAAGTATTTCGGTCGGCGTTTCAGGACATGGCTGCCACTCGTTTTGCGTCCAGGGTTCGAGGTCCGGCTTTGGTGCTGCTCTGGGCTTTGGTTTTGGGTGTTTGGATTTCTGAGCTTGGGACTGCCTGGTTTGGTTTTGGTAGAGGTGGAGGGCGGTGGATAGGATAGGCCAGGGTATGGTAGAGGCACAATCGGTTAAGAGTTCATGATCGTCAATCGTTCCAAAGGGGAAACGTCACGGGTGGTAGGGGTGCGCGTTCGTAGCCTCATCGTGCATACGAGATTGACTTGACCCCTCTAGCCGTGCTCGAAACAGAATCATGGACTATGAGATTCAGTAAACTTGTGCGGCTGATGGCAAGTAAGACACGAATTATTTAATTAAATTCTAAAAAGAAGCGGAAAGGAAAGAGATCTATATACACGCCCTTCCGTCCCTAAGCCATCCATCCATCCGTCCGTCCGTCCATTCATCCGTTCATACATACAAATAAGTCCCTTTCTCCGTCCCCATATAGACAACCCTAACCTACAGATGAAGGTTAAAGCGTGGACAAAGGAGACTCAGAACCGTCTGTTCGCAATATGTATATAGTATGTGCGTCTGTGCCTTCCGAACGGAATCACAACACGGTAAGATAGGCACAAAGAAGAACATAATAAACAAGCTAAAGGAGAGGTATTAGAATTACAAGTACACGTAGCCCATACATTCATGTACAAGTCACCTCCGTCCCTCACCCAGTACCAGAATCGCGCAATATCAGGCCGTAGAAGTCGGCGCCGGCGCAGCCGAGACGGTCGCCGAGTTCTGGGTGTTCATGTTGGCGGGCGAGCCGTCGGGATTGACCGACGAAGGATCGTTGAGGTAAACGTTCAGCTTGCTAGCCGCGCCACAGAACTCGCGTTTATTACCGGTACAGACCATATTGCATTGGCCTGCATCCAGCGTCGTTGCCGCGGAGGGGAGGGAGCTGCCGCAGAAACATTGCTTGCCGAACTCGAGGCCGGCGTAGTTGGCGTTGGCGTTCTTGCAGAAGGCGACGCAGGTCTCGACCGTCATGCCTGTGCTGTTGCTGTACGACGCACCGCCGAGGAGCCGACCGTTGGTGCCTTCGGCGTAGCAGCCCTTGGAGACGTAGCTGCCGACTTGCTTGACGGTCGTGGGCGGGATGTAGGTCGTGGAGTTGTAGACGCTCAGTCGGCTGCTGCCGCCGCAGATCTCGCTCGAGTTGCCGGTACAGGGCTTGTTGCAGCCCGTGAATCCAAGCGCACTGTATGATTGAAGGGCGTTTCCGCAATAACATTGTGACGCGTACTCCACACCGGCGAGACCGTAATTGTTGTTGCCGTTGCTGCAGAATTGTTGACAGGCCTCAACCGTCATGCCAGTTGTGTTGGTGTACGATGCGCCTGACAAAGCACGCGGGTTCGTTTCATTGGCACACCCAAGGTGGACCCAGGATCCGATCGTCTGTCCAGGTGTAGGCACCAAGGTGGTCGATGAAGTCGTGCTTGTTGTGGAAGTTGCAAGAGTTGTGCTTGATCCAGAAGCGCTTGACGATGCTGAGCTAGAGACTGGTGCGGATGAAGATGATGTCGCTGACGAACTGCTAGCTGACGATGCTACGGATGATGTTGATGGAGTAGAAGACGCTGATGAGGAGGTTGGCACTGATGAAGTACTCGACGATCCTGATGACACTACCGAGGAAGATGACGTCGAGGATGGTGATACGGAAGAGGAGGACGAACTAGACTGCGAAGTGATCCCCGATAAGGAGGTAGCTGATGAGGACGGTATCGCCGTCGTCGATCCCGAGGAGAAAGTCGTCGCTGTAGTGATCAGGGAGGAACTGTCTTTCGCTACAGCTGCGGGCTTTAGTTTGTACATGGTGAGACGGTTTCCGTTCCCACAGGTCTCGGAGCTATTCCCTGCGCAGGTCATAGAGCAGTCACTCTGGAGAGTTGCATTGACAGTAGCCGGGTTAAGCGTTGAACCACACCAGCACTCCTGACCATACTCCAGGCCAGCGTAGGCGTAATTGTAGCAAAAGCTGAGACATGTTTCAACGGTCATGGCATTATTCGCCACGACCATATTCGACAAAGCTCGTGAACCGGTAGGTTCGACCATGCAAGCCAGGTATGTAAAATTGACATTACCTGGTACGACGATTGGGCCGGTGGGAGATGGAGATGCGCTCGATGAGGATGAAGTCGAGGACGCAACCAACAAGGACGAGCCTACTATTGAACTATCTGAGCTAGTCGCAGTAGAGGAGCCTGTGGTGGTGGTTATTGAGGCTGAGGCGGCGGACGTGCTCGAGTTGGTACTCGTGCTCGAGTTTGCTATCAACACTTTTGCCACCGGAGGGCTCAACTTGTACATCTGGAGGCGATTACCAGCCCCACAGTACTCTGTCGTGTTACCGGGACAGATCATGTTGCAATCGGCTTGGTTCGCCACCAAAGCGCTTCCAGCATTCGGGCTGGACCCGCAATAACATTCACGTCCGTATTCGGCACCGAACCAGGTAAAGCTGGCACAAGTGGCAGCACAGAGTTCGATGGTCATAGAATCATTGGCGGATGCAAATCCAGTTAGGGCGCGTCCTCCGGTCGCTTCACTATAACATCCTTGAAAAGCGAACTGTCCTACCGTTTGAACAACGATCGGACCAGTTGGTGTTGGAGCAGCTGACGTAGTGAAAGTCACTGACGTCGCCGCGTTCGCAGATCCGGACGTGGTAATGGACGAGCTGCTGGTGACAGCCGTAGAATTGAGTTGGTAGACGTTGAGGCGATTAGGGCCGCCACAGTATTCAGTTGCATTGCCGGCACAGGTCATGGAGCAACCGTTTGCATTCGGATCGTTGCCTCCAGTGGCAACAACGGAGCCAGCGCCGAAAGAGTTTCCACAATAGCATTCCGAGCCATACTCCACACCGAAATATGTATATTTCGTGCATGCGGCCGCACAAGCTTCAACGGTATTACCCGCACCCGATTCGGGGTTTGCGAGCCCACTGAGCGCTCTGCCAGCTGTGGCCTCGGTGTAACATCCCATGTACGAGTACGCCCCGGCACTTTGTACCACCACGGGTCCGCCCGTTGGTGTTGACGTAGGACCTGCAGCAGACGAGGTTGGCACAGGCAGGGAGCCGTTGACCGAATACATGTTTAGTCTGTTCGGGCCGCCGCAGTACTCTGTGGAGAGGTCAGCAACAGAACATCTGGGCTCAGCACGGAGCGAATTTACCAGTCTGGTTTCCGCCACATGACATGGAGCAACCGTTCGTTGCCGGGCTTGTGCTGGTCTGAGCGACGGAGCCTGCATTGATAGTGTTACCGCAATAACATTCGTTGGAGTACTCAACGCCAAAGTAAGTGTAAGCAGAACAAGCTGCTTGACAACTCTCCACAGTCCCTCCAGTGGCAGGCGCCGCCACGGCCTTCCCTGAAAGGGCACGACCAGCTGTTGCCTCGCTGTAACAACCTATGTAGTTGTAGTTCGCTACTTGAGCGACGGTGACAGGATCACCCGGCGTGGTACCTGGGCCGGTGTTAGGGGGAGTAGTAGTACTACTGCTGCCCGGAGTGTACCTAGTAGCATCGTAGTATATGCTAATAAAACCGTTCACACCCCCGCAATGCTGAGTCCCATCCCCTGAGCAAGCGAAAGAACACATGGTGTTGTCTGCGTTAAGGTACTGACTTGGCGGAGGTGTATTACCGCAGTAGCACTCACTCTGGTATTCTGTTCCTGCAAAGATATATTTACCAGTGTTGCATGCAGTCTGACAACGACCGTTGTTGTTATTCGCGTCGGACCATTGTTGTGCTGGCAGAAGTTTGCCAGCTGTTCCGTCTTGGTAACAACCCAAGTACGTGTAGACGGGGTTTCCGGTAGAGTTCGTTGGACCGACCATGACATCAACGATAGTCCCTGTGATTTGAACCTCGTGAACACCAAAGTTGAGGTCGTTAGTATTGAGAGTCCAGGTGTTCGTGACGACCTGATCAGGGACATTGGGATCCTCGGTGGGTGCGATAAAGAGAACTGTACCATAGGCACAGCTACCCACGGGAATTTGCTGAGACTCGTGCAAGTCGATGCCGGGGGCACTCGCTCGGATGACCCCATTGGGTGGTTTTGATTTCGAGATCTCCAGCACCGAACCGCCAACATTGCAGATGCGGATTTGCCGGGACGAAGAGCTACCTGGAGCTACTTTTCCGAAGTCCATAAGTAGATTCGACTGAGGGAGCCAACCTCCCTCGCTGGTACTTATCGAGAAATTTGCGACTGGAGCTGCAGAAGCAGACCCTTCCAGGAGCGTATATGCCTTGCCACCGTCTGTCCATACATTGAAATAAGATTGATACAACGCAATTCCGTCGACAGGAGTAAATGTCGATGACACTGAGACTTGCTGATTTGGCTGAATGACAGTGTTGACCGCAGGGAGATTCGAGGAGGTAAAGCCATGTCCCAGATCTGCCGTACCGTCGCCAGCAAATGTCGTATTAGTGAAATTGATATTAGCGTTATCGAGTTCATCGCTAGTATAAGCGTAACCAAGAATAGTCATCGGCGATGAACCTGCGTTTGCAATCACAAATGGTAAACTGACTGTCGGTGGCGTTTGATTTGGTAGTATCACCACCCCTCCATAGTCCACGTTGATTGGTGTCAGACTGAGATAGGCGTTTGAACTGACTTCAGTTCCCGTCAAGCTGATTGGAAACTGTGTTGAGTAGCCTGTTGCGGCATTGGTAGTCAGCAATGTCAAAGCCGTGCTCTTGACGCCTGGCGTTGTGTTTCCGAACGAAGCATTCTGTGCATTCGAAACCGAGGTACCTTGCAGGTTCCAGGTGACGGGAAAGCTAAAGACAGTGCCGGCGGCAACAGGACCCTGAGGTAACGAGGAATTGTTGACCTGGAAGTGGGCGTCTCCAACGGTAGCGCCATTGATCGCCGTGATGGCGATGTTAGCCTTGCAGGTAATGGTTTGCGTCGACTGCGAACCAAGAGCCACGGTGCCGAAATTGACCGGCGAAGTGCAATTAAGCGGCAGATTGACCGGGGAACCCAAACAGTATAGTACCCCATTAGGGTCGGTAACGTAGAGGCGACTATCGCCAAATCCGGGTCGCTGGAACTTGTTTAAGCCGTTGACCTGCGGCAAGTTGATGGTCTTCAGGAATCCATCGGCGCCGGGCACCGCATACCATGCGCGAAGGCCAGCGTCAGGGTCAGTCATCCACAGAATAGCAGTGCCGGCCTTCCCTTGATAAGTGGTAACTGTTGGGATGCCAACGCCGACACGACCAGCAGAGTTCTCATGACTCTGACCGGCCGGGTTAAATTGGGGAACGCCGGAGCCAGTGAAGCCAAGTTTGTACACGTACGTCGGATAGCCTACGGGTGTGGAGTAAATGTATCCTCCCTCTAGTGGATAAGAGCCGCAACCACCGAACACGGCCTTGTTCGTCACGAGTGTTTGGATGATCCCGTCCGTCTGGCCAGGACCGAGTCTGTACCCTCCAAGGTTATCGGCATTAAGTATGTAAATCTTTCCGTTCTTACCCGCGGTCACGCCCATGCGAGATACGCCAGTGCCTTTGAAGGTTCCCGGATCAAGCAGGGCCATACCGCCAGAACCAAAGTCCTGATCTCCGCCATCCAAGTTTTGGTAGTCGTACGGTTGGAAGTAATCAGCTAGAGAGAGGACGCCGCCAGCTCCAACCTGTAGATTTGCCTGCTTCTGGTCAGCAATGAGACATGCTTCACCCCCGGATGGACACTCACGCATGCTTCACCCAATGTATTCAACGGAGTGCTCCCCGATGCAGGGGTACCGGAATTCTGGTGGCCGACACCGTTACCGGAGACGAAGAAAAGGCGAGCGCCGTCGGTAGACAAGCCCATGCCGCTCTGCCAGATACCACCTTGGCCGCCACCGCCGTTCTGATTCCATACATTGCTCTGCGGGACCAAGGGACCAGTTTCAGTGGCAAAGCTGGTCACTATCTTCTTTTGATTGATATCGATCCCAATCACCAGACCAGTGTAATTGAAGAGATCGCAGTGGCCTCCAAAAGCGCCGTACACGACGTTGCCGATCTGTGCTAGAGATGGCCGTTGCAGAACGGTACCACCGATAAAGTACTTCGAAGGGGCGTTGTCGCTGGTCGATCCGTCGATAAGGATGGGGTAGCCGGGCACGTCTTGTAGAGTATTTACATTAACACCGTGAAAGTAATAGACACCATTGTAGGTCCCAGTATTGCCCGCGGTTCGATAGTTGGGAATATAGGTCTTAGAATAAAAGTACGCAACGTCCGAGCCCGGGTCTATCACAGGAGTTCCGATAATACCGATGGTATTGGCAATATCCGTGCACCCAATGTCCGACTGCAGGAAGGGCGTGTGTACCTGCCGAGTGTTGAGGATGTTTCCTGTTTTCGCGTCCAAAGTTCGGATCCAGTTCTGTGAAGATGCGAGGAACAACAGCTGCGGGCCACCAGCGAGTGGTGTGTAGGTCAACGGTTTTGCGTAAAACTATATGGCAGATTAGCCACGAAATCGACGGATTCGTAGACGTATGTGGGAGCAACACGTGAACAAGTGCTGCTGCCATCCCAAGTTGCGATATTGGAAGTCCTTACCTGCTCCTTGGCGTTGAAGGGCACCTTCCACAGTTGCCCAAACTGAGAGCTGTCCACCACGGCCGGGTCCATATTGTGGTTCGGCAAGTAGCCCGACTGCGCCGGGTCGGCATCGGTATACTCATCCGTCGGTGCTACTGCAGCAACATGTGTGAAGTTGATGAATGCGGCCGCCAAAAAGGCAAAACCAGAAGAGAAGAACAACATAACGAGAGTGTATCGTCTCTAACACATTACCTTTGCTGGACGGGTTGAAGAGAATGGGCCTGCACAGGACAGGATCAAGCGAACGAAGGAGTCAACGACAGACTATGGTAAGATCATACTACGATCCAAAGGGAGGGCTGTCCGAGAGGTCTTATGAGGTAGTCAACCAACCCCGGAGCCGGCCGGCGCCCAAGCATGCGAGACGCCTCAATAGAGGTTCAGGTTAGCGGAGCCATTTTGGGTAAACAAAGGGAGATTCTGGAACTAAGGCCTTTCCGCATCGGAGACCCTTCGAGCCACAATTGGCGTAAGGGAGCCGTGTTCACCAAAGTATGGATAAGCCATCAATTAATTGAAGGCTGAAGATCGAGTGCTCTCGGCGGATGATCCTAGACGCGGCAAGACCAGACCCTCTCCTATTATGGTTGGTAATCGTTCGCATCGGCAGCGGAACAGCCAAAGGCAGTCCATATTCCAGCTGACATCCCTGTGTAGATTGATGATCAGCTTAAAGACGCCTCTTGTCTTAGATCATTTCTGGTTAAGCGACATCCAAGACTCGAAAGAGGTGGTCGAGCAAAAGCCAAACCCGTCAGCTCGCGGGAAGGAGCATGGAGTGGGTACGTCCGCGTGGCACTTGGAGTAGCCTTAACGCAAGAACCCACAAAGAGAGAACTTGGCGGCAGAGATGAAAGGCTATACGAGATAAGGTAGGAAAGAACTAGGGTGAATAGTTCGAGATGTACAGGATAGCAAGGAAAGTATTTGACGCATGTGTATGCAAGTATTTGCATGTTGGGACCCTTTTCGCCAAAAAAAAAAGTCTTTCCCATCGCCGCCAAGTCGCATGATGCGCGCATATACGAACCGCCTCGAGCCGTCAGACTGGGTCGCCACTGTCTGTACGCAGTACAGCATCCTTTAGGTTCTATTTTCAGATTTCTCCGCATGAGCCATCATCCGGACCGGAACTGACCAAGAGATCCAGGCTTGACCGAATGCCAGGAGGCATTAGCGTCTGATGTCCATGGTAGGTCATCTACTCAGTGTGCGTATGTATGTATTAACCTGGCACGGATGGAACAGTAGTTGTGGCGTTAAGGAAGATATGAAGTTGGCTTGAGCTGATACCCAATTAATATTTCAAATGGGCTTAATGACCACGTTCAGGGACCTGAAGGAGTGTTGCCCTTATTCCTGAGGGCTGGCGTTAAAAAAAATCGTCCAAAACAAGGACGCTTGTCTGGTGGTGCCCTGGGTGCGGGGAGTAACGCAAGATCGGTCGGAAGGAGGGGGGACCAGGCCAGATGAGTATAGCGTCAGGTGGTGGAAGATACACAATGGTGTACTATAGGTAGTACTGGTAGTTGGATGTGCAAATCATACTACCTAGGTAAGGTCATCACGTCCCGTCCATTAGCGCTCAAACACTGGATTGGCCACTCAGAGGGCACTTGGACAGGGCGGGAAGTTGTACTCGTACCTTAAGAGATCAAATCGAAGCGGGCCAACTGTTCTTGCATGCTGTACGGAGTAGTTGTACCCAGAATGTACAGTATAGTATGGAGTGTGGCGGGTACCTTACCACGTTGCTCTACAAGTAGCCAGACGCGCAGAGGTATGAGTAACCACTTGCGCGGTACCTACCTGGGTATGCCGTAAGCTGACCTGACCTGAGCTTGAAGAGAGTTAGCTGTGATTGAGTGGAGGTGAGGGACGGTGGTTGAGTCCAATTAAGCTTTCGTAACGTTTTTTGCCTGGGATCCCTACCTATCATGCATGCTTTCTCATTTATTTTGGGGACTCGTCAGCAGCGGCCGATTTGTGCGCACAGCTTCTCCGCACGAGCCTCTCGTGTAAGTGCATAAAGTAAGATGCGATCATCATGCGCTCCCGTACCAGGCGATCATTAGAAAGTATAAAGCATAAAAACGTTGAATTCACTTGAGATGATTTCTTAGACTGAAGAGTCGGTGCTGTCAGTATCATGAACGTTCCTGACTAACATTCCTCCGTCCGTCAGCTAACTGTGATCGTGACCACGCACAGGGCAGCGTTCGTCGGTGACATTTTACGAGGTTGGGGACGGAGCTGTGGGCAAGATCAAGCAGATCTCTCTCCCAATCGTATGCGTAATTAATAATTTATTGTGATTGGTTCGACCTAAGATACCTAAGATACTGTAGATAAGGTGGTGATCCACCATGATGATCGACAGAGCATGTTGTTTCACATGTCAGCAGAGCATTTATTGTGCAACGAAGTTGGGATGCATAGAAAGAACCAATGGGGGCTTGCTACCTACCGTATGTGCTGATTGCGGATGGCCGGCCCAACCTATTCCCAACCCAACCCTCGAATATACGTTGACCCGCTGTGCACCGGTGATGGTTAGTACGCTATCACCCGAAAGCTGCTCTCCCCACTGACTGGTCGTTGGCAAGGGTCACATTCGAGAAGATGCAGCTGTCGCACAAAAGACACACCTCCTTGCCATTATCTTGTGCGTGACCGACCATTCAGGTTGCTCTCAACCAACTTTCAGGTCTTATCTTGCTGTGGTAAGCTGACTGCCTTGGAGAGGGCCATCCATAGAGACAAGCCCACCAAAGTATGGAGTATACGGACACGCTTGATGCAACCAAGTTGTGTGTCCGGGCTTGCTCTGGGCTTGGGGACTGTACCTTGTACCGTATTTCTGGGCACCAAAAATACACAGAGCCAAGTCTTCATACTTAGTACCTACTCAATTCGCCGGAGAGACCGAGCTCGACTACAGTCGGTCGAGTGGTTTCGAGCATGTAGACAACTGCCCCAATACGCAGGGAGGGATAGCTGCTTGAACTCCTGTACGGACGGACGGTAATACTACTATTCTGCATTCCTCCGTACCCCCATGAAAGGTATCGAACCTCATGCTGAACATTGAGCCTGCTGCTACCCATATATTCTTCCTTCTTTACGCTTCTCCTGCGGCCCTGACGGACGCCTCACACCTTCTACTGTGTTTACCCGATCTCTCAGTCGCTTTCCGTATTATCAGTTACCCAAAGCATTCCCTCCTCGTCTCTTGCAACTCAAACGCAAACTTTCCACTCCTCAGCTGAAGTCAAAAAGAGCTGCACGCGACACTCTGCCGCTCTGCCTCCACGCAATTTCCTGGGAAAAGCCACAAAGCCTAAAACGAAACCTTTTCCTTCGCATCGTGACTGTGGCGCTGCTGCCACCCACTTGGGCCTGAATTGCGTGACCCATCGTACTCGTATCTGACGGATACACAGTATGCAGGAAATTCGCTTGGGAGCTGCACCTACTGTTTAGGCTGGTCTGGTTGCCTTTGATCAGGCCTGGGTTGTCGCCAAGTGACGCGGGCTGCAGCCTGCAAAGACAATCCATACTCTTTACAGCCCAAATGATTGTGTATTCTGTGGAATCATAGAAAAGAGTCAAAGCGAGAAGGAATGCATTTCGCTACCAAAGATTTGTTGCGCATACATGTACGCAGACAAATCGACAATGGTATCTGTCTCTCTGCAGACCAAGGTGCTCGTATTCTGTGTCTCTCTGTTGAAGTGCAGTACAGCGCGCATTTCCTCATCGTGCAGTGTCTTACTGATCGTTAGGAAGGTGTACTTTGCTCAACGAGTTTGCCGGTCTGGAACACCTTCATGGGACTCTAGAGTAGCTACAGCTACTCTCACATGATTCTCTTCTCCATATACTCCGTAGTAACATCTGACCTTTTTGTGTCTCTTTGCAGCGCGCCTGGTTCTGAGAGAAGAGTGCATAAGGTACACAACACACTTATTTGATATCTTCGTAGATATGTGGAGGGGGATTGGCAGGCAAACAAGTACGTGGCATGGCGTAACCTTCACATCAGCAATGGTGTCGACGGCTTTACGTTGCAGATGAGAGACGTCCGTAACTTCCAAAGCAAACTCATACATGCCCCGCTGGGCTTTGACCATCATGTTCGGTGTCTCCGCGTGGATGGAACCAACCTTTGCTTGAACAGCAGCGCAGTCCTACAGACGTGTAAACGCGCTATGCATGTTGCAGCTGGAGCCCACAGAGCTCATCCTGGATGATCGCTGGTAGGGTCCTGGATCCGCAATAATGAAACAGAAACAATGCCGGAAGATCATCCTCTCGGCTGCGCTTGACGCTTGCGCGTACGGAGTAGCTGCCCGTAGTTGAGCCTCAACCGCGCCAGATAGAGCTATGACTTTGTGCATACAGCAGATATCCAATTCATGACCACGATGCAATGGCGCTAACGTCAGTGAGTGCCCATTCAGCGTAGTTTGAGATCTTTTGATTCAATCTCTGATACTGTATAAACAGTGGAAAGCCTTCAATTTCTTCGACGTCTCGCAAGTAAAGCCACCGGACGATGTGGAGACCCCGACAGTCTTCGATGTCCGAACCCTATACTCAACTCCATCTGCTTCACAAGATACTAACATCGCGAAAGAATGACCTGAGTTGCATCTGCACCGGCTCAAATAATATCTTCCTAGGTAGCAACGATGGCTACGTTCGCATCCTCTCGCAGGCCTTCAAGGTTATCCGTTCGTTCAAGGCGCATGAGACGGCCTCCATCACGCACATGAAACAGGTGGAAGGGACCGCTCTGTTGGTAACAATAGCAGAAGATTTGTCGAATGAGCCGGTCTTAAAGGTCTGGGCTTTGGACAAGACGGAGAAGAAAACAGGCATACCACGGTGTCAATCGACTCTGACCATCCAAAATGGGCGGAGGCAATTCCCGGTACGATGCCAGACGGCCCAACAGCTACATGGGCTGGGCTGATGGCAGCAGATATCGGCATTTGCTGCGCTAGAGGATCTGTCCCAACTGGCGGTGGGCTTTGCAAATGGTTCAGTGACTGTGATTCGGGGCGATCTGATACACGACCGAGGCGCAAAGCAACGAACGGTCTTTGAGTCGCAGGAGCCAATTACTGGGGTTGAATTTCGAGTGGGATCTACCACCACACTATACTTGGCAACTACCGGACGGATTCTCACTCTGACCATATCAGGAAAGAGTCAAGGCCAACCTGCTCGAGCACTGGAAGACTCCGGATGCGGACTCGGATGTATGACGCTTGATAAGAGAAATGGGAATATTGTGGTGGTACGAGATGACGCCATCTACTACTATGGGGAGAATGGACGCGGCCCTTGCTTCGCATTCGAAGGTCCTAAGAAGCTCGTTAGTGCATACCAAGAGTACCTGGCAATTGTTTCCCCTCCGAGGGCGACTTCCACCTTGAAAGCGAATGCCGTGAGAAGGTTCGGGGGTGCCCAAGCAGACGAGTTTTACAACACGTCTACATTCACTCTGTTGGACACCGATTTGAAATATGTGGCGCATTCGGAAGCACTCATATCTCAAGTCAAGGCACTCTTCGTTGAGTGGGGTGATATCTTCCTGCTCACCTTGGATGGGAAAGTGCGTAAGCGTTTGTATAGTTGGTTGCTCATGCTGATTCTTCTAGCTTTTCCGTTATCACGAGAAATCACTCCAGCAAAAGCTCGAGATTCTCTACCAGCGAAACCTATACGTTCTGGCGATTAACCTTGCCCAGAAAGCTGGTGTAGACATTGCACAACAGAATGTTATCTACCGAAAGTATGGTGACTACCTCTACCAGAAAGGTGACTATGACACAGCGATGCAGCAATATCTCAGGGCCATCGACAACACGGAGCCGTCACAAGTTATTCGGAAGGTTTGTGTGCTCTATGAAACCCTAGAGCATCGTATTGACTATTACTCGTATAGTTCTTAGATACACAAAGGATCCACAACCTGATACAGTACCTCGAGGAGCTACATGAACATCGTAAGAACACTGCCGATCACACGACGCTGCTACTCAATTGCTATGCAAAGTTGAAGGACATAGATAAGCTGGAGAGGTTCATCAAAGCTCCCGGGGAGCCAAACTTCGATATCGACACGGCCATTACCATGTGTCGGCAAGGAGGATACTATGAGCAAGCAGCGTACCTCGCCACGAAGCATGGAGAGCATGAATTAGTCGTTGACATTCTTATCGAAGACTCTAAAACATATGATGCAGCTCTAAGATATATATGGCGGCTAGATCCCCTTGCTGTGAGTCACCGCTTGTGCTGCGGTAATACGTGTCTGACTTACTAGGCATATCCAAACCTAATGAAATATGCACGTGTTCTACTGGAACATTGCCCACAAGATACCACCCAGCTTTTTATCGATTATTACACCGGCCAGTATCGTCCGAAGAAAGAACCACCAGTCTCAAACGACCCAACACCGCAGAGTGGTGCCGTAAGCGCTGTGCAGAACCTAGCATCTTACCTACCTTACATCAACACAGCGAGTATTACATCTCCTGGATCAGCAGGCAATCAGAAGGTAACCATCAGCGAAGCACAACTTGCCGAGACGCATGACGCCCAACCGCCACCGGAGTATGATATACCAAGGCCGCGGACAGCTTTTTCTTCATTCGTCGATCATCCGGACGAGTTTATTGTCTTTCTGGAAGCATGCTTGAAGGAAGAGGGTCTCGAGGAAGGTGATAAAATCGACTTGTACACCACGATGTTTGAAATGTACCTCGACAAAGCCAATGATAAGAAGGGGGATGAAAAGGAGCAGTGGGAGGCAAAAGCAAAAGCGCTGATCGAAGGCAAAAACGTATGGTCAATCCAGAATCTGGGCAACTGGTTCCGTCGTTGACAGACTCGACAGATCCCTATTGATACCTCAAACGTCCTGCTGTTATCTCACCTTTCAAATTTTCGGGATGGGACAATCCTCGTCAGAGAGCAACAGGGTTTACGGTTCGATATCTTTCGATCCTATACGTCTGCGAACGACACCGTTGGCGCCATCAAGGCACTCAGGAAATACGGCCCTGAAGAGCCACAGCTGTATCCAGCCGCGCTGGCATATTTCACGTCAAGCCCTCGCATACTGGAAGAGGCCGGTGACGAACTCTCTACAGTCTTGAAGAAAATCGACGAAGACCATCTAATGGCGCCCTTGCAAGTCATCCAAACACTCAGCACCAATGCCGTTGCCACTATGGGGATGGTGAAAAAGTATCTGAGCGATACCATCGAGCGAGAACGATCGGAAATTTCATACGTGAGTCACTGCTCACTCGTCTTCTGCCACACTGACCATGTCTGCTAACCCCACTATGCTGACCTTCACAGAATCGCCGCCTCATTGAAAGCTATCGCTCCGAAACCGCCACCAAGCGCCACGAGCTTGACGACCTAGCTACCAACCCCGCCGTCTTCAACCCCAAACGCTGTTCTGTCTGCGGCGGAAACCTGGACCTACCAACGGTCCATTTCATGTGCAAGCACTCCTTCCACCAACGTTGTCTAAATGATGTCGACGGGAAGACGGAATGTCCGATCTGCGCTCCACAAAACTCGACGGTTCGGGCGATGAGGAAAGCCCAAGAAGAAACGGCAAACAGGCACGACATGTTTCAGGACGCTCTACAGCGTAGCCAGGATCGGTTTGGCACGATCAGTGAGTTCTTTGGCAGGGGTGTTATGGATGTGCCTATGAGGGAATGAGTTTTATGGACCCGGGAGCATCACAAGGCGTGGTTGGTTTGCATGGGCTGGCGCTAGATAGTATCTTTGTCCGCGGGTACATAGATGACTGATTGCAAGATGAGCTTGAGGACCATCAACTCGCCCCACGATTGGTCTGTTTATAGTGGAAACGTCACAAGATTGAGGTCGTTACGAAAAGGTATTACGGAGCTACGAGTATGCGGTCAAGTATGGAGCAGCCCGGGTCACGTGTTCACGCGTTAATTAACTTCGCGTCTTTCCGGGTTTAGCCCCGTTACTGTAAACGCCCCGCGGTAGACTCAAGTGAGCCCAACAATGTAATCCACAATGGTACCACGAAAGGTCATACAAGACTCGGACGGCGAGTCGGATTGCTCGGTCTCCCCGATCAAAGTAATTGAAGCCCAGGACCAATCGATTAGCAACCTAGGTGAACCTCAAGCACCACAACAGTCAGGCGATCCGAGCACTGCCTCAACAGGTACAATTATTCGTTTCGAGTACGCGGAAGACCTCTAACAACCTATTGAAAGTAGAGCTCCTAGCACGCGAGATACACCATGCCCAACAGAGCCTGACTGAGCCTAGTCCGGAGAACGGAAGAGCGTTGTACGAATCGCGCAGTACGGAGGCCGAACAGCATTCGATGTCTCCAGAATTACCTAGGCATAAAAGACGGAAGACGACAACTGCGATCGTGGAAAATACGTCAGACGCTTCGGAGGCAAAGAGACGGAAATCGACGAACATCTATGGGTCAAAGGGCAGCAGTCAGGCCGATTTTGAAACTCGTGGGAGCATCGTGGACAAGCGACAGGCTTCGAAGGAGCGAGAAAAGGGTAGTCATGACCTGTGGGAGTTTCCTGGCAGCAGTGCTTCGGATGATCCCTTAGCTCCCAGGCGCGAGACTGGTTCTACGAGGGTGAAGAGCAGGAATGCTCGTGGGGAGAATAGCAGCTTGGAATTCTGTGGAAAGCCTGATAGGAGGCAAGCAAGTCCTATGAAGGAGTCTTTCGAAACGCATGATGTTCTAAGTCACGACGGCAAGAGTACACAGTCCGCCAAATCACATAGGACAGATGCCCTGGCTGGAACCTCGTTCAAAATCGACCTCACCGACCCGACGCTGGTTCTTACTGCTTCTCAGAAGGAGCAGTATCAACAATTGAGCACCACGACATCTACCGCAGGGTCATTGCCTTCACCTCTACCTGACGAGCCATCTTTTATCAATCCGTATGGGAAGTTCTCAGATGCCTCGAGCACGATTCCGAATTCGACTCCATCGAAGCAGGTCCAAGCTGGAGGCGTTGAGATTAGCCCTTTCCCTGGAACTAGGATGTCGCCGGACGTGTCTGTAATAAGTGTCGGAATGCAGACTCCTAGCCAAGCTTCGCAAACAGGCTCGAAAAGCTCTCACACGCCCCGCCGTTCAAAGTCGACCTTAGGCCTTCAGAGCCCGGACGGCAATAAGTCTACGTCGTCTACAAGTAAGAAGAAAGCAGATACGTCAATCCCCACTTCGAAGCCGAAACGCCGATCTAAAACAACCACGAGCGTCTCATCACAGTATCCCGCGGAGGCGGAGGTCGTTTTAGGTGATTCATCATTGCCAGCTACAGTCCTTGACATTCTTAACACCACAGCGCCCAAAACAACCAAAAAGCGGAAAGCCAAGGATGTCGATGAGTTGGGCTCGGACGATATAGCCATTGGACTCCCGAAGGAGCAGTACAAGCCACGACCTAGTCGGTCAAGAGGGAAAACCAATCTGGACGGGTTGTTGGAGAGCGTAGATTTTTCGAAACGGCCGGAAGCGCAGATCAAGGCGAAGAATAAGAGGAGAAAGACTCATGAGCCGGACGTTTCAAAACCGACAGACGGAGCAGCTCTTATCCAGGCGGATAAACCAACGGCAGAGGAAGTGATGGAGCAAACTGTTGGAACCATAACGGCAGCAGCCAGTCCATCAGACACAATAACGATCCTTGACGAACAAAGTCTCGAAAAGGTTAACAACGGGACAAAGCCCCCGCAGAAATCCGAGAGTATGAAACGCAAACTGCCCACCAACGACACGACCGCGCATGACGCCAACGCCTCAAACACCCACCCACAAACCGAACACAAAGCTCCCACCAACCCAACCCCCAAACAGCCTGCCGCAAAACCCCGAGGTCGCCCACGCAAGAAAACAGACGAGAAGCCGCCCGCAATCCCAATAACCGACGAACCGTTGCGCGAAATCCCAATCCACAACGACCCGCCTCCGGATCCAAAGGTCCAGTCACAGCATAACGAAAAGAACAACCCCAACCCCAACCCCGCCCCCGCCTTCGTCCTCGAAGACACCTCCCCCAATTCCAACTCCTCTCCCTCCGGCGTACGAGCACAGCGCCCTTCTACGCCCCCGCCACCCCACACTACAACGGGTAGTCTGCCCGCAACTCCCTCGCAGGAGACAACGGACCCGCAAAAGGGACAGGGACCGCAGAAACATAGCCCGCTGAATAGCGGACGGGTGCCGTATCGCGTGGGGCTGAGTAAGCGCGCGAGGATCGAGCCGTTGTTGAGGGGGTTTAGGAAGTAAGGGGCGTCGTGGGGAGGGATAGAAGGGGGTTCAGGGGTGGTGTGGGACGGAGTGCGGCGAGGGGTGAGGTGTGAAGGGTAATGGAAGGTTCGTGCTTGTGCTCTAGCTTGGCTCTGCCTTTAGCGTCAGCGTCGGCGCAGCTGGTGAGTTGGCGCTCTGGCTATAGTTATGGCTGAATGAAAGGTCAAAGGGGTTTGGTTTGGTTAGGCAAGGCGTGCTGGGCTTTGGCTTTGGCGTGGGCAGTTCGCTTTCCGATAGCGATCATGACAAGGGGGGAAGGCTGCCTGTTCTTGCACGACGGGATCGCATCCTGGGTTCTGGGCTGGCTCGACTAGATGGCTATGTGTCGCCGACGGATATGCTTGGATTTAGACGGACGAGTAGGTAGGAGAGCAAAAAACTTGTAGAAGTGCGTGTTATTTGAGGTGTTGATGATATGGTAAGAGAGCAGCGTTGTCGAGACCGACTTGAGGCGATGGAATGGAGCTCGTGGTCGTTCGTCGGTAGGGCTGAGCCGGAGTCCCTGCATCCGTATTCGGTTCGTGCTTACCTTAGGTGGGCTTCCGATCTCGCCGTCCATGGATACCCCTCCCTTTCCCGTACGCTGCCCCTGGAGGCGTCTCTTGTGCTCCGGCACGTAAATAACCCACCTTTCAACCAGCAGCTATTATTGAAAGAGGCACGGGGCATATATGAATCAGAGCTGTAATTGTAGCTTCCAGTTCTTTCTTACTATTCCCATTTGCCGTGAGGGAACCGGTCCTCTGAAAGAAGAAAGAATTTGGTGATGCTGGATGTTGTTATAGAACCGCATATTAGTCGTACATGCCATCAGATACCATGACACCAAGACGACAGCACTTAACACAACAACAGATATCCGCCACGACATCTGCCTCCCTAAATGGGGAAACCATTCTCAATTTCAAGCCGCGTTAGATCTTCCACGCCCCGGCCAAGCCGCCCCGTGCCGCATCACCGTTCCTAAATTTCCCTCGGCCCGAAGCTCCCAGTGCCCGGTTTCCCGCGATAGTGAAGCTCAAGCCCCGGACCCCGAACACGTGCCCCACGACATCTGACATCCACCACCGCAGTACGCGGTCGAGCTCCCACAATAGCCGTACTGACTGCAGCAGTTCTGGAAGGCACCATCAGCACGGCATATTCGCTTACATACCTCACATCGTTCCCGACAAGAGCAGAGAGGGCAGGAAAAGCGG
This sequence comes from Acarospora socialis, assembly GCA_025617375.2. Lineage (NCBI taxonomy): Eukaryota > Fungi > Ascomycota > Lecanoromycetes > Acarosporales > Acarosporaceae > Acarospora > Acarospora socialis. Next base: position 1,231,455 of record JAMYGW020000010.1, on the reverse strand, counting down.
GACGGATACGTACTCCGAAAGACGAGCCCTGACACGTGACGCCATTTCCGCAACTGCCAGTCGTGGAAATGGATTTGACGGTCGAAGCCGTGGAGGTGGACGTGGATCTGGAGGTAGAAAAGGTGGTGGATGGGTAGCGGGGGGTGATGGTGGCGGAGACGGCGGTAGTGAAGCTGCGGGAGCTGCTGAGGCTGCCGGATACGCCGAAGCTGCTCGACTTGCTGGAGCTACCAGAAACGCTGGCGCTGCTGAAACCCGAACAAGTGCCGTAGCCGGGCTGACAGCCTGTGCCGCAGTAATCGGTTGTGCTTCCGCAGTAGCCGTGCTGAGAGCAACAGTTGCTGGGCAGGCGAAGAGAGTCAGTTACACAATGTCCCGGTACGCTGCTGTGGTGAGGCTGATGCTTACCCCCATTGTGAACCTTGACAGGTAAACCCACTGCTAGGTCCGCATGTAGCGTCCGTCGTGATGGGTTTGGCGGCTGTGCCACTGGCACTGGCTGAGCCCGTGCTGGCTGAACTCGTACCGGTTGCGCTCGACGCCGTACCCGAACCGATTGCTCCCGCTCCACTCGAACTTCGATACCAATTGGCCTGTGGGTCTCCAAGACATTGTCCGACAGTCACTGCTTTATAGCCCGCTGCGAGGAGTGTGGTGAGCATGTATTGAGTGAGATTATGAGCCGTTTGTTCGTGTATGTCGTGCTCGATTACAAGATGTTGGGACGTCGAGGCAGTGCCTTTGATGCCGTTGGCGAAATTGTCTTTAGCTTGCTGGATCAGATTTGGAGAGTCGAGATTGTAATCGTTCGTATCGACGTCGAAATAAGTCTTTTGTGGAGTCTAATATCAGACCTTGGCCGACGAAGAAAACAATTAGTAGAATACATACCACGTGATATCCCAAGGTCGTCATATCAGCCTCACACCCACTTGGGGCATCGCAACTACTATATGGCGGCCGCATGTACGTGGGAAAGAAGCCCAGTATATTCCTAAGCGCCATCTCAGTCTTGATCATCTGGGCTCTTCTCTGCGTTGGAGTAACTTTGCTCAAATCTTGATGAGTCCAAGTGTGGCTTGCTATTTGGTGGCCTTCAGCCTGCATTCTCTTGATGATGGCGGGATAGATTGTGCTTGGATCGTCGATCTCCCCTTTCCCATTATTGTTGGCGGTGATAAAGAACGTCGCTTTGGAGTGGTATGATTTGAGGAGATCAAGGATGTATGATGTGTAGATGTAAGGACCGTCGTCGTAGGTCAGAGCGATTGTACCAGGGACAGTACATCGATATATGCCGGCTCCGCCGTACGAAACACTACCCAGCACTGGACGAGGTATCGAGGACGTGTTGGCCCCTGAAGGGATTTTGTTCGCGTCACAACCCGGACCATAGTCTAATTGACAGTCCGGACCGTTACAGTAATCAGGACCGATGCCGCAATAGCCCTGTGTTTGCGTTAGGCTCGGGTTACGACTTTCAGTGGGGAAAGAAACATACGGCCGGAGAGCAGCAGTAGCCTGGGGCACAAGAGCTGGGGTTGAAGCCGGCCCCGCATTGGCCATCAGTGTTCGCGTTAGCGTCTGCGCTCCCCTGAACTTCTGGTGATGGCTTCCGCTTGACAAATGCAGGTGGAAGAGGGCCAGTAAAGATATTCTTGCTCTTCAAGTCGGCAATTGCATTGACTCCAAAGAGCTTCGGTCCCCCAAAGCCTTCTCCGTGAGCTAGGACCAGCGCAGGCAAGATCGCAGAACTTGCAAGCAAAGTATATAGGAGCATTTCAGCCAGTCGTCCGACGAGTATGCAATATATGATTAATATTACGGGGATGCAAAAGAGACAAAGTGCCTGTTACAGGAGCGAGTCGAGACTGGCGATGGCAGTGCAATTCAATGAAAGGACAGGAGGATTCCTGGTTAAAGAACGAGGAGGACATATGAAAAGATTGGTAGAGACAGCGACGCAAGGAATGCTCTGAGACACATCAAGAATGCGAATGAATGTCGACACGAAACGGAATGTGAACAGCTTAAGTAGTGAAACGCCATAACTGACAAGTGTCCCTTGGAACCGAAAAGATCAGGAATAGGGGCCTCGGAACGAGAACCTAGAGATCTAGGTCTCCATCCAGGCGAGATAGAAGTTCCCGCTCGAAGGAAACCCCAACCTTAAATGGAGTTGAGGTAGGTAGAGGACCAGCAACGTAATGAAAGACATTCCCAGTCCATGAGACGAATGATGTGCAGATCTCGTATTTCCCGAAAGAGACTGAACAAGAAGAAACAAGCATGGTGCTTTTCGCAATTGTAATGGTGTTTTCGTCTCTTGAGATACTCGTACTCGGCACAGGGAAGTTTCCGACTGCTGTTACCACGTGACTAACATCGGTCCGAAGTTCCGTGCCGCACCACTAACCTAACGTTAACCCTACCTGTTACTCCGTACCTTAGGCCACTAAGGTATAAGCATAGTGCCCCGCTGCCCGTACGGTAGATCATGATCCGAGACCCTGAACAAAAAACGGTGCTTCTCAAGAGAATTGCAACACTTGTCGCGAAAGAGTGCCCTCAATGACGATGTCTTCATTTATCAGACTGTGCAACGTATTACTGGACTTCACTGATAAGTCCTCCGTGTGCCACATAAAGCCTGTTGTGGGTCTTGTTGTGGCAAGGGCTTGGTGGAGGTACTGAATACGTCCTCCTACATGGAAAGCTCCACGCTACACTTCCGCACCTAGCCTGAAGGACGGGCCTCTCCGCCGCAGTGAATGACTCTGACCGCTACGACCTCCTCCTGATGGAAGTCCGTATTGTTCTGCATCAGTTTGGAGGTTCGGACTCAACTCAGAGAAGTGCTGGTGAGGTCAAAGCTATATAATCATGTCAACTCAAACTTTGCAGTGCGTCTATGATCTTGCCCCAACAGAAGCGAATCATATCTTCTTACGTACTCAAGCTAACGAGGTGACAGCAATACAAGATCTAGGACATCAGTCGAATTGCAAGTCCAAGGCCAGAATGGCCACGCAGATGTACATTCTGGGCTTCCGGCTCCAACGACAGCCGTTAATCCAGTACAGACGTGGAATAGACCGAGGACCAATATATGGAAGATCTCTGCCACCTTCATAGGCTTCATCGTCATGGGCGCCAACGATGCCGCTTATGGTGTGAGTGTCTTGGTTTTGTGTGGCTTCTCGGAATTTTGCTGAACAACAGGCCAGGCGTTGATCCCTTATGTATGTCCTTCTACACTTCGACGGCGATCTCCAAAGCTGAAGAACAACGACATAGCTTGAGAGGTATTATGACCTCACCTACGTCGTCGTGTCACTCGTCTTCCTCTCTCCATTAGTTGGCTACACCGCTTCGGCCCTCCTCAATAACTTCATTCATATGAAGATCGGACAGCGTGGCATCGCACTCATCGGTCCAGGCGCACATCTTATTGCGTACATAGTCATTGCAGTCCATCCGCCATACCCAGTCCTAGTTGTCGTCTTCATTCTCGCCGGTTTTGGCAATGGTATCGAAGACGCCGCTTGGAACGCGTGGATCGGCGATATGGCTTCCGCAAACGAGATTCTCGGCTTTCTGCACGGCTTCTACGGACTGGGAGCGACGTTGAGTCCGCTCGTCGCGACGACGATGATTACGAAGGCGGACTTGGGCTGGTATACTTTCTACTATATCATGATCGGCGCGGCGGCAATTGAGCTTGTGGCGTCGCTAACAGCTTTCTGGCCGGAAACGGGCGCCAAGTTCCGAGCGGCAAACCCCAGAACGACTGATAAAAAGGGCGGCCGCACGAGAGAAGCTTTGTCCAATCGCGTGACGTGGATCTGCTCGCTATTCCTGCTTGCATATGTTGGTGTCGAAGTCGCGCTGGGTGGCTGGATCGTGACCTTCATGATCCAGGTCAGACGAGGGACTCCTTTCGCCTCGGGCATCAGCGCTACAGGCTTCTGGCTCGGGATCACCATGGGAAGGGTGGTACTGGGATTCGTAACGCCAAGACTGGGAGAGAAGCTTGCCATCCTCGTAAGTCGCACTGAAACTTCTAAGCTCGCGCGTTCATAGTGACCTTCTCCTCTCACATTTCCGTACCGAGCCCTCTACCCAAACTCAAAATAGCAGCAGCTACTAACATACACCACACACAGATCTACCTCACCCTCACCGTCGTCCTCGAGCTCATCTTCTGGCTCCTTCCCCACTTCGTCGTCTCCGCCGTCGCCGTCGCCCTCCTCGGCTTCTTCCTCGGCCCCTTGTTCCCCGCCGCCGTCATCGCCGCCACCAAGCTCCTCCCCAAACACCTCCACGTCAGCGCCATCGGCTTCGCCGCCGCGTTCGGCAGCGGTGGCGCCTGCGTCTTGCCCTTCGCTGTTGGCGCCATCGCCCAGGCCAAGGGCGTCCAGGTCCTGCAGCCAATCGTGCTGGCCATGTTGGTTGTTTGTACGGGCTTGTGGGCGCTGTTGCCGAGGATGCCGAGGGAGCATGTTAGTTGACTGCATGGGTGAGCTTGGTGGGGGTTTGGGGTTGATTGCGGGCTTGCGGGTTGATATGGTGGGTTCGGGACGGGTACGATCTGGAGGGAAAAGCGAGTTGGTAAAAGTTATGGATTGAGGTGGGAGGGGGTCACACGTGTGGCATACATAGTTGAGCGATCCACACACGCGCGAAATAACATAGAGTAATATAGTCTCTATAATGAGTGGGATCATGACCAATGTTCGCAGACGCTCATAGTCCTACAATGACATAAACCCAAGCCACTCCACAAAGCTATTGTACGCCCACGCTGAGAAAACCAACGCCGCCCTCAATTCAGTCCTCCACCCCCGACGCCGCCAATCTCTCACTCGCATCTAGCACCGAATACTGCTTCATCAATGTCCCCTCGCCCCCCTTCTCTAGATCAATATCAAATACATAAAAATTTCCCTCGTTCGTCACGACCATGACTTGCGGCCCATTGCTGCTAAGCGCGACGACGCTCCTTAGCGGCGCCGACGAAGCGGACGCTTTTGGGATCTTCAGCCACGCGAAGTCGCGCTCGGGCTCCCACATCTCGGCCACGGCGGAGGGTAAGTAGGTGCCGAGGGACGCGGCGAAGGTGGTGCTGACGTTTTGCGAGGTGCGTCGGATCATGCCGAGGAGAGTGCCGTTGTGTTTGCGCGAGGAGGGCGGGTCGGTGCTGGTGTCGGTGGGGGTGGGGGGTATCGAGTCGGAGAGGGAGGCGCTGCGGTTGGGGCTGTGGCTTTGGGAGCGGGAGCGGGAACGGGAGGAGGAGGTTGTGTGGCGTGGGGTGTTTGGGTTTTCGAGGGAGTCGTATTTATGGGGATTGTTGTGATCGGGCGTGCCGAGTTTGAAGATGTGGACGGTCTCGGTGGCGGAAGAGACGCAGAGGAGGGTGGAGGTGGTGTTGAAGGACATGCTGTAGATGCGCGAGGGCATGGAGCCGCGGCGGAACTGGTAGATTTTGCGCGCGTCCGGGACAGAGAAGACGCGGATGACGGTGCCTTTGTCGGAGGCGGTGGCCAGGAGGGTGCCTTCGTTATTGAGGGCGATGCAGGATAGGGGCGAGCGGTGGGCTTCGACGACGTTGATGGCTTCGAGCTTCACGGCGTCAAAGAGAAGGACGTCGCCGCTTGTGGGTGCGATGTGCGTTGCTCCGGGGGGTGCGTGGGACGGGCGAGATATTGACGGGGGTGGTAGTTTTTGTGGGAGGGGATATGCGAGGTAGCATTGCTCGGAGGCGGGAGATAGGGCGCATATCGCTGGAATCCGTCAGCGACGATGAAAATCTAACAGCAAGGGATCGGACGTAGTACCGTTGGGGTTGGGGGATGTTTCGATTGTACGCAATAGTTTCATGTTGCTGATGTCGTATAAATATATCTGGTCTTCCAGTACGACAACCAGTCTCTTACGGTTCAGTCGCACTGCAAGCACAGTTGTTGGAAATGTGAGCTCGCAGATGGTCGAGTGTCTCTGAAAATCGGGAAGAATTGATCAGCAGGAGCCTGTCAAGGTGTGGAGCCTAGCAGGAACACCAGGTGTTTCGTGGCGCGTCTTTGAACCCCACCCACGACGGTGGAGCAACATACTTTGGTGTTTGTGATCCGCAATCTCCTTGGTGATAGTATGAGGGCTACCAGCGACGTCGAGAAGAGCATCTCTAGGATGGCGATATCATCTTCTTTGGTTTCGAAGCATTTCTGGAAGGGTTCGGTGGTATATATACGGAAGCCTTTCGAGGTGCCTACGATGTGACCTGTCAGCAGAGCCGAGGATATGGCAAGTTGACGATAGCTCACCGACAGCAAGGTGGCTGTAATCTTGATTGAATGTCACATAGTTCATCGCCATTGTGGTAGGCTCCGGTCAGGTGTAAAAGCTTCAGGGATTTCGGCTCGCTCTGTATAGAGACTTCCACTTGTCACAAAGCTCATTGAGAGTAAACGGAACGGTGACCACTGGGTCCGAGGGTTGAGAGGAGATTCGGTATATTTGTAGAGACATTAATTGTTTCGGGTTAGCCAGGCAGTAACACTGAGTGAAGGGTTACAGCTATTCCGTAAGGTAGCTTTGCGTGATCCACGTGGGTGGGAATTATCAGCTGCATATCATAGCGCGGGACGGAACGCACGGACCACACTCTATTTCCCACAATCTAAGTGTAGGGTCTGTAGCACGCGGACGACGATGATACAGTGTACTGACTTACCGACGTGCTCATCTCTTTGATGTGCGGTTAACTGCCTTGATCTTCTTGATGCTATAGAGATGTCAACATGGAGTCAAAAACTACTCCGAGAACGAAAAGGGAGAATCAGGATGACTCTATTATGGGGGTAAGTGCAAGTATCTATATCAAGCTAATCTTGCAAATACTGATCGGATCCTCGACAGACAAATAACAGCAGCATAGTCTCAAAGCGCAGTGTAGAACGACTTTATTATCCAGAACCTCACTTCTTTCGACACTTTGTGAAAAAGCCGCAGAGGCGTTCTCCGCTAATCAACAGAGGTTATTTTCTTCGTATGCATGCCGTGGATCACGTCTTGAAACAGTTTCTCCAAGAGCCTTCCGAGAAGAATAAGGTAGTAATAAATCTGGGGTGTGGGTAGTGAGTAAGATATTCCAACCATCGCCGGCAACTACTTTGGGATCACTTGCTGATGCGGCGTAGTGACCCATTGCCTTTTCAATGTCTCACGAGGTATCCCAAGTTGTGTCAGAATGTCAAGTTTGTAGATGTTGACTACATGGAACTCATGAGGAGAAAGCGTGAAGTCATTGAGCAGACAGACTCGCTTCGGCAGCTTCTTACCAACCTCAAGGTCTCTACTTCTGGGGAGACAATCACTATCCGAAGTGACCGCTACGTGGCCGTGGGCTGCGATTTACGCGCTGTGGAAAAGCTTCAAGGGGCTCTAGCTGGAGAATTCGATCTTGAGAATTGCTTGGTACTATGTACTGCGGAAGTTTCAGTCACATACATGGATGTTCACTCGGCGGATGCTTTGATCAGATGGGCAGCGACCCTTAACAACGGTAAGTCTTCCATATATTGTCATCGAGGAGTTCACGGCTTGATACTGTATGCAGCTCGGTTCTGTCTTCTAGAGCAATTCCTACCTGATGGACCTGAACACCCTTTTGCGAAAGCAATGATGCAGCATTTTCAGAAGCTTCAGACTCCGTTGAGATGCATTAATAAGTACCCCAGCTTGCAACATCAGCGGCAGCGATTTCTTGACCTTGGCTGGGGTCAAGTAGCTGTCAGTAGTCTATGGGATTTGTGGAGAGACTCTCGGTTCCTTAGTTATGAAGAAAGGATCGCCTTAAATGACGTCGAGCCCTTTGATGAGTGGGAAGAATTTGCGTTATTCGCATCACACTACTTCGTTGCAGTCGCAGTCAAAATTATCGATGTCGAGGTCCCTATAGAGTACATCGGCCCTTATTGGTCAAATCCCACCGTACGCTTGGCCAAAGATGTAGCTCCTGAAGCTGTGGCACCGCCATGTGATCCCTTTGTGCTTCAGTATCAAGACAGTCCAAAGGGACGTAGCCGACGTCGCTTTGGCGCTGCCATCGGATTGACAAAAAGATCGGTTGGACACCATGGAGGTTTAGGTCCACAGTCTAGGTTGAACTCGACAGATGTATATGCGAATGGCAAAACAGAGGATGCTGTCTGGCCCACCCCGCCTGTTTCGGTCGCAGCTCGCATGTGTCACACTGTAACCCTTCTCGACGGTTTAAACTCCCTGCTTGTTGGCGGGCGAACCTCGCCCGGGAACGCTTTAGGCGATTGTTGGCTTCAAGATCGGGAGTCATGGGAACAAGTACATGATCTGCCTTTGCCACGCTACCGACACTGCGCTACTGGTCTTTACAGTACCAACCCAGGCGTACTGGTCTATGGAGGGAAAAGCAGCGAAGGAGTTGTCCTGGCAGACTACGTCTTCTGGCGTGCTGATTCTGGCTGGCAAGAGGTGCAAGTCATCGGTGTTGCCCCGAGACCAAGATTTGGCGCATCAATGATTACATCTATTAGTACCTCAGGGATTTTGCTTGGTGGCATGGGCGAAGAGGGCATTGTCCTATCAGACAGTTGGCATTGGTTCGTCGATCTACATGCCGAAACTGTCACGATCAGATTTCAACAAGTCAAACTACTCTCCCCTAATTTCGACGGCTTCGCCGCTCGATTCGGTGCTTCACTTCAACCTACGGAGTTAGGTTTACTCTTAACAGGGGGTATCGCGGATCGAGGCTTGATAGCACAGGAATCCGAAGTTGTATTTCTTCGTCCGGACAAACCTGCCTCATTCAAATCAGAGGACGAATTATGGGGAACCATTTATATGGAAAGAGTGGATTTAGTGTGCGCTGGACCTCGACCACTGCTGGTCGGACATTCAGTGGTAACCGTAGACCCAGATATCTTGATCTTCGGTGGAGGCGCTGTTTGCTTTTCTTTCGGCACACATTGGAACACGGGCATATGGACGCTACGGGACAGTAAAGATCTATCCGGTCCAAAGTGGCATCTATGCGACGTATCTCAGGGTACTCTGCCTTCTGGACCTAAAATACCTTCCATGCAGCTGAATGGGAATGGTGGTCAGAGTCCTATTAATCTACAAGCAAAAGCTATTGGCAGAGTCCGTGTCGCCTCACGACAAGGCTTCGAAGAGATTGTGACGAAGGCGAAACCTGTCATTATAGAAGGCCTGGATATTGGATCATGTACCCGGGCTTGGACGATCGACTACCTTAGAGCTGCTGTAGGAGCCAGTCGCCCGGTATTTCTGATAACACCGTTTGATGCTGCTATGAACACAACTAACAGAGACAGGTCGTCGTGCATGAATCTACTACAGATCAAATGAACTTCCTAACAAAGAACTTTGCATATGTCACGAAGCCCTTCGGAGAATTCTTGGACCAGGTCACGAAGGGTCACAAGCAATATCTGCGGTCAATTGCCTCGGAAAAGCCAGCCGAAAAGCCAGCTGAGCTGTCCCGCGACTTCCCTCAGATTGCAGAGGACTTCATATTACCCCCGGAACTGGCCCTGGTCAAGGAAAATGCACACAGCTCACCGCTGAGGATATCAGGCCCTGTGTCGATGTGGCTTCATTATGACGTAAGTCTGGTCGCAATACCTCGCCGTAGAGAATACCCTGCTAAAATGATTTTGTAGGTGATGGCGAACGTCCTTTGCCAGATTCGAGGCACCAAACGGCTAATTCTGTATCCGCCATCTGATGTGACTCGACTACACTTCCCTGCCGGTGCCTCTAGCTCCATCCTCAGTCACGCCAGGCCTACTCACGACAACAGCCTTCATCCTGCCAACACCCATCCTTACGAAGCGATCCTTCATCCTGGTGATGTTCTGTTCATCCCGCCGTGCTGGCCCCACACTGCGGCCCCAATAGATAGCGTCAGCATCGCGGTCAATGTCTTCTTCCGCAACCTCAGGTCAGGGTACGCAGCAGGCAGAGACGTCTACGGCAACCGGGACCTGCAGGCTTACGAGAGAGGGAGGCTTGATGTGGCCAAGATGGCAAAGTCGTTTGAGCGACTTCCAACGGACATGGCAAAGTTCTATCTTGAAAGACTGGCAGAAGAGCTTATGGAGAACGCCGGTAGATTGGGGAGCTCCGAATGATGATGAAGGTGTGGAAAATGTATAACGCAGGATATTCGATGACGCTTCTACCGACATCGGCTTCCATATTCAACGGTTGATGCAACTGCCAGCAGCTGGACCGTGGAACACCGGTGATTATGTATGCTAAGATGGATGTGAAGTACGATCACTATGCCTTTCGCGATCAAGGAACGCTAAAGTGGAGGATGCAGTAGCTTTCAGAGCGGCGATGATCTGCAGCATGAGTAGGGTCATCCGCCTGCCGGTCCGCACAAGTCCCAGTACCTTATGGATGAGTGGACGGTTAATGGTCCCCGTTCTGAACCCGATGCAAGTAAGGTATCTTACTTGGATCCAACAACTGGCATGGATTCAACATCCACAGAACCGTCCTGTCTCTGTTGTCACGGCATTATTGAAGAAATTACTGTACTGTACGACGGGCGTAGGCTTTCGCCACAGCGTTCGTTCGGTTCGACATACCTTACTGTTGGCCTGACGTGAAGCTAGCTGAGGTTGTAAGGTGAACTAACCTCTCTTCGCGAACGCTAACTCGAAGGAGCTAGTTAAAGGTGGGTGGAGAGCGGGAGGTTTGGGAACCAATGCATGTGCATGCGGGGTCCACTCGGCAGCCAATCAAGCATCACCCACCTTCTTTATCGCGCCTCGTTACTCGTCAGATAACAGTACGGTAAGGTGAGGTAGAGCAGCCCCCCACCCCGGAACTCGCATTTGAACAGACACACAGACAATCACAACTAAGGTACTCCATACATTCCATGCCATTCCAATTCAAGCTGCAGAAATAGGGAAAGGCGGGGGGCCAGAATTGGATGGGAGAGCGAAGAAAGACAGAGAGAGAAAGAAAACGAGAGATGTCTCTTCGATTATCTTCATCCTCACCTCCATCTTCACCATTACCTTGGCCGACATAGTATTCTGTGTGGTCTTCCATTCCTCTCACAATTCGTTTCTTTTTGCATAGAAGATACGGATATAACTGGTCTGGTAGCAAAGGCTGCTCTTTCTGGCTGCCTTTTACCTTCCGTGTCCGCCATCTCGCTGAGCAATCTCCCTCGCGGTCATTGCAGGCTTCCAATCTACGATAACACTCTTGTAAGCACACTCACAAGGCATTGCCCTTACTTTGATGCCTGCCTTAACTCTATTCACTAACTAGTTGTAGATGCTGATATCTAGGGATTACAGGTCTATACTTGTGGATATTCGGACAGCTCATTAACGGATCGGCCGTCACAGCCCCAGTTCAACACAGGTCTTCCATGTTTTGTGTCGGCATCAATTTGTATACAAACCCTTGGTCAAGCTCGAGAATAGTCCAGCTTCCACGGAGGACACTCCGAGCTGACAGCCAGGCTCTCCCGAGATCAGGTCTGAGATCTCAGATGTTCGCATAGCGTGGATACGACAATCTGAGAGATTACTTGGCGAATCCAAGCAATTCGAAGAGTGGCTTTACGATGGCGACGGTGATTGTTCGGCAGCCTCCGATCCGGCAACCCCCGACACCGTCACCTCTTGCACCGTCTTTGAGCATCAACACCGTCTCCCCGTTAATCCCGAATAAGCACCTCCCGGTTTGCTCACCCGGGCCGGCACCCGCATCCAGAGCGCGGAACCTGGTCACACCGCCTCCGTCCCCACCTTCGAAGCAACTTTCGATTCAGACCTTTTCTATCCTCTACCCGCCAGATACATACCCCAAAGTCAATGACTTCCCACCAGTTTACCAGATCGATGCGGCAACACTCGCAGCCGCCCTGGATCACATGGCAACGCAGCCTCTACCCGAGCCGAAGCAGGTTTTCCCGTGGCTACACGGATTACATCCGGAAAATCATATCCAGCTTGCCTTCTTCATAGCACGTCGGAAGTCACTACGGCGAACACCGAAATGCTTTCGAGGCATCACACTAGTGAAATGCGGCGGAGATCTAAGCAGGTCAAGACTGAAGGGTGCCATAGCCCCTGACGAGCTGCTACAACCCTGCTTGAGTAGATGCCCCAAGTTTCACGACGTCGACCCTCGGGAGGGCTTCTCGGTACGCAACTTTCAGATCCAGGCCGCGAAGATGGCGCTGGTGTCTGATATCGTGGTTTACGGCGACGAAAGTTGTCCTCAAAAAGATATAAGAGCATTGGCGAAGACCATCGCTGCAGCGCAGAAAGCGTGGAGGGAGAAGTGTGAGGTAGGAGTGGCGGACATACCCGTCTATAGCACCTTTACAGTATCCGGTAAGTAGATATCTCGTTACGTTGGACCGTGAAGATGATGAAATCTATGCTACCCTAACCGGAATGGGGAATTATGAGGACATGTACTGATTGTTACCACAGCTCCATTCACAGAATTCGAGGAGACCTACCCCGAACTTGTGGCTGTCAACTCCCAAGGTCAGATGACAGGCAGCGTCATGGACTTTGGTAAGCATGCTCTAAGGTATTAAAGCAGGAAGCGCATTGCTTACGACATACTAGTCAACTGGGAGCGCCGAGAGATGTGCACAATGTCGAAGGCTTCTGAGATAGCGAACAACGTTTGGTTAGGACCGACGCCGGATAGTACGCTCTGTCCTGCATCTGAGGCAGAGTGTGGCAGAGATGAATATGACATCTACATCGAAGCGAGCGATCTGGCACCTCCACCCGATCAGCAGGCCCTCGAGCGCCTGGCAGAGATGTCCGCCTCAACACCTCAGCATCTGGAATTTCCCTCATCAGGCAGCATAATGCCACCGACCTGGTCACAGACCGAGGTCGATAGCCTGATGGATACTTGTCAGTGGCTTTACAGATTGGCAAATCCAGAAGCAGAATCCTCGGAATCCTCTGAAGAGAGAAACGTCGACGGTGACATTGAGATGCGATCACTTCCATCACGACATCGCAAGATCCTCATCCATTGCACGGATGGGTATACCGAGAGCACGCTTCTTGCTCTGGCTTACTTTATGTATGCGGAAGGTATTCCTGTTCATCAAGCCTGGCTGCGATTACATTGCGAGAAACAACGCAACTTCTTTGCTTATCCTTCCGACGTCGCTCTTCTAACCAGCATACAACCCCGCATACTCTCTGAGAGTCCACGAGGTCCGAAGGACCTTGCGCTCAAAACTGAGCCAGCTTGGTTGTCACGAATGGATGGGAGCTTACCGAGTCGAATTTTACCGTACATGTACCTCGGGAACCTCGGACATGCAAATAACCCGGAATTGTTGAAGGAGTTGGGCATCAAGAGGGTTTTGAGCGTCGGAGAACCTGTTAGTTGGGCGAAAGAGGTTGGAGAAAGTTGGGGGGCGGAAAACCTCCTGTTCATCGATCGGGTACAGGACAACGGCGTTGACCCATTGACAGAGGAGTTTCATCGTTGTCTCGAGTTTATTGGTAAGTCGAAAATTGTTTTTGATATACAACAACGCAGAGATGAGCATAGTATACTGATATAACAACAGAAAAAGGAAAACAAGATGGCACAGCTACTCTTGTGCACTGTCGGGTCGGCGTCTCAAGGTCGGCAACCATTTGCATAGCAGAAGTCATGAGCGCTACTGGTCTCTCATTTCCAAGAGCATAGTAAGCTTCCAATGCCGTTCTGCTCTCGCGGTCACTTTCTTCACCGTACTAACCTCCTATCAATGTGTAGCTGCTTCGTCCGTGCCCGGCGACTGAATGTCATCATCCAACCACATCTCCGTTTCACATACGAACTTCTCAAATGGGAAGAGCTTCAGCAGCAGAAGCGAAACAAGCCCCTGAAACGGGAACTGGAATGGGCAACTATCGCCCGGGAGATTGCCCTCCTGAACAAACCTTACGCGCGCGGATGATACCGAAACGTTTCCCTTCTTCGGTGTTGATGATATGCGATACATTTTTTAAAAGCTTGGTGATGATCTGATGATGCTAATGTGTTACGAGGACTTTCCACGGATCGGGATAAGATGGGTTGGTGATGAATTTGATGGGTGATGATGTCTTGCGACTTTATGGCTGGGTTGGACGGGGTAGGATCTAGGATTGCAATCAAACTAATCATGTATCCTTTGTGTTCTGATATCTTCTATTTGGCGGTCCGGTACAGCATTTCCGTTCAGAAGATGGGAACTCCTGGCCATCTGAGCGTTTGCGCATGTCCGAAATGAAATCTGTGAGGCCAGGAAAGCATCTTTTAGACATTTCTTGAGCCTTCTAAGTGATCGGAGAAAAGCGGAGCAGCTGAGGAAGGGCCCATGCTCGTACCTCACTTCAACCCATCCGTTTCGTTTCCCTCTAGCCTCTATTCACACACCCAACCGCCGCGTCTTACATCTCAGCCATCCACGCACCTATCCAGCCCACAGCATACCAATGCTCCACTCTCCGTCTTACGGAACTGTACCCAGCCGCCCTCGAAAGCATCGCAAGGCCGAACCCCACCGAACCCAACACCGCCGCCACACCACTCTAACCCACTCACCGTTTTCTATTCTATTCTATCCCACCCCACCCCACCCCGTCCATCCCAACCACGCAGTCAAACAGGCAACCAACCAACCAGCCCCAACCGTCCCGCTATCCCCTCCAGAGAGGTCCGTGTCGTTCGTTCGTATCGGGCGATCCACTCATCACCCCATCCACTCCTTTCCCCCATCCCCTCGCCCCATCTGACCTCCTATCCTCCAACCCCACGACCCCGATCCACGTGCCTAACCCACATGACACCTAGGCTGCAATGGAAATCCCTTCGCCCTTCCTCTTTCTATGCCCGCCCTCGCACCTGCCTGTCTTGTCTTCCTCGCCAAACTCCCCGTCTCCACACTGGACTACACTGCACTGCACTACGCTACTTTCCCTCTCTCTTTAGCCCCGCTCTCGACCGCGCGCCCCACCATCACCAGCACCCTCGGCCCCTGCCGACCTTTCTCCCCATCTTATCCCCGCCCCTGCCCCGATTCCTCCCTCCGTTCGGGGATCCGCGACACGAGCTGTACGGGTATGGACGACGACGACGATGACGCCGGGTTGAAAGGTCCTGGATTGGGGGTTGTGAGTGTGCGTTGCGCTGAATGGGAGGATAGGAGGGAGAGCGAGAGGAGAGATGATGAGAGGAGTTGTGGGATGGAAAGTGGGTGAGGGAAGGGAGGGGAGGAGGGCTTATGTAGGTACATACATACATACGACGGCAACATGGAGGCACCGGTCAGGCTGAAACGTCACCGTTTTGTCCCATTCCGCTCGGGGCTTTTCCGTGCCTGTTCTGTTCTCTCCTGTGCTGTGCTGTTCGATCGTTGTTGGCTCGGTCAGGACTGGTCTGGTGGGGTCCTGTGCTGTGTGGTACACGTGGTTGTAGTTTCAAGGGTAAGGGATGGATATGAGACCTAGATGCTCGGTCTGGGTTTGAGTCACGTTCGGAGAGGGGCGGGAGACAGTAGGGGTATAATACAATATAGTCCATGCCGGTCACAGCGGCGTCGCAGAGAACCGCCGTGCGTGATAACTGTATGTACATGAAACGCCAGACGCACGCCTAAATGGTAGTACCCGACCTGGAGAAGCCCAAAAGTTCATCGCTCCCCGCCACCCAATGCAGGCATGTGTGAATGAATTGATCTCGAATATTTCCCGCTCACAGAGGCCGCTCCTCGTCCCGCACTACTGCGGCCCGCGGCGGATGCGCGTCGTCGAACGTCTCCTCCTCAGTATACACCCGATGAATGTTCGAAGTGCTGTCCATCTCCATCTCGCCCTGCTTCCTCGCCCCCGACGAGTAGTCGCCCGGCGCGCGGCTGCCGTTCGGGACGTGGAACCTCCGATCGACCCTCAGGCCGGCGTACAGGACGATGACGAGCAGCTCGACGGTGAAGTTGAAGATGTAGAAGCACGCCTTGCTGTGGTACCAGGCCGGGTCGTCGCGGGGGCGCGGGGTCTTGATGTTGGTGCCGGCGCGGAACGAGGCGCCGAGGCACAGCAGGACGGCCGCGAGCAGGAGGATGGCGATCTTGATGCGGAAGCGGCCGGAGCCGAACTTGTCGAGGCGGGTCGTGCGCGGGATGACGAGGCCGCCGAGGACGAGCAGGATGGGCAGGAAGGCGACGAAGGCGTAGAAGACTTGGCCGTAGAGCTGGACGTCGCGGTCGATGCGGCGGGTGTTGGCGTTGAGGGTGTAGAAGGACTGGACGGTGCAGGTGATGAGCATGATGAGGGAGACGACGATGATGGCGTAGATGGCCTTGAAGCCGGCCGAGAAGGCCTTGTGCCAGCCGAAGTGCGGGTGCGCGGAGCGGACGATGCGCTGGGCGAAGATCAGGTTGATGACGAAGAGGAGGACGACGCCGGCGGCGACGAAGACCTGGGCGGCGATGGCGACGCGGATGTTGGTGGGGCGGGTGGCCCAGACGATGCGCATGACGCACGTCGTGATGCGCGCCATGCAGAAGCCGAACATCAGGCCCGACATGATGAATTTATGGCCGCGTCGCCGGTTGAGTTGGAAGATTGTCATGTGCGCGGCGGCGCAGAGGATGAAGAGGAACATGAAGACGGCGGTGATGGGGATGTCGACGTGCACGGAGGGTTGGCCGCCCAGGGCGGCGACTTGCGGTACGTAGGGCGGGCCGGGGGCCATTTGTGGGTTCTGGATTGTGGTTAGTTATGGTTTGGTGGAAGATGCGATGGTAAGGATGTACATACGTTGCCCGCATTCATTGACGTGGTCGCCATGATGGCTGTTGTATGACAATATTAATGGGCTGTGGAAACAAGAGGGGTTGTTGTCCTCCCCTAGGTCGGTATATCGCGAATAGTGAGGTTTTCTACCAGGTACAGATACCGATAAGGGTGAATGATGTCAGGAATGCAGGTGAGCGGATGAGTTGAGGGAGCGATCTGATAATTATTTTGTTGTTGAATGGAATTTCTAGTCACCAAGGTTGCTTGCAGCAAAGGCAGATAAAGAGGCATTTGATCATTATATTCTGACCGAGCACGCGGCTCGCTCTTTGCCCTACATGCCGCTCCGAAAGGTTCTTCTTTCGATAGCCTGTGAGATCAGCTTATTGGGCTTGGATCAGATGTCTGTACTCCGTAGGACGGTAGGAGGTTGCCCTCCACGCTAATGAAATTCTGAAGAGATGGTAAGGTAAGTAAGCAACGTTACGAGTGTTGTATCTCGGTTGTTTGGATCGTTCTCAAGACCTATCATCGGGCCTTGGCCAGATGCAAGAATTCCAGACTTCATATTCTCAGAAACATCCTGTGTACCCTGTGTCAAAAACTACAACTACGACGTACACACATTCTTCTGACGTCTTTGTGCAACCTCCTGTACCTGCACGTTCGTTTTCATTGCATGCGGAAAGATGTGGCCCCGTACGCGATCTTACCTCATACGCACTTCGTTAAGTAATTTACATGTAATATATGCCCGTGTTGTAAATTATCTCACACCTCGCGCTTTCGGCCTTTCATCATTCCCGTACGTTAACTTACGCCAGGAGTTAAGGATTCCCCCGATCCGATCCACGTCGGAGCGTGGCTTGATGCTCGGCAATCGCCGCTGTCAGACCTTTATCTCAACGGGTAAAGATTACTAATATTACCTTGGACTTAAGGGCAATTCAAAGGAGATACGTACGAAGGCTATTGGCAACATTCTCCGCCATCCCCAGACCTTGATCTTTGAGGAGATATGGCGACGATATCATACAAATCCTGACAGTTGGGCCCACTGATGTTTCAATCTATTATTTGTATCTTCGGTAGCATTTCTCTGAATCTCAGGACTGGTTTTTCCTCTTGAAATTACTGATGTTGAAGGTCGCCCAAAATGTTGTACTAAAAGAGATCTCAAGTTCATCTCTGAATCTCTTACCGCAAGCTGCGCATTGGCGCAATTCTATTTCAGAGCCCAGTTGATGATGTCGTCATTGTCTTTGGAGAGCTTCGTGATTGATGAGACTGATGGGCCTGTGATGCTTACAAGATTACTCCGTACCGGAACAAAGATTGCTGATATTGGTTTGATTTATGGCTAGCATCAGACGGTGTTCGACTGGACGAACAATGATGGGGCCATACTAGTACAGGACATTTCAGCATGTCGAACGAATACACTATCTCAATGTTGTATACCGAGCATCTCTATGGTTGTGCTGAGAGGCATGAGTCATACCGAGAGTCCATCATCAGCGCTTCCAAGTGGTCATTGCGACTAACATGCAGGTTTCCAATTTATAGCTTTAGTTCAGGACACATGAACGAAAGCAGATTTGATATCAGACTCTTTTGACTGCTGGTTTACTCGGTTTCGATGTTGCGCGATCGTACTTGAACAGGCTTAGGACACTGCAGGCTGAGAATCACATAGCTGAACGGACTAAAATAATCATCCTCGATTTCTGATTTTCTCGTACACATATTGTCTGTGCCATCCCTGAAGTCAGCTGCAATTTGCATTCCGCTGTGTACCTTTGGCCAAGCGTCTGGTTGCTTCCTACCGGAGGCTTGGCAACAAAGCTAAGGATCCGCCGACAACTTTGGTTCATACTCCAAGCTTCTGATAGACTATGAGTAGCAAATACTTCGATTAGACAGTGTCATCAGGCAGTGAGAACTGCCCTGGGAGTGTAGCGATTTGGTTCCCAAGTGTAGGGTTCACGGGAAACCCAACGTTGATGGCAACCTACCGCCCCCTGACCCAGAACCGTTCTCTCGGGGTCGATTACACCTACCGTATCCAGCAGTCGTGGTCTTATGCAGCCTAGTTCCAGATGCATGGGATCATTGCCCGAAGCGCTACCTTGTACGACATAGACGCATCAGCCGCCAACAAGCGCAACAAGCGCATAAGCGGAGACGCCGGCGCTTAAGACCTCACTTCCCACTTTTTCTGCTCTCGCTCTGCACTTTCTGCCTCAAAGCTACATGAAGTCGTAAGAAGGTGTCTCGTCTTTCGAATACCGTCCGTATGCCTCTCGAAGTCGTCAAAGTGGACTGTGTGGCACGACCGAGGGATGGTTCCTCAACCACCATCACCTGAGATCACTTCGCAGCACCAACGAGCTGCCCGGTCACTGGAGCGAAGCCCGCAGCTTCCCGATATCGATGAAGATGAATCGTTGCCAGAGTTGGCTCGTAAGCTCTCGTTGTGAGTGAGGTCGTTACGTGCCCGAGGACTGGAGACGCTAACAGCGAATCAGATATATTATCGAGGTTATTGACACCCCACATACGTTAGAACAGTTACGGACGTCGTCGATTGGGCACGATCTGAGGCCTCTGATAATTTTTCTCGCGGAGACTTTGCATCATCCTGCCACTGTAGCCGCACTTCTGTGAGCAAAAATATTCTGAGCGAGACGATTATCGGCTAAACATACCTTAGTATACTGAAATGGCGGTTTGCCGCTCTGGAACCTGATGACAGAGGACTGCATGAGACTCGAGGACTCGCGTGCGAGGTTGTGGCATGGCGACTTCTTACACATTTTTCAGAGCGTGATGTGATCGATCTCCTCCTATATGAGCTTCCACCTTCAGTGCCCACAAGCACTGAGGCCTTCGATGCCGAGCACGGTCTGCTCGATGAACCCACTCATTATCCTAACTTATCTCGAGGCTCGTCGGACGAACAGACACGACTTTTAAGACATCAAACCTCTCCGCAGCTTCCTGGGCTGGTTAGTAATAGCTCCAGCATTCACACCGATCGACCCGATGGTACAACAACTTCCAATCTGGAGGAAGAAGATGACACCTCGGCTTTTAGTGGGCTCAATGCCCTAGAAATCGCCGCGGTAGCGGAGGCTAAAACCTTTCTGAGCCAAAGGGTAGTCCAGAAGGTCGTCAACGGAATTTGGTGTGGCGATATCGTGTTTTGGGACTCCCTCAGTGTGCATACGAGAAAGAAGGCACAGATCTACAATGACAGGTATGTCAGAATTGTTGAGAACAAACACCGGCAATCAACACTGGGCTGCTCAATGAAGTAATCAAGGGTTCTGGCGAATCGATTTTCTGCATTATCTTTTGTCCTTACTTGCTGAACCTTCTGTGACTGCACTATCATTTCCCAGAAGACCTCAACTGAAACGTCTGTGAACTCGTTGGGTAATAACATCCATCACTGACTCGCCCTTTTAGAAGAGCGGACCCATATAGCCGCCTTCGTGTGCCGAAGTACCAGAAGGCGTTTGAAGCAGTCTTCTTCCTCTCCTTTCTGGCGCTATACTATACCGTTTCCGTGGAACGGAATCCTCTTCACATCACGCCTGTCGAAGTCTTGCTGTATATCTGGATTGCTGGCTTCGCCTATGACGAATTCGGCGAGTTCAAAGACGCCGGAACGCTTTTCTACGCCGCCGACTTCTGGAGCCTGTGGGATCTGGGTATCATTGGTATTGGGGCCGCATATCTAATCTCCCGTCAGTACGCCAAGGCGTCCTTCAGCTGCCTTTATATTTGCATAGATCGTCGGCCGCACCGTGACTACATCGATGCGGGATGGTCCGCTGCTAACATGCGTCTCGCAGGGGTCATTGGGCTCATCCAGAATAATGACGATATCGTCAACATGTCCTTTGACATCCTATCCTTGGAAGCTCTTTTCTTAGTTCCCAGGTGTGTCGGGCTACCTAGGCTCCACAACGGAGCTGAAACAAGATACTGAGCTTGATTAGAACATGCTCGTTACTTAGTCTGGATCCATACTTTGGCACCTTGGTGAGCAATACGGCCACGCCATACAACGGTCGGAGCTGACAGCCGCAGATCCCGTGCTTGAAAGTGATGGTATGTTACGCACAAGGCACGTGCCACTGTTAAGGCTGAAGCTGACGGCCTACTTCGAAACCGAAGACCAAAGACTTCCTCCGATTTCTGGGCGTGGTCATCATACTATACCTCGGTGTGTTGGCGAACCGTGCCATATTGCCTTCTACCCGCGCTGATGTCTGGTCACCCAGGCTTCCTAACGACGTTTACACTACTTGCTAGGGATCATTTCACACTAAGTGAGATGTCGTGGGTGCTCATACAGGTCTTTCTAGGGTAAGGCGGTGGGCGAGTTCGGATTCCACCGCCATTTGTGCTAACGCAGCGGTGTAGGTCGACTTCGCTCGGATTTGTAAGTGCTCGAAGTTTGGTATTATCGCTCCTATATCGTGGCTCATGCCTTGAGAACAGGACATTGCCCAAAAGGTAGGTTTACCCCCTGGTCAGTCTGATTCGCAATATCAAAAGAACCGAGTTAGCTGATTGGTTGAAAGATTTCGTACTCATTAGGGCGGCCCTTAATGGTTAGTACATTAGCTCCCGCACAGCCGCGTCGAAAGGCTGTCACGCCGTTGCGATACCTCGACGACTCTAGGTTCACAGCTAATCGAGATGTTACGTTTGCAGTTAATCTTCGAGTGCATGACGAACATTCTCCTGATCACTTCCTTGATCAGCCTTCTCAGCAACAGTTTGACCAAGGTGCGTCAGATAGGCGCCTGGTAGCACAAGCCTCGCAGCAAGGATGCCTACCTATGCTCCTCAACCCGTGGACAAAATGTCGTGGTCATGTTGGGTGGCTGACAATGTGTCAGGTCATGGATCAAGCAAAGAAAGAATACCTTTTCCAGTGAGTGGTTCGGCGTTCGGCCTAGCAGAGCGCTTATCATGATACAGGTATTCAGTATTCGTTCTTGAGGTTGGTTACACTGACAGCGATGACCCCGCAACATACGCTGTTGATCGCGTGTTAACCCAGTCATACCCTCCAGGCCTCAGCATCTCGCCGTCTAACCTACTTTCTACCGCCTCTGGTAGGTCGATTTCGCGCTCAAGTCGCTTGCGCTGTGCATTTGCTGCAGGCGTAGCATTGCTGACAGGGACACCATCAGAACCTAATTCCACTAGTTTGCATTCGACCATTACGAATCTGTTTTCGTCCGGAGCAGTTGCGGAGCGCACGGATCTTGGTCTTGAAAGTCACGCATTCACCGTTTGTAGCTGCTATCTGGACCTACGAGCGTGGGTACCGGTACTTCGCACGGAAGCAAACCCCGCAGACACCAACTTTTCTAGCCAGCCAAAATAGCCACCCACCGATTCTTTCGCGTGAGGCATCATTTCGGGCTGCGGCGCTTAGATCCGACATCTCATTGGCCAAAGGTGCGAGGATCCACTCCGGGAAAAGAGTAAGGCGTGCGACTAGTGCGGACAAGACCGATCATTCTATCGCGGAGCTTAAGCAAATGATCGAAACATTGAGTTCGCAAGTTCAAGAGCTAAAGACATCGATCGCAAGCCGGTCTGATGGATGAGCATCTGGTCGTCGATTGCGCCTTTCTGAAAAGAGCGGGAGTCAAGAGGCAGCCTTCGAAAAAGAGATTAATTGATGCCCACAGCTCTCCGAACCCGCATCTACCTTGGGTATCGTGATATGAAAGCCCCGGGGGTGGGTGTGTGCTGCTCCGATTCCTAGCTTTACAGAAACAAGCAAGGTGTTCAAGAAGGCCCGTAGTTGGGCGCCGCAGCCCATCGCGCTAAAACCTTCTGGCAAGGGTGATGGGTGACAAAAGCCAGGGCATGTATGGAGTCGAGTCACTGCGGCTGCGCCTTTGGCGTGAGCAGGGGCGTCGAGCGGCACGTTGAGCAGAAGAGCCGAAACGTGCTAAGTACTTCAATCTCGCAGGGGTAACCGCTCTGTCGGGATGCGCTAACCCTTACGAGCCAGATGCAGTCCTTAGGCGGAGAACGAGCACATGCAGTAGGGGTTGTGCTCACGTCTGCCCCAAGACATGGGGGCCAAAAAGTACCTCTCGAGCTACCGCGGCTAGCTATAGGACTTGGCCGGCAGAGTCCCGCTATTGCAACTGAAATTCTGCCTTGTGAGCGTCTCTCACAACCTTCACCATCACCTTCACCGCCGCCCAAACATCATACCGGGAACAGCTTTGTTACATCTTTCCATAAGGTGCGACAAAAGACCGCAGTCATAACTGTTGCTATTTTAGTTCATGTTGGTTGCCTGATATATCAATGTCATCTCCCGGATCGGAGTACTCACGATATCAATGTTCATTATTATCCAAACATACTATGAACCGTGTCTAGTTGAACGTCTCGCCTTCCGCTCTCTTTAGTACCGTAACACCAACTTTATCATTATCGAAATGGAACACACTCCCCGCTCTCTACGCTCGCCATTATCACCATATCCACATCAAGGAAGACGGTTGACGTACGCCTACAGTTCTTCGTACCCTACACCACCTCAAACAGGGTCGGCCTCTCTGCAGGCTACACCTAACCCCGGCCTCGGAATATATGCGTGTTCGATGGCATCGTCATCTACCCATTCAGGTGCGAGAGGCCTACCACCTTCGCCTCAACCTTCGGAGCTCTGGACACAGTCCTCGACGGCCGAACAAAGCCTCCCAACCACATCTCATTCGACGGATATCTTCTCTGAAGCTTACGACCCTTTCTCAACCCTGCACTCGACAACGACTTCTGCCTGCATCCCAACCACTTTCACTTCGGCGCCCCATGACGCCCCGAGTCTGACTCGATCTCCCGGACTGCCGAGTCATACCCGTCACTCGCACCGGTCTTCTATCTCTTCGTCCTGCGCGCCTTCGGATGTCTATTGTCAACCCAGCTCTGGCGTTACTTTCCTACCAAAGATCAAGATGGAAGACTCCGACGACTGGTTCGCCAACAGCAGCCACGCCGAATCTCTTTTACAGAAGACTTTGTCACCGCAGGTACTATCGACGATCGCACAAGAGCCTGTCGTCTCATTCTCGAGGCCTTACTACCTCTTCGAATCCAACGATGGGTCTTGGGACAGATCGGCAAGGCAATCAGAGTCTACGAGACACCTAACGGAGCGCGACCACAACGAGCTCCTCTCCAGTCCAGACGATCGTCGGCCCAAGTCCGATCAGGATCAGCGCTCAGTCGCAACGGTGCGGGGCACGAAGAAGAAGCGTCAACGCACCACTCCAGAGGATGCGACTCACGAATGTCGCGTCTGCGGCCAACTCTTTCGAAGAAGTTACAACTGGAAGAGCCACATGGATATCCACAATCCCGTTCGGAAATATCCACATCCGTGTCAAGAGCCCGACTGTCAGAAGAAATTTACCCGAAAGACTGACTTGGATAGACATCACGAGAGTGTGAGTTAACATCTAGCCTGTATGGGCGGAGAGAAGTTTGTTGACTGGCATCAGGTACACTTGAAGAAGAGAAATTACCGCTGTGGGCTCTGTGGAAATCGATTTGCGCGCAAGGACACGCTCAGGAGGTAAATTCGATGTTTCTATCATCTACTTGCCAAGCTTAATTCCTTCTACAGACACAGCGAAGACGGCTGTCCTAAGCGATTCGAGATTACGTCCAGAGCGGCCAGAGAATCACCAGCCTCCATTCATCCTAAAACGCCGACCAGAGATCTCCCATATCGAAACCGCTCGTACGGCCATGATATCCCGCAGTCACATGACATATCATCTCCGGCCCCTTCTTCCTTCGTGCATGATACCTATTCAAACTCGTCCGACTACCCAAGCAACACGACAGGCTATTTCTATTAGAGGCTGTGGAGAGCGATGAAACGTCGTTCGATCGAAACAGAGCAATCGATCTATTACTGATATTACAGGGAACCGCCGTCGCTTGTCGCGGGTTATGTCGAAAGCTTCCTGTTTACTATTCTTGTCCATGGGCTTCAAGTGGGCTTCTGGCGGCGGTGTCCGCCGGGGGTGGCTTAGTCATCCGGACTGACAATCAATTGGCTGGGGGCCAAAGTGGTACGATACCCGCGCAAGAGTGTCGCGCAAGAAAGGTTATGAATAACGGATAGAACATATATCATTGGGTGGGCGGTTTTTTTGGTAGCAAGCGAAATATAGATGAGAGTACATGTCCTTCTAGGAGCCTTGAGTCTTGTGGCTCGCTGCATGAGTCTACTACCGCTTCTCCGTCTATTGGGCCTTTGTCTCTGTCTTGTCTCTCCATCAAAGTTACTCTTGTACGTTATCAGAGTGTACTTACAAATCCAACCTGTGGGTTTGCACGTACACGTCATATTAGTTGGAAGGATTCGACCATGTGGGGCGAGGATCACGCAGCCCTGTCACAGGTCTCACCTAAGGTATCCTGTCTGCAGTCCGCATAGAGGTCAGCTATGGCATCATCATCTCAACCCGCATCGCACGGATAGGATCCGTCCGCCGTGGAACGATAATCAAAGGTGCAAATCAGAAGTAGACCAGAGCAGCAGCAAGCCACAACGGCCCCCAGCCACCATAGTGAAAAACGCGGAGAGACCGGCGTCAGGTCCACCGTCCACCGGCAGAACCTCAACAGAGTAACTGCAGGGATATGTATGAGTACAACACGGTGTGTATATCGGCCAATCCGGATTGACGGACCGTGTACCAAGACTTGGCAAGAGAGGGAAAATTCACCTACATCACTCGGCCTACGAGTGCTCCATGCGTAACCCTACCAGCGTCATCTAGCAACAGTAAGGTACATGTATCTTACTCGCACCCATCTATGCGTTCTTGGCCTGGGCTGAGCTGCACATCTACGGAGTACCCCCCCTACGAATCCGAGCATACCCTATCGGTCCCAGACCTCGACATGGTCGGCTCCACAGGGCTGCCAATCAGCACCAGGGACCCCAACTCCCTATGAAGTACAAAGTACGTTGTACTGGTGCAAGGACGGATGACGACCTATCTTGCAGCGAACACACCGTATCGCGCATATACAATTTACTTTCTCCTACCAAGATACTTTGTACAACTAGGTACAGATATAATTGCTCTAACCGCCCGCGCTTGTTTTTGGTCCTGTCGTTTCCGCTGCGGTACAGTACAGGCCATCAGACGGTGCGGGACGTTGTGGGTCATACCGCAAGTCTAACGTTAATCTCCCACTTACGCGCTTCCACTTGCTTTTCAGCCCTTCTGCAGTCTGCACTCTTCGTCACGAAGTGATCTGTCGTGTGTGTGCGTTCCAAGCTTTGTTGGGCTCCGGTTTGGTTGTAATCTTGTTCTCCATCTACCGCCATTTGCCGAATGGAAGGTTCATTCATTCTGTTGCTCATTTCATATACTCCTGACTGCATTATCAATCATTAATAACACAAGGCGGGTAGGGATGATGATCCTTCCTCGCTTAGCGGAGGAGTGGCATGCTGCACATGAGTCTTCTACCCACAGGGCTGATGAGAGGCTACCATGCATCTCATCGATGATATGGAGTAGTAAGGATATGATTTTCGTAGCTGGTACAAGCACTGGCTCTAGAAGGAGGATAACGTGAGAATGGTTCTGTATTCTACAGCAGTTTGGAACATTGCGGTATCACACGCACTTTGGTTCAAGGCGTTCGTTACATGGTCTTCTACGGTAACTTTCCTGTCAATCTACATCTTCATCCTGGTATTATTCAGTAAGATATCGTTGCTACAACTCTCAATACCCGTTGAGAACCGGAGACTTCGGCCAGTCCTTTTACTCCATCATATATATCCTCGTCTACCACGTGTACAACATGCACACATCACTTCCCAACACATTAAGTCTCACCACAGAACCTTCGCACATGACGCAGGGGCTGAAAGACAAATGGAAGGGGAAACCCTGTTGGTCAGCCTGCTATCAAGGAAAGGCATCAGACCACATGGAAAGACACTAGATGGGAAGAAGACTGTGCTGATCTCATCTCATCCCGTCCATCTCATACTTCTCCTCCACCCTCATTCTCGAGTCTCACAGCTCCGCACGTGGACGACTGGGCTAGGGTATGGTTGTGCTCGGCCGATCCTCCTTATGGGGCTATGTGGGACAGAACGGGTGGGGTCCATGCTCTTGCCGTGTTCATCACGCAGGCTGGACACGTAGAGCGGAAGTGACGGCTCTCTCCGTCAGCCCTGCGCTTGGGATGAACTGCCACATCATGTGGAAGCAGTCCAAGGAGGGTGCTTTCTGTCTCGTCTGGCTTTAGCTCTCCACTCATTGTCCAACTTCCTCACCTACTGCAGTGACACGCAGATGCCTCCGTTCTTGCATGATCGTCTACCTGACCTCCATTGCGGGGCATTCCTGGTAGGTGCTTTTCTTCTTACAGTGTGCTGCAGAATAGGAACAAAGAGCGAACAGGTGTGGTTCAGCCCATGAAGCTGATAAGGGAAGGCTAAGGGAACACGGGAAGCAGGTTGGGGGCGGGATGATGTGAGCTTCGGTTGTTAGAGCTTACACCACCGTGCAGATCAGATCAGGTGGGCCTCCACGTTGGGTGTAGGGCTGAACGCGGAGGAGAGGGGAAGAAGTGCGGTGTGGTTTGGTGTCTGTGTACCGTGAGGTAAGGCTGAAAGAAGGAGAGATTGATGATACCCTTAGCAAGTGTCTTCCTTACCTTACACAACAGCTGCACGCCTCCATCACCCAATCCTAAATCAACTTGTCTCTTCATGCCTGATCTCATCGGCTTCAAGTCTCGCCTGTCATGTCCCGATTCAAGAAGATTATCTTACACGTATGCGCATCACCATGATCGTGGGCGTTCACGATCGAGAGCCAGAGAGTTTGGATGCTCAAGGAGACCTCCGGACTGTCAGGATTGAGATGGGAAAGATGGTTATTCCGCCGTTTCAGTCCTCGATATACCGAGAAGGACCACAATGCATCTGACGGTAAGACATGGTATTGCAGCCTTTACATACTGTCCAAAGTTCATGTGCGAATGCTTCAAGTGCCTCATCGAACTCGTCTACGTTGATATAAGACGTTAATGTTTATTAGGCCTTGACGTACATAGAATATCCCACAAGTCTTAGAGTATTAGTATCAGACAGAATAGTAAAAGAATGTTGACTTACGTCCACTCGGAGAATAAGGTGATCGAACAGGCATCCATTGTATACGCATCACCCATGCCTATGACTTCACAGTCAACCCCTCCCCCACTTCCACAAGCTCAAACCCTCCAAACATCAAGCTCACCTCAAAATACGACGATCCATCAATCCACAATGATGATAAACAGCGGCAACCCACTCAGCGCCGTCTCCGTAACATCATACATGAGCGCCAGCCTTCCACCAGACGCACGACCGCAACTCCAGACCCCCTACGATGCCATCGCGCTCTTCTGCCACGCATGTATGATATCCGTCGGCTTCCGACTGATCGGGCTCGGGGAAGATCACCAAATCGGTCAGCTCCACCTTTCCCTCTCTCCCTCCCGCCCCGAACCTCCCCACTCACGTACTCCGTAGAAGCAGTCTCCGAACCAAGCAACCCGCAACCCCTCCCGACCGAATGGAACGCCCACGCGCCCAACTACGCCTTCCGCTACGCGCACACGCAGTCGGCCATGCAATACGTGCTCAAGCTCTCGCGGCTCGGGCAGAAAGCCGTCATCTTCGGCCTGGGGCTCGGGCACGACAAGACGACGTCGTTCGACGTCGCCGTCGCCGACTACGTCTCCCCCTCCGCGTTGCCCTTCCCGCAGCCGTCGTCCCAGTCCTCCGACACGACCGAGTCATCGGAGGCGAAACCGACCGACCCATCCGATTCTTCAAATGCCGCAACCCACTCCAACAACGACGAAACGACGCGCGCCCTGCAAAGCCTCTTCCTCTCCGTCGGCCGCATCTCCGACCTCGCCGCCCTCTTCAAGCTCTCCATCGTGCAGAAACTCGTCCCGGGCATCCACAAGGAAGGCTACGAAGAGACGACAGCGCCGTCCGGCGAACGCGACCGCCACCGTCAACGCCAACAACCCCCTCAGCCTGACCACGACCACGACCCCCTGCGCGACGACCGCTTCCCGCCCCCCGCGCGCCCACACCCCTTCGACGACCCGCTGGCCGCAGCTCCCAGACGCCCCTTCCCCGCCGGCGACTTCCCGCCACCGGGCTTCGAGGACGAATACGAGATCGGCCGCCCGCCGCGAGGGCCGGGAGGGATAGGTGGTGGGTTCCCGGGCGGGCGCAACCCGCTCAATATCGGCGAGAACGACCTCTACCCGCCGGGCCTGGGCCCGCACGATCCGCTGCGGCCGAGCTTCGGGCCAGGGCGATTGGGCGGTGGGGTCGGGGGTGGGGGCATGCATCCTACGTTCGACGATCCGCTGTTTGGAGGGATGGGGGGAGGGGGTGGTGGGGGGTGGGATGCGAGGTGAGTGGGGGCAGTTACTATCCGTCTTTTGTTTTTTTGCCATGTTGCGCTTTACGCAGTGCGACTGCTGCTTGCCCTTGTCTTGCGCTCTTCGCTATCGAGTTGCGTCCTGTCTCGTCACGGCGAGTCGTGACTACGCGCTTTTCGGAGCGTACGCCTGACTGATTGTCTACTCTGTTGCTAACCTGTCGCGTACAGAGCTCCCCCCGGCGCCCGCTACGATCCTGTCGGTCCCGGCGACGGCCCACCGGATGCGAATCTTCGCGGCGGGCCTCGGTTTCCGAGCGGGGGTGGGGGGATGGGAATGGGCATGGGTGGACCACCGAATCCGTTTGGGGGCTTTGGGGGTGGGGATTTCATTTGATACATGGTTTACAGATCTCTTTGTACGATAAGGTAGTTGGCTTCGCTTCGCTTCGCTGGGCTTGGCTTGGTAAAGGGGAAGAGGGCAGAGCAAGGGCAGAAGAGGACAAGTTAGGGCAAGGCAGGCATAGCGTGGCGGGGCTTATGTAGTTGGAGAGTGTAATGGCAAGTGCTGTGATGCACCAGAACCCAGCGTGATATTGCCGTTAGCTGCAATGATGTCGTGATTACCCACTCGCAGGATCCAGCATCTAAACTATCAGGATCCCGCTCGCGGCTACGTAGAAGTACTACTGTGAACGACGCCGGCCCCAGGGATGCCTTTCGATGCCGCATGCAGTCCAGATCGAAAAAGGATGGTCTGGTACAGCAAGCCATTCAATCAAGCGATCTAGAGGAAGTAATCCGGCGTCCGTCTCGAGACCATAGGTTCGCCAGCACGGGGACAGGGTTCGAACTGCAGGCTGTTGGTGTCGACGTGCATTAGTCAGCAAGGGGTTATTTCTTGTGGGGGACAGCTCTGTGTGTGGCGGTGCAGGGGGGACTCACAAAGTGTACTTGAGGTGTTCGTCGATCTCCATGATGGCGGCTTGGTTGCCGCATCGGTAGCAGTAATTCGGCGCTGCGGCTTGCGTTAGCTTTTCCTTCATAGTGAAAGCGTGTGGATCGCGAGGTTTTCTACCGGAGAATATTGTGACAACATTACGGTCTTGAGACCAGTTGTAGCCCTCCATCACCAACTGATGCGCTCTAGCCACGAGCGTCAGGCCGTTGTTGTGGTTGAACGCCTCCGATATATCCTGCCCGAACGTGTAGCCCGCTCCTCGAGGCGATATCCCCCACCCGCACCTGTCGTCCGGATCGCTCCACAGAAGATCGCACATCGGCCCCTCGTGCGGTACCTCCTGAATCCTGTCCAACGCCCGGATGTTGTCCAGGGTGTCGATGCTCGGGGACAGGCCGCCGTGCAGGCAGAAGATCTGGTTGTCGATGAGCGCGGTGAGAGGGAGGTAGTCGAAGAGATCGGTGAAGTATTTCCAGACGTTGGCGTTGCCGTACTTGCGGAGACACTCGTCGTAGAAGCCGTACACCTGCGTGATCTGCCGCGATTCGTGGTTGCCCCGGAGGATGGTGATGCGTTGGGGGTAGCGGATTTTGAGCGCGACGAGGAGGGTGACGGTCTCGACGGAGTAGTAGCCTCGGTCGACGTAGTCGCCTCGGGGGAAGATCAGTGTTTGAACCAAGAATGTGGAATCAGGGATCTTACCCATGAAGAGGTAGTTGGTATCTGGGTTTGGTCCGCCAATCCTGAAAAGCTCCATCAGGTCGTGAAACTGTCCATGTATATCTCCACACACGGTGACGGGACATTTCTATAGCGACGCAGTTAGATCATGTCTTATTTCCTTTTGTCCGGACCTCGATGGCGACTTACGACGGGCTGCACGTTCGACTCCTCCTGTAGTACTTCTCGGGCCTATGCAGCGAGCTCGGTCAGCCTTCTATACCTCCATGTCCCACTAAGCTTCCACTTGTGAGGGATCACCATGCGGCGACAAGAGCCCTACCCTATCGGTTAACCTCCGTACATCGGTCTCCGACAGCTGTTTGCAGTTCATCAAGTTCTCTATCCATCCATCGAGGGTTGGTATTGAAGCAGGTTCTGTCGCGGGCGATAGTTGGTGTGGTTCAGGGTTCTTCCCAACGTCTACATCCATCTTAGAGTC